>CM076581.1:589885110-590470110 GCA_034641835.2 Pinus albicaulis | reverse complement strand
CACTCAATTATTACTTAAGTTTCGGATCACATCTTTATAAGGATTTGGATTGATCAACATCCTTAGCTTTTAAAATCAGTAATACCTCATTCTTGCTAGCATTAACAAGTATTTTCATTTTTCTTGCACTAAAAAGAGATAAATATGTCTTCTTATGATGTGTTCTTACAATGTATTTAATCCCTCCTTTGAAGATATGATATTTTTTCTCCTCGTGATAGAATATGGTTTTTTGATCACACAGAAAGGGACTTCCCAAGACCATCCCGCAAATTTCAAGAGGTACAAAATCAAGTACAACCTCATCTAAAATTTAGCAGTGATGGAAAACTAAGTTTACATTGTGTTTTTACTTGTAGATTGGTATTATCACATACCCAACCCAAAGGGCAAGGTTTAAAATGAGATGTTGTTTCTAAGTTAAGTTTCTTAACAATTGCTTCAAAAATTAGATTGACTTGAATTGAGAACCACTATAGAAAAGAGTATTAACCTTACTATGATTTATGACCAGTCTAATATGAGAAATTACATTCCTTTTCTTATCATTTAGATATTTATAGGACTCGTTAGAAGAACTAGTAATTGATTTAGAAACCATACCTTTCATTCCCATGGTTGTGATATTTGTTTCATCACCTAAATTAGTTCCCAAATCATGTTAACTTGTATAAAAAAACTTTTGTTTCCCCTTGTTGTCAAACTTCGTTGGCCTTAACTCTGGATGCAACTTCCAACAATGGTCTTCGTCTTGACCATACTTCTTGCAATGTTTTCAAGTGAATTTCATTTCCTCCTTCTTAACAGTGGTTGTCTAATTCCCATTTCCTTTGCCTTTCCCCTTTGAATTATCAGCAATTGGTTTGGATTGTTACTTTGATCTATCTTCTTGCATATTCTTTCCTTGAATTTAGGTATGCATAGCTTGTACACACACTTCATCTAACTTGGTTGGGTTAAGTATAATAATAGTGTGTCTAATATAGATATATAAACCACCAATATACTTCATATGTATCTAAAGGAATATCGAAAATCAAAGCTTTCTTAAGAAATTCTTGGGTATAATTTTGTACATTTTGACCCATAACTTGCCTAAGAATTTTCGATCTCATAATTTCTTGTTTTTTATATGCCAATGCATAAAATTGTTTTTGCAAAGTGGCTACAAAATCATTCCAAGAAGAAATAATCTTACCACTTTTCTTGAGATCTTCTTGTGTTTTTTCTTCCCACCATATGAGAGTTGTTCCTCCCAACCTAAGAGAAGGAAGTTGGCTTTTTTGAAATCATCAATGTTTTGGATCCTATAATATACTTCAATTTTCCTTACCCAATTATCCAAATTTTCAGCGTTAAATTCTCCATCATATATTGACAATTCAAAATTTACATCACACTTAATTAAAGGGTATTTAGCATGTCCGTTATGTCCTTTTCTGAAGAAGTATGAGATGAAGGAGAAGATGGTGAAGAAGGAGGTGAAGGAGGTGGAAGAGGAAGAGGAGGCCCACCACCATGACCACCATTACCACCATTACCGTTATTATTACAATTTGGTTTCCTATGAGGACCATTGCCTTTTTCTTTTGATTGACGAGAAATTTCGGCTTGCAATCACATTGTCCTCTAATAAAACAATATTTTTTCAATGTCATCCATATCAAGAAAAATATTTTTGAATTCTCTGTCTGCTTGAGAAATACCATCATCTTCTTCACCTACCATGGTTTGAGAAGAATGGAAAGGTGGTCTTGTAGAACCAATTTTAGGATTGAATTATTCAAGTGATCATTCTCCTCTCTTGAGCTTGGATCTCGTGAGGACGTAAAAAACTTGCAATCCCTCTCAAACCTTCACACAACGAAGTGCTCTGATACCACATTTGATACAAATAAGAAATGAAGGTATTATTAAATGAGTTGCAAGTTATTTTATGTATTCTTATGAAATGAACTGAAATTTCAAAAAAACGTAAAATTTATAAAATTTACAGAAAAAAAAAGAATGGAGATTGAAAATATATGCAAGTAAAAGAGATAAGTTGATAATGGAGTTCGCCCCTCCTAGGTTATGTCTCTAGGTCCTCTTCTTGTGTGACCTATTTATTAATATGCTAAAATTATCAATTAAATATGTTTACAAGATCAAGCTCATCAAAATAATGCATCCAATCCATTCAGAAGGCCCAAAAACCCTTATTTATGCTTTTAATTGCTCAATTTGGCCCCCAAATGGCCATAATAGGTCCAAACTTGTCTCCTATTGTAACTTAAATCAAATTCAGTCTCTAAAGTATTCAAAAAAACCCACATAGGTGAGTTTGTCGAGCGTGTTGGTTATAAAGGTGGAGGTTGGGTGTTCGATCTTATAAAGGTGGAGGGTGATTTAGATATATATGGTAAATTTTGTTTGTAATATGGTGGAGTTGCTATCCAATACCGTAGATATGGTGGGATTTTCCATATTCATTTCCCCAAAAAATTAAAAAGTACATTTCTCCCATACTTCTAGAGTATCACCGTTGGCATAGTGGTAAAGTGCGAGATTGTTTTTCGACAATTCTGGGGTTCGACTCTGTTGAGTGCATTTCAATAAAATTTGGTTCAATCCATAGGGCCACATGGCCTCTTTGGATTGGGCCATGTGCTGCCCTCTAATTAGGTTTTGTGCTACCAATCGATTGGTCCACATTCCACCAATGATACATTCCATTTTTTGAGTTCTAGAAGTGCAATGTGTCAGCTAGAACCATGAGCTTGGAATACTGATTTGACCTTTGACCTGGATCTTCACCATTTACTTTGACCTGTTGAATTCTGACTTTTTTCCCTATTTGGAAGTGAAATTTGACCTTGCATAACTTTGCAGATGATGTCTTTTTTCTCTTGTTCAAGTGCGTTGGAATCAAAGAAATGAGCACTATGCATTCATCCTTGTTTCACCTTCATATGAGAACTTTGATTTTTGAGAATTTTCTATAGCTTTGAGAATATTTTCTATCCCCTGGATTAGGAAGACACAAATGGTTTAGTATGCATTATTTCCATTGAAAATGACTATAAAGGCTTAGGCAGTAGAGGACCATAGAGAAAACCATCAACAATTTCACAAAATATTCAAGGATAACTTGGTTATGGCACAAAATAGGTTGAAAAAAAAATGGATCAATATCACAGTCAAAGGTAATTTAAAGTGAGGTATTGGGAAATTGTGAGACTAAAACAATATATAAACATGTTCCTCAAGTAACATACTTGATGACAATAAATTAGCATCGAGGTGTTATGGCCATTATAAGGTGTTGCAAAAGATTGGAAGCATGGATTACAAATTGGAGTTGCCTCTATCTTCATGTGTACATCAGGTCTTCCATGCTTCTTCATTAATGAAGGTAATCGATGAAAATATCCCAGTCTCAACTATTATACCAAATATTAATGAAGAAGGGAAAATAATATTATAACCAAAAATAATCTTCATGATCAATGTATAAGGTGCAATACCATGATCATGAAAATGATAGATAATGGATCCATGTCAACATGAAACTATATCCACGAGCATATACAAATAAAATCTAAATCTGAATGAACATAAGGATAAAAATTGAAATTGTGAAAATTAAATAGTGGTCCTCCAAAGTACCCAAGACATAGTTGGCCTATACAATAATATCAAGTGTTATCACCAAAAGGAGACACCACCATAGACTGTTGTCTTCAATCCAAATCCATCATAAGTATGAAACTATACCATGTGAATAAATGATTAGAAGTCAAACATGATAAAAACAAAATCACTAATCATTGAGGACTGAAAATCCTTAGGTACTCCCTTGAAAAATTCATTAAATATACTTCTCATAGCAATGAGATAACTTTTATAGGAGTATATCCATTATAAGGAGGCCATTGAGGCATCCCCATCAACGAATACACAATAGGTGAGCATGGACATGTTCGAATTCCTTACATAGTAACTTAAGAGAACAAAATGCTCATTATGAATTAACATAAGAAAGGAAAAAATGGATGGTCAAGATACCTAAAGAATGGTTGCATAGATATTACACTTCCCTTAAACATTAGCAAAACACAATGAGGACATGGGTATAAATTGACATCAAAAGGGGCCAATGTAAAATTAATTGAGGCATTATCCATAAGGATTGTAATAGTAACTGTTCAAAACAATAAAAGCTCAAAAATCATAGTATGCCTACTAAGAAAATATGTAAAACCCAATTGTAGGAATTGAATCAAAATAATTGCTTTGTTTAATGGTTAAAAAAATATTTTATAGCACCTAAATATATGAACCATAAAGATCCAAATTCTTTACCCTCTCTCTTTTTATATTTAATATTTAATTGTTCAAATCATATTAACGTTATAAATTTTAAAAAAGAAGAATATGAGTGTCACATGGTGTGCAACTATGTTCCAAGTGCATAAAATATACCTATGCAAAATAAACACTAAAGACGTGTTGTGTAGGATTTGAACACTCATGTACATGAATGCATGAAAAATTGATTCAAATGTCAAGTGATGAATGTAGATGTAAGGGATTTCAAACTAAGAAATTAAACATCAATGGAGCATTAGGAAAAAATCCACGAGTATCAATAACCAACACAGACATAAATGAAATAAAAATAACTAGAGGTTAATAGGGAATTGGTTGGTGTTTTAAAAAAGAGAAAAGTGATTAGAGGAGGACGGGTCACTAAACCTGGCTGATCCATCCCCATTTTGACCTCTCCCTCTCTATGTTGAATTATATTCCTATGAAAGTGTGTGTGATGGCTTTGCTACTATTGCAACATATCCAAGCTTGGTTTGGGTGAATTTTTGAGGGGATGTGATGCAGGTGCATCTAACCTGGGTTAATCATTAACTACAGGAGTTAGTTTGTAAAGTGAGGATTAATTAATTAATGTATTTTCTTATAGTTTTTAGGAGACAGTGATAATTAATGTAAATATGACAATATTTGAGAGTATTCTGGAAGGTTTAAGAGGATTATGTATTAGTTAGCTCTTATATATGGATAAGGGGTTGAATGAGAGATTTCAGAGATTAGATGAGGGGTGTTAGGGATTAGGAGACATATTTTGGGAGGTATATTAGGATGAAGAACCTCCTTGGTGATTGGTTCTACTTGGTGGTTCAAGTGGATATTGTTGGCCACCCTCCTATTCCACTTGGGGCCCCACCATTGTCTCTTTCAGTTTTTCAGTTTCGGCACAACTTACTAATTTTAGCAGTTTTTCGGGTCCTGAACTTCCGGAGCCATTTTGAAGCCCTAAACGACATTTTTTGGGGAAAATCAAGAGCAACATGGGTCCATGGGCTAATGTTTCTCACATAAAAGTTGTAGTCCTTGGATAGATATTTCTAACAAGTTATGGTGCACATCAAACAGAGATCGTATGCCAATGTTGTGTCCCCGAGAAGTTGAAACACCAATTTACCCAAACGGGGCCCATAGTTTTGGTGCTTCATCTCCTAGGTTTAGGGTTTACAATTGTTTCTAAATATTAAATAGGCCCTTGAGCCTCATTTTAACTCAGTTCAGAGGCATGTAGCTACCACATATCTTCTCAGAGATAAGCTACCAGTGCCCTAGCTAGTTTATTTCCATTCTGTCTGTAAGAAAATTTCAGTTCTTCGATATTAATGAAATTAAGTGTTATTTCCACTGTATCTTTGTATTTATGGTTAAATGTGTATTCTGTTGCATTCCAGCATAAATCGGGATCAGTGGTATCAGAGCGGTTTTATTTTTCTCGATCCTTCTTTACATGTCCCCAACGAGGTCAGCGTATAAGGAGTTCTGGCTAGATCTGGTTGAAACTTTGCAAGATCAGCCTCGCAAACAACAATGACCGCCCATGGGGGATGAGAAGAAAGATGAGGGAGCAAGAGATCCTATCAAAATATTTCTCGAGGTGGCCCTCGAAAAACAAAGGAACGTGATGATGGATAACTTTTCCCATATCCTTCAATGACTGCCCACTGGCGGCGCATCTACATCCAACAACCACTCTTGAGGCACGACTCCCTTTAAGGTACAAGTAAATTTTGACATTCCCATTTTTGAGGGTCAAATAGATGCATATGTTGTAGATATATGGTTGAATATATTGGAAGGATATTTATTGGTTCATGACTTTTCCGATTGGGAGAAGATTATTTTTGCACTCCTCAAAGCTAACCCCCATGTCAAGGACTGGTGGGAAACCTATTGTGAGAAAAAGGATGAGACAGAACACTCTTTGTTCTCAGCGGTACCCACTTGGAATTTTTTCTGAGATTCCATCAAGGAAAAATACTATCCCATGGGGAGTTATGAGGACAAGTACATACAATGGACCACGCTGCAGCAACAAAGGGATCAAGATGTGCATGAGCTGACGAATTTGTGCCATATCCTGCGTAAAAGGGTGGGTATTGAATATTCAAAGAAAAATTTGGTGCTAAAGTATCGTATTTGTCTGCACAGATACATTCAGGAGGAAATGGATTTCCTCGACATCTCCTCGCTTGGTACAACATGCCGATATGTTGCCAATATTGAGCAAAAATTCAAGCAGAAGAAGTGAGACTTTGGATTTGCGAATCAAAAGAAAGGGAAGGGTTCACCCAAATTGCAGAACAAAGGACAAATCCAGGGCATGGCAGCCCAGGACAACCTACCAAAGCCACAAGAAAAGAACAACACCGCGAAGCCAAAGAAGGACACGGGAAGGTGGTGTGAGTTCCATAAGAGCTCCACTCACAACACAAGTGAGTGTCGGGCCAAGAAGTCACTTGCAGCTTAGATGAGGGCTTCTGAATCAAATGCATGCTATGATTCTGAATCAGAACCTGACAAGGGGAATGAAAAAGGGAAACATATTATTGATGCAGAGCCTAATGCCACTATTGCCACTATGAATATCCAGAAGGAGGAACCAGAAGATCTAGAGGAGGCAGAGCGTCTCTTCCACTCCAAGATGTGGGTAAAGGTTTCCTTGCTACAATTCATTGTTGACAATGGGAGGGAAAAGCACCTAATTTCAGTAGATGTCATGAAGCGATTTGGCTTGCTGACCAAAGTGCACCCACAACCACACATGATTGGGTGGCTTGAACAAGTACAGGATCTCCCTGTCAGCCAACAGTGCCACCTTCCCTATAGCATCAAGCCCTTCACGGATGAGGTATTATGTGACATTGCTCCAAAGATCTTTCTGATGTATTATTAGGCCAACCATACTTGTGGAAGTGAAATGTTGTGTATGAGTCATGGTCTTGTGCTATTATTGTTACTTTGGGAAATAAGCTGTACAGAATACCAGAGGTACCACTACCTACCACTATCTCTTTTGTTACTGCAAAAAAATGCAGTAAGCTCATTTCCCAAACAAGGAAATTTTTTTTCCTGATAATCTGCCCCCAGGGCAAGAAGAAGACTGTGGCCACGACCTCCAGACATGGCTCCTCTGCATGACAACAACAAATGGACAAGGTTGTGGAGGAGTACGGGGAAATTTTCACGTCACCCACAGGGGTGCCTCTGCACTGTCAGGTGAAGTACCCAATTAATCTGACCCTAGGTGCGCCGCTACCCAATGGAACAATCTATCAGCGCTCTATTCTAGAGAATGATGAAATCAAGAGGCAGATTCAGGAGATGGTGCAGAAAGGTCACATCTGGCCAAGTTCATCGCCTTGTGGGAGCCCGATCATGTTAGCACAGAAGAAGGATGGTAATTTAAGACTCTGTATTGACTATAGGGAACTGAACAAGATCAATGTTTAGAAAAGGTACCCGATCACATGGATTGATGACCTTCTGGACCAACTCAAAGGGGAGAAATATTTCATCAAGATCGGCTTGATGTCTGGGTATCACCAGGTACCAATCGAAACCTCTGATGTGTGGGAGACTGCCTTCAAAGCCAAGGAGGGCCTTTTTGAATGGCTGGTCATGCCTTTGGGGTTGACGAATAGTCCCAAAATCTTCGTGAGCCTGATGGACGAAATCTTGTCGCCATTCTCCAACTCATTTTTAGTGGTGTACTTGGATGATATTCTGATGTTCAGCAAGACTTGGGAAGAGAACCTCCACCACATTCGACAAGTCCTCCAAACACTACAACAACACATGTTGTGTGCCAATTTGGAGAAGTGCACTTTTGGCATGACCCAGGTTCAATATGTGTTGTGTGCCAATTTGGAGAAGTGCACTTTTGGCATGACCTAGGTTCAATATCTGGGATACATTATTGATGAAAGAAAGGTGCATGTGGATCCAACCAAGATCCAAGTCATTCAGGATTGGCCAGCCCCAACCACTCTAACAGAGATTTGCAAATTTTTGGGTCTTGATAGTTTTTACTGTAGGTTCGTGTTGGGATTCTCTCATATCACTTGGCCCTTGAGTCAAGTCACCAAGGGAGGAGCGAAAGAAAAATCATTTTGGTCGGAATCTCAACAAAAGGTGTTCGTAGAATTGAAACATCGCCTTTGTTCTGCCGTAGTGCTCTCATTACCAGACTTGCAACAACCATTTGAGATCGAGACAGATGCCTATAACTATGCTATTGGAGCATTTTTTACTCAACATGGGCATCCAGTGGCATATCACAGTGAGACATTATCTGACATAGTTCACAAGTATCCCAATTAAGACAAAGAAATGTATCCATTGTGCAGGCTTGTCAACAATGGAAGCATTACATTTTGGGGAGGGAAACAATCATCGACATAAACCACCGACCCCTACAGTTCATATGGACACAAGGGAAGTTGCATAACGATCACCATCAGAAGTGGTCCACATATCTAAAATAGTTTCATTTGAACATCAAGTACAAGAATGGTAGCACCAATAATGTTGTAGACTGCCTCAGCCGACCACCAATCATGGCACTAACCACCGTTCTCGACTCCTGTGGGCACGAGAATTCTGATTGGCCGCTTCTCTACAAGAATGATCCAGAATTCGGCCACACTTACAAGGCACTCTTGGGGGGTACGCAAGTTCCAAAATTTCACCTCCAAGATGCACTGTTATGTCACCTAGGACACCTTTGTGTTCCTTCAAGCGAGCATACGAAGATGATATGGAAAGCACACTATAGTTGAGTCGCTGGACATTTCAGGGTCTAGAAAAGAGTGGCAGTACTGCAGAAGTATTTCTATTGGCCGATCCTTCTACATGATGTAGGGAAGTACATCAAATCCTACACTTCTTGCGCCATTGCCAAAACTAACCATCAAGAAGCAAGGCCTCTATACTCTGCTACCTACCCCTAGTCGACCTTCAGAATCCATATCCATGGATTACATGTTAGGCCTTCCTTATACTAAGCATGGAAATGACTGTGTTTTTGTGGTCATCGACATATTCTCGAAGATGGCCATTATGGCAGCCTGCAAGAAGAATATAACAACAGAAGCCACTGCTAAACTCTTCTTTGAATGAGTGTGGGTGCAGATTGGGATCCCACAGTCTATCATATCATATCGTGACAATAGGTTTCTCAAAATATTTTCATATAGCCTCTGGACAATGTTGGACACCAAGCTCACCAAGTCCACATCTTTCCATCCCCAAACTGATGGCTAGATAGAGGTGATCAACAGGACAATTATACACATTTTGTGCATGTACAATTCAAAGAATCCCCGCACATGGGATGAGAGCCTCCCCTATGTACAACACATTTATAACCAAGCTCTCCACATCTCAATAGGCCACATCCCCTTTCAGGTGGGCTTGGTATTCCAACCACTATGTCCTATTGACGTAGGCACGCCATTTGCGGCTACTCAGGCCGATTCAACGCATGTCCAGTTTGAAGTTGACAAGCGAACAGCTTCATCGAGCACATTCAGCACATCCGCCAACAAGTTCATGACATATTCGAAAAATCCAATGCTAAGTACAAGAAATGCCGTGAACAACATTGGGTGCCACACAACTTCCAGGTGGGCGACAAAGTGTGGCTACATTTGTAGATGGAGCACCTCACTGGACCCCACTGCAAGCTTCGCCCACTTCGATATGGGCCATACACCATCACCAAGGCTATAGGGAACAATTCCTTCAATCTTGGTATTCCACTGTTCCTTGGTCTGCACCTAGTATTCAATGTGGACCACCTTGGTCCCTACTTCCCACCTCTACTAGACACGTATGACATTGCAGAAAAACTCACACCAAGAGAGTTAAACCCAAACTGCATGGAACAGGCCACCAAATGTTGTATCATGGACATGCAAATCAAGAACACTCACCAAAAAAATATCCAATTGTATCAGGTTGTCAAAACTAGCAAACTCCTGCACCAAGGCAAGTGGTTCACTAGGGACCAAGTTCAGCAAAAGTTTCCTCATCTCATGGAGGAACTCAATGCAATAGGGATTATTGCTTCCTAAGGGGGGAGGAATGATCCAGGTGGATATTGGTGGCCATCTTCTTATTTCACTTAGGTCCCCACCATTTTCTCTTTCTATTTTTCAGTTTCTTTACAAATTACTATTTTTAGCAGTTTTTCGTGTCCGAAACTTCCGGAGTCATTTTGAGGCCCTAAATTACTTTTTTTGGGAAAACCGTGAGGAACATGGGTCCATGGACCAATGTTTCTCAAATAAAAATTTGTATTCCTTAGATATATCTTTCTAATGAGGTACGGTGCACGTCAAATAGATATTTTAGGCCAAAGTTACACCCCTGGGAAGTTGAAACACCAATTTACCCAAACGGGGTCCATAGTTTTCGAACTTCATCACCTAGGGTTAAGGTTTTGGACGTTTAGGGTTTTCAATTTTTTCTAAATAATAAATAGGCCCTCGAGCCTCATTGTAACTCTATTTAGAGGCATGTATCTACCACATATCTTCTCAGAGATAAGATACCATCACCCTAGCTAGTTTTATCCATTTTCTCTGTAAGCAACTTTCAGTTCTTCGATATTAATGAAATGAAGTGTTGTTTCCACTACATATTTGTATTTATGGTTAGATGTGTATTATTTTGTGTTATTTCATAAATATAGATCACTTGGGTTCTCATATAATTGTATAAATATAGGTGAACTCTTGAGGAATGTAGGAAAGTAGATGTGTGTAGAGTTTGTGAGTGACTATGAAGAATGATGGCCAAGAAATTCACCAATTTATTTCTCTTGTAATTATGTTATTCATTAACTCATCATGTTGAATTTTTTGTGTTCATTTGATTTCTGTTTTGGTATGTGTTAATTTTATTAATGTGCAGACCCAATGGCATGTGCTATCATTTTTGTATCAAAGCAAGGTTTTAATTGAATATGTGATAGATTGTTGGATTAAGTTCAATGTGTTATATATCGTTGTTGTGAGGATTATAAACACCAATAAATTTATTCAAAATCTAAGTATCGAGTTGTATAGCCTTTGCGTGAACAAGTAAATGAGAATCACGTCAGAGAAGCTCAAGATAAAGAAAGAGTGTAAGCTGACAAATAATCTAGTTCTGCTTCTGATCATTCTACGTGTGAAGAGCAGGTCGAGGGTGTAGGTTTGAATATGTTGAGGAGGATTTTTACAACGTTTTTTCTCTGCGTGATAGAAGTGTTCGAGGAGAACTCTCTACAGAGGAGAAAATATCCATAGTTTCTTTCAAACTAAAAGCAAGTAATAAATCCTTGTTAGTAGTAAATCAGCTCTTTCAATCTCTCCTGGTTCTTTCCTGGATCAAATATTCAATCTGAGGCATGTTACATCTAGGAAAAACATTTAATTTTTTGACAAGAATCGAAGATTCCATGAGTTGAGAATTTCTACAAATTGAGAATTGACTGCAAACTGTGGAGTTGAGCATTTCAATAGCAGGAAAAAAGAATATATCTCGAGGACAACAATGTTTCCTCCACTATGTTCTCATTCCAATGCCACAAATTCTTCACGATTGGATGGTAAATTGTTTTCAATTTATTGTTGACCATTTTCTTACAGTTTATGTGTGCACAGAGAGATACACAAATTGTAGTTTGCTTGTAGTCAGATTGCAGTTTAGAATAAATACAGATCCTGGAAAATACAATATGGAATAATATTCAAGTGTGCTACCATAGAATTCACATTAGTGCAAGAGTTGTAAACCATTTAAATTTTTCACGTTGAATTTAATGCTACGTTGAATTTTATATGGTGTTATTGGTTTTGAAAAGTTTTGTTGGGAAGCCATCTTGTGGAGATCCGTGTGGTGCAGACACTATGAGAAATTGTTTTTGTGAACCCTCCGGATATTATCTGCATGTGACCTCCAAAATCTTTGAAACCTTGTGACGTGGGTTTTTTTTTAAAAGTAAAAAACTTGATTTAGAACCTTAGAGAAATATTGTTGGCATGTTTGGGTAAAAGTTCAAATTTGATGTCTTATTATTATAAAACTATTTTAAAATTTTTGCAGTGGTATTATTAAAAAAAATGATGTGTAGTGATTATTGTTTAAAAGGTGTGGGGTGATTGTTAATGGTGTAAAGATATCTTGTGAAAAGGTGAATTTATTATTATACCATAAAGTAATAAACTTTATGCATGTATTAAAAAGGTGGTGTAAGTTTTAGTCACCAAGTGGTAATGTCCAATAGCCTTTATAAAAATTTGTAATGGGGTACAAATTTAATGTCAAAATTCCTTGCATAAGTTGAGTTGAAATGTCTCTCAATGTAAAAAATTCAAAGTCCATTGATGTAAAAGTTAATAGTATGGGGTCAAAAGAAAATTTAAGTCGAGTCAAAGGTGATTGTAATGGGTGCATGATCAACGGAGTTCGACATTCAAGATTCTGGTCATGGTAAATATAGTTTGAAGAAATAATGCAGTTGTTGTTGTAGCAAAGGGAGGAAAGAAAAAAGGAGTGCTCAGGGAGAAGGTTCAAGTGAAGTGAAAAATTAACCAATTTTGGAGGAGACAACTTGGTAAAGTGATTCAGTTACAGTTTATAGTGAAAAAATTGAAGTTCACGACAAAATATGAAGATGGATCGAGAGAAAATTCACAGCAATGTTGCCATAGTAGTTGGCATTAATGATAAAGAGAGAGAGAGAGAGATTTATTAATTAAAGACATTACTGGACGTGTTTCTAGAGATATTACAAACATAAAGACATGGATCGATGATAAAAAAAATAGTTAAATGGCCAGTTAAACAATTGATGGAAAAAATATTGAAGCCCAAACTGAAGCTCCAGACAAAGATATATATTTGTGAACTTGATAAAAGATCATTTTTGGGTGACGATGATGATAATGTGAATGTGGGTTGAATTCGCATAGGTGGCACTACAAATTATGCAGAAGACCAACATGAAGACGTAAAGATAGATTCATCTGTCCAACCTTATGATTTTAAATATGACAACTTGCATTTCGATGCATGATATGAAATAGAAAATGATCATCAAACAAATGGATCAAATCTCAACCTTGAAGATATTGAAGCAGAATTAAAATTCCTAAAGGATTGGTTGGATAATCAAAGGAATAATTTTAAATCAAATGAGATGATGATGAACTGCAACAATTTCATAGAGGATGAGAACCATATTCCGATGAAGAAAATGCAGCCGCAAAGTGACAACAATGCGGACAACTTCCAGGAGAAGAAGAAAAGAATGATAGAAGGTGGAAGAAGTTGGTTGATGACAACAGAACGAGTATACATCAGCAAGCGGAAGCGACAACTATAGGATAAAGTTTGGAAGCTTGGAAGACAAAAAAGGAAAAACATAGAACATCGACAACATGACAAAGTAACTGATTTACTGCAAATGAAAGTTTGGGATCCTGGAGGATCCTTATTATATTAAAGACTAATCTTCAGGAGACTATGATTTATTTCTACCTTGGGATTCTGATCCATGTTCATATAACTTGGGTTAATTATTTACTAGAGGAGTTAGTTTGTAAAGTGAGGATTAATTAATTAATGTATTTTCTTATAGTTTCTAGGATAGACTGATAATTATTATAAATAGGAGAAGATTGGAGAGTGTTATGGAAGGTTTGAGAGGATTATATATAGTTATCTCTTATCTAGGGATGCAGGGTTGAATGAGAGATTTTAGAGATTATACAAGAGATGTTAGGGATTATGAGAGATATTTTGGGAGTTAGATTAGGATCTAGAACCTCCTTGGGTTCTAATCCAATTGTATAAATATAGGTGATCTATTGAGGCATGTAGGTAGGTAGATGTGTGTAGAGTTTGGGAGTTAATGTGAAGAATTATGGCCAAGCATTGGGCCAATAGTTCTCTTGTAATTATTTTTATTCATCAATTGATTATGCTGAGTTTATGTGGATACCTATTGTTGGACTTTCAATTGTGTGTGTGTGTGTTTATGATTTTTAAATGAAGGACCTATGGTTAGTGACCTCTGTCATCGGGATGGAGCTTCCTTGGCTCTATTATGTGCCTTTAACTACTAGTTTGGACCTCTACACATGGAATGGGCTTATTTTGGTGGTTTTGATTTTTTTCTGCATGATTTATGTCGCTTATAGCCTTTCCCATCGCCATTCTATCTGCTTGGGGTATCTACACTACTTTTGCAAGGATTCATGGGGATTTTTTCCTAGGCTCTACAACCATTTTCTCTTTTCATTATCGTCATGGGGGTTTTATTTGTAGGGTTCCGTAGTTCACAATCCTTTCTTGTTTTCGATGGGGTCAAGGTCTTCATCAAAATTCATTGGAAGTTGCAGTGCCATCCATATCTTTGATGAGTTTATGGGATGGGGTTTTTACCCCTTTTCATTCCTTAACACACCATTTACCTACAAATCCTCTACACTGAATCCTTTTGGGTTCATGCCCTCCTTGATAAAGCTATCATGGAATTTCGATGTGGGTTTCACACCCATTTGTGTATCATTTACAATTACATTGTGTGTCAGTGGATTGCATTTTTTTTATTTTTTTCATTCCCTACTTGGAACATCAGAGGGCGTCTGTGCCATATTTTTTTATCTTGTTTTTCAATAGCTTTTTGATTGTGTGCCATATCTTCTGCTAGAAGGGCCTATGTGCCTTATTTTTTCCGATATTGCACATGGTTAGAGTTTTGATATTAAGGTTTCATTCTCTACTCCTCTGGTGACAAATTTATGCTTTGTAACAAACAATGAATTTTCCAGGTTACATAAGCACTCAGTTTGTTTACAAAATGAAATTTTTATTCCTAGTTTACATAATAAAAATTACGGTTTTTTTCTTTGAAAAAAAAAGGAATTTGTTAAATTAAAGGAAGAAGTAATCATATGGATTCTTACTTTAAATCCATGGAAATTTTAATAAGGCTCTTAGTAGTATGAGAAAGACTTATGATGGGTGCCAAATGGTAAATGAGATTTTAGCTAGATTATCCCATAATGGGTAGGAATTGTTGAACAAGTGTTGGGTTTGCAATAGATATGGATGAGTTAATGACATAGTTTGATGGGGTTGACCCTATGGAATAATGACAACTTTTAAATAAGTCTAATAATGACAAATTTAAGGTGAGAGTTGTATCTTTATATGCCAAACTACAAATATTTACCTAAAAAATTCAAAAATTTTGATGTGAAAAGGTGTTGGATAATTATCTCTTTATATCCTAAATTATCAATTATGGACCTTTTCCTAAATTTAATCAGAATTTTAGAATGAATATCTTCCAAATATATTCAAAAATGGCTAAAAATCACTTTTAGTTTTATTGTATTGCAGATTTTTTTTTAGCACTTCATTATGAAAATTTAACAAATTGGTGAAAATCTATTTTACTCGTAAATACTAGGTGTATATTCTATAATCGATTTGGGAATCAACAACCCCCCATACTATTTTGTGTCTCCATTATATGATGAAGGAAAGTTGGATTGGAACCCATCCCTTTTCTTTCAAATTTCCAATCCTCCGTGGAATTTTTTTTGGTTTCATAATTGTATGTAGTAAATTTCCATGAATTTATTTTGATTCACTCTTTTTAGAGTTTGTTAGACTCTAAAAATTTATTTGATCTCTACTCTTATATTTTTAAGCCTTTATTTTTGGTCATTCTACATTCTTCAAAAATTTTGAAATTTCCCTTTATCTTATCATGGGAAACATCCGTCTCTCACAACATATTGCATAGAAGTTTGTCATAAGTATTATACACCATAAGATAGGATGTCTTTGAGAAATTTTGGATTTTTTGGCATATCATGCCTTTCAAAATATTCATTTCTTTCATTCTATCACATTAGAAAACTATTTCTCCAATGATACATCATGACACTTTAAGACTTTGAATAATGTCATATGTCACATGGAAAACAACTTTCACCATGACACATTTCCTTTGTCTAAAATTTCCTCTCCCATGGTATATCACACCATAATTTTTTTCCCTTTGCAACACACTACTATAAGCCATGTTTTGAAGATCTAAAACAATTTTTATTTATCATTCCCTTGAAGAAATTCAAATGTTCAAACATATTGTACCCACAAAAACTTTCCTCCACCATGACTTTCCCATTTTATTACCCTTCATGAAATTTCGCTTCCATGTGATCAGGGAAAATTTTAGGGGCTACTATTTGTAGGTGGGCTAATTTTCAATGATTTTTCCAAAAAAGATATTCGCCAATTTCCATCTTTTTGAAAATTGATTTGCCCAAATTTTATAGTATAAAATTATTTTACCCTAAAAATCACCAAAATTTTAAATATACTAATATAAAATAATCAGAAACCTAAATATTTTTACAAAAATATTATCAAAATTTTTACAATTTACATATTAGGGACTAGTAAGATTTGCCAAGGTTTCTAAACTTTAAGATAAACTTCCTCCCTTAAAATTTTCCCTGCATGTGATATGACGATTTGACCCTTAATATTACAATATTTAAAATTTTAAAGAAAGCTAAAATAGGCATATTATGCATTCTAAAACCAAATTTTGGCCCTCTTATTGTTATGATTACATGTTATACAGAATCACATCGAAGCTAATAGAAAAATATAATTTCAACGCCATTGACTATTTCACCATATGAATCCACACCAAATCTCCTAATTTCCTTCTTCTAGGTATGTATCTATCTCTATTTAACTTGATTCATTTCATTTTTAATTCCCAACACATCATGAGCAATATACTCTAACCGGCATTATTTTTCCACATGGTCACCAAATTCCCTAAGAAATCCAAGCAATGGATTAAAAATGTATCCCATACATTTACTTACCCAATTTATTATATGGACGCATTGAGAGAGGTTTTCTCCTCATCTTTTAGCAAAACCCTTACTTTTGGCTAGTAAATTATTATCCTCATACTTGCAAGAGATAATAGTTGTCATATTATTAAGACCCTCTCTCACTCTTTATCATGACACCACTTGTGAAGTTTACATCTTAACATATCCTAGACGTACATTAGAGAGAAGCAGCTTATCCTCATTCTCAAATCAATGTCCTCCATAGGAAGGCATTTTTTCTTCTTTTAAACCCAATTGAATTCTAGTTTAATTTTTTTTAAAGTCTTTTAAGGAAGATATTGCGTTATTTTGGTAAATGTATTTAGGAACCCTAATAATTTACCAAATAAAAATTTAGAGGATATTAAAATATTTATAACCTATTTTTTAACTTTATTTAACTATATCAACTAAAAAATTAGTAGTCTTCTCTCAATTTCCTCACATTCCTTCAACAATTCATATACTTGTAATGTTTTCTAGAGTTATTTGTGAGGAGTATTCAATGTTTGATCTTTGAAACTATAATATTTCCCTTTTATAAGTGAACCATGGAGGGGAACCATTAAAGGGATTACCCCCTTGGTGCAACTAGAAATCAATTTTAAGGGAACCACTCAGTCAACATCCTCAAATACAAAAATGTTGACTCCTAAAGATGCCCATCATTAAAGATTTGCTAAGCCATTTTTCACTTGTCTCCACACAAGTATCTATATATTTTTAAACTAACAATGATAATGTGTGATGTTGTTGACATGGATAAATTTTACGATCTTGATATGGATTATAGGACTCAATATGAAGCATAAATACCTCATCATTGAATAAATCCCAAATCAAAAGGAGAAACTAGAAATATATGTTGGTGCCCTATGACTAACATATGTTGATGTAATATGCTACATGGAAACTAACATAGTTTTAAGATGGGGGATTGTACCTTTTTTTTTAGGATGAGACTTATCTAGAAATTCCACTTCTCCCTAGGAAGCTAACATGGATTATGGAGTTTACTAGTTAATTAAACATTCCCATTTACCCAAAGTGTTTCTGTACTCCATTATATTTCCTTACATGGAAACAATATCTTGGATCATCAACCAACTAAGATCAATAAAAAGTATATCAAAGATGCAAATGGGAAATATTCAAATCATTTCAAATTTTCACCTTTGATATATATTACATTTTACCTTTAGTAGAGGTTGAATTCATTAAAGGCTGGATGTCACAATTCTCATTAGATTGTAGAGAATTCATGAAAAACTAGTGATTAATTAGTAAATTTTTCAAAGAAAGGAAAACAATAAATATTGTAGTAAAAAAATAATGATTAATTAATAAATTTTTCAAAGAAAGGAAAACAATAATTTGTCCAATAAACCTACCTAAGAATCCATAAAAGATTGTTGTAGCCCTTCCGAGAAAACAACATGTAGTAGAAGGCACCATGAATTTTGAGAAATTGTGGACTCCGTTATATTTCCTTACATGGAAACAATATAGTGGATCATCAACCAACCGATATCAATAAAATGTATATCAAAGATGCAAATGGTAAGTATCCAAATCATTTCAAAATTTCACCTTTCATATATATTACCTTTTACCTATAGTAGAGGTTGAACTTACTAAATGATGGATGTCACAATTCTCATTAGATTGTAGAGAACCAATGAAAAGCTACAGATTACTTAGTAAATTGTTCAAAGAAAGGAAAAAAATTATTTGTCCAACGAACCTACCTAAGAATCCATAAAAGACTGTTGTAGCCCTTCTCAATAAACTAGATGGAGTAGAAGGCATCATGAATTTTGAGAAATTGTGGAATATTCATACTTTCATAGTCTAGTTTTCCATTTTCAAACATCAATATTCACACTTTTGAAAAGCAAATTCATAGCTTTTAAGTTTGAATTTTTACTCATTACTTCAAATGTAATGAAATGATCGTTTCAAGGTATTTTCTCAGGTTGCACAATTCTCTTATTTTCCATAGTTTAGGATGCAGGGTAAATGGTGGCAAGTTTCTTGACATTAATTCATGTAGAGGGAAAATTCCAAGCAAGAATAGGATGGAAAAATTCATTCTACTTTATATTTCTCAATGCTTGCCTCCAAACTCTTAAATTGAGGGTACCTAAATGCAAGATTTGAAAAATACCACATTAACCTAATAAATAAGAACATATTTTAACATCTAATTATTTTTTTATGAGATTTTTAGGTAATTATATTGAACATTATCAATTTATAACATAACATATTCAACGTGTTTTATTAGTAGGGACATTATAAGGATATGTTGATTAATTAATTTTTATAAATGCAAAAAATATCACCTCTTTATTAGGTTGATAAGTTGTCTATTTTAGAATAAAGTTTCTAAAGTTTTAATTTAATTATCAATAGTTTTAAGTGAATGGTATGCCTTTAACCTCTATAGAATATTCTATAATATTTTTAGTAGTTGATCAAAGGTTGACATTTATTTCAAATGTAGTTATGCTCTTTCTACCCTTTGAATGAAATTAATTAATTAAACAAATATCATATGAACACTAGTTATGGTTTTTTGAGCATGTGTTATTAGTAAGCTATGGTATTGACCTATGGTATTGTAACAAAGCCTATATAGAGATTAAGAATTTCCATAGTTAGTGGGGGTGAATCTGCATGTTTAACAATATTAGTACATGTTCTTTTACCTGTATATATGTTTAACTCATATATCAATTGTTTTCATCATAATAATAATAATAAAGTCATATTTTACTTTATTTTTATGTTTTTAAAATCTTGACATTGTGATATATACCATGAGATAAGTGTTTTGATCTCTATAGATTTTTATAGCCATTTAATTAGTATATGGTTGTAATTGTTAGTATCATTTTTCCCTTTGAATTTTAGTAAATTATTTTTTCCATAATAATTATGAAAATTATTATAAAAATATAATTTTAATTTTTAATCTATTAGTGTACCTTAATAAAGCCATATTATTGAAATGATTTTCTACTAGTTTAAAAGGAAATATATTTTCACTTTTGCCATATGTTTATAGGATTTATATAGCGTCATCGTCTCATTGTCCAAGTTTATTTGGGTGGGAATTATATGGCTACTTATTTTGATTTTGTTCTAGTGGAAGTCTATCGAGAAATTATGCAACTAGAATCTAAGGAGTTTGGGGATCGAACCTACTTTTCAGATTCTAAGGCGGGTGTTAAATTTTAGAAAAAAGAGACTATACTTTCTTTATTCTTTAGCTACACATCAACAGATGGACACCCTTTTTAGTTTGGTCCTTCATGATAAACACGGGGAAAACTACAAACCTTTTTCAAGGCAAAAGGATATCAAGGGGCTTCTTCGAAATGTGGTTTCTGCTTGTACGATATTATTTCTCATCTCCGAAGGGTGAAAAAATACATCCTCTCGTACTCATATTCAGGTGATGCAATAGACATAAATGTTGTTATTAATGACCCACTAGTTCCAAACTCCCCTCCTCATACTTTTCGTTTATCACCAGTCATTATTTCATATTGATGGTAGTCATAAGATTAGTAATATGTCACTCTTCATTGAAGAATTTGATCATGCACTTATGATTTTGGATACACTTATGGCATATCGTGGAACGACAATGTTGGGTTTATGCAAAGTGTTATGATGTTTCTCTTCTTATCAAAGTATCATGAATGAGGACTTCATACAAAACTATTGTCGTTTTTTTGTAGATCATGCTGTTTCTTATCTTAACGTTTCAAAATGGTTTCTGCAGAGACTCTCGTGTCTCCATCGAAAGTGTGTTGCCTCTGGTATTTCTACAGATTTGTGGGGCTTTTTCTAATGCTAATTCTAGTTTTTATTGATGACCTTAAAATATGGATGTTTTACTAAGGTAGAAATGTTTTCCACTATGGATAATGATTTTTTTTAATCGTAGTCTTCTAGTTATGGTGTTATGGTCTAAACTTTGATGTATATATAGGTCTCTAAGTCTAGTAGTATAATCTAATAGAATCTTGGAACTCCTAGATTAGTTTTTTTGAAAGCTTAAATGACTCTTAGTTATTAATGTAATTTTTTCTATGATTAATAGAATATCCTACACTAGCTTACAAAAAAAAATAAGAGTTAGATAGTTATCTTATTCTTCTAAACATGAACTATTAACAAATCAAGAATAACTTTAAAGATAAATTTGACATAAATATTACTAAAAGAAAACTAAAATTATTTATCATCATCACCAAAACTACCTCCATTATTATTATATACATTTTAAAAACATTTCATTTTAAGAGTATATTTGAATAAGCTTAATAATTAAAAATACGCACCTCCTTGTTTATCGTTACATGTCCAAAACTAAAGGAGGATAGAGAATTGGTTTTCAAAATCGATGTCTAAGGTTACATGTCAAAAACTAAAGGAGGCTACGGAATTGGTTTTCAAAATCGCTGGCTTTAATGCATGAGTAAATTTATTTTGAATGCACCTTTTGAACAAAACAAAAAAGTCTTTTGGATGCACTTTGAAAAGAAGAAAAAAAAAACATCTTTTGAATGCATCCCCATTTGAGTCAATGGGAAATTATTGACCAAATAATAAATAGATTATTAAACAAGTATATTGAGCTATGAAGTCGCCAAGACTAATCTCTAAAGTGAACTCACAAAATCAGAGTGAACAATTTTATAAGGACACTTCAATATTTAGTTTGAGTCAAAATTCTGAGATGGTGCTTTAATCATGGTCGTCATGTAGAAAAAGTTTGCTGGTTGGAAATTAATCAAAACACACACCCTTCATTTCCGGTGATGAATTTATAGGTTTCCTATCAAGGGTTTTGGAGTTGTTTTAATTTACCTTTCAACATCAAAAAAAAAAATTATACACACCTCGGGTTCCAGTGAGATGGCCGAAAAGAAATTTCTGTTAAAGAATGTAATCCCAACCACCTACTAGGTGTCCAAACTGTCATTCTAAGTGTCCAATTCAGTTTCTAATTAGTCCAGTTTAGTCGAGTTTAACTCCAGTCATTTATTGTTGATGATCCCAATGTAATCTTATTTAACTAATTCGTAATATTGAGATGAGAAATCCTCTGCTCCACTTTTGTTCAATTTTCAAAGACAAAAGAAAATAAGGAAGTCCACAAAGGGAAAACAGAAAAAAAGATAGAGGTAGAAGTAGAAAAGGAAACATAATAGGAGAAAGCTCTCACTACAGAGCAGAAAGACTAGAATGAATGTCATTCTGCAAATATTTTTAATTCTAACATTGATTTCAAGTGTGCAGGGATACAGATTGATTATGAAGAAGAGTTAAATTTTATTGAAACATGGCTTGCAACACCATGTCTAGATGAGATATACACAGAAGATGTAGATATGAATGTTGAAGATGACATGAATGATGAACATGTCAATGAAATTTTCATGCATTGGAGTTATGAAGAAATAAGATATTATTCTAATCATATGTTGCAGTAGATTGATGATGATAAACGCATTACAGAAGACAATATGTGGCAGCAGCCCACACACAAGTCAATTTTTGAAGAAGTGCGGTACATGCTTAGATAGTCTGGAATAGTAAAAGAACTGCACCAGCAAATCAAGAAACTAAGGTTTGAAGGATATAGCAAAGCGAAAAATCTAAAACAATTTAGAGGCTATAGAATCTGGAAAAAGAGAAGAAGAAAACTAAATCTAGTTTATTTTTTTTAAATTGTAAGCCTCATAGAGACATAGATCAACAGGTATCTAAATTAAATTTTTATGTGGTTGCAATTAAAGTGGAGTGTTAAATAATGTAATCCCAACCACCTGCTAGGTGTCCAAACCGTCATTCCAAGTGTCCAGTTCAGTTTCTAATTAGTCTAATTTAATTGAGTTTAACTCTAGTCATTTATTGCTGATGTTCCTAATGTAATCTTATTTAACTAATTCATAATATTGAGATGAGAAATCCTCTACTCCACTTCTTTTCAGTTTTCAATTATTGTCAAATTTTTTAACTCATTTTAACAAACGCTACTTTATAAGACCACTCCATTCCATGAATTTGTTAAACAAATCCCCAAAGTCAGGCCACGTTTCCTCTCTTTAGTACCACCCACTCTCGGCCTAGGTAAATAGTTAATTTTATATATGAATGTAACAGAGTTAATTTTATTAAGATGAAGAATGGTTTGTGGGTGTAATTTAGGGCTCCATTAACTCTGTCAGGGCCTTCTAAATATCAAAACTATAGGTCTCCGAGCAACGTAGGTTCATGTTAAGAGGAACAGGTCGGTCCTCTGGAATCACAAAATTTGTTGATACTTTTCATCAGTCCGTGAGAAACCAATATACATATAACCAGAAGAGACAAGCGTGCGAATATTTGTCCAGGATTTTCACAAAAAAGACATAAACAAAAGACGGGTTATGTAGAATTCACACACTCATGTAAAATGCATGAGAAATCGATTCATAGGGCGAGTGATGAATGTATATGTAAGGTACGTAAAAATGATAAAGTAAACTACTATGGAGCATTAAGAAAAAAGAAATAAGTATCACTAACCAACACAAAAAAAAAGCCATAAGTATCAATAACTAACCCAAATGTAAATCAAATAAAAATAATAGAGGCTACTAAAGAATTTGTTATATTGGAGGAAAGAATCATATGGATTCTTACTTTGGAAATTTTGAGAAAGCTCCTAGGACTATAAAAAATACTCAACATGGGTGCCAAATGGAAAGTAAGATGCTAACTAGAGTATCCCATGATGGGTTGGAACTATCGAAGAAGTGTTGGATTTGTAGCCGATATGGATAGAGTATCCCATGATGGGTAGGAACTACCGAAGAAGTTTTGGATTTGTAGCCGATATGGATGAGTTAATTTCATAGTTTGATGAGTTGACCTTATGGCATAATAACTAAAAATAATTCTAATAATATTATTATGCCAGATTGCATAAACTTACTTCAAAATGTCAAAAAGTTTGACGTGAAAACATGTTGAATAATTTTTTCTTTATTTTTTCAGTAGAAAAAACAACTGGTTTATATTAAGTACCAGCAAATAAGTCTTAAGGATTATTTAGTAATAGTTACATCAACAGAAAGAAAAGAAAAAAAAAAACATCTGGTTTCTCCTTCTTATCCCTTTACAATTTTGAGTTTCTACACATAAACAAAATTCCTCATGGTAGTTTCATTTTCAGTAATAAAAAAACAACTATATATCAAAAAGTGTCTATGTAGCCCTTTCGAAACTGGGATACTTCATTCAACAAAGATTATGGTTCTTTCCCCTCAATGTACCACTTTCTTGCTTTATGATCTTCAAAAAGAAACAGATGACCACAAATTGGCCCCACCATACATGGATCTGTAATGGCCTCCATTACCTACCCTTGACCTCATCAGAAACTTGCAGAAACAGAGGAGTTAGAAAAAAAATAACCGAGCCCTTTGCTCCATTACCTAAAGCTTCAAACAACTCATAGTGAATTTCTCCGAATCTCATTGTTAAGCCCTTTTTAGACAACCTGTCGACCTGTGAATTATTTTCTCTATAGACGTGGCCGAAAGTAATGGAGGTGAAATTTTTTCGCATGATCTCTATTTGTCCCATCCATGTTGTTAGAAGTTCAATATTTAGAGCCGAAACTTTATTCAGATGGTCTATCAGAACTTGTGAATCCTCATAGATGGAAAATCTGTCAATGCAAATGTGGTTTGCAAACCACATCAGCCCCCAAAGTGCCAAAGCCTCTGCCCTCATGTTAGTACCTATTCTGTCATATTAGTGTATCTTATAATGGAAAGTAGGAGTGATCATTAGCTACGCACCACATCCACACCTGTGATTTTATGTAGCCCCATCAAAAAAACCAGCTGGGTAATTGATTTGGTATGGACGATTTCTTACTAACAAATCCAGAGGAGGTTTATCTTTTACCTTTAGGTTTTCCCAAGCGATACGAAAATTTTACTTACTCTCTCCAGTGAACTAGATTTCTCTTCGAAAATTGACCTATTTCTGCAGCACCATAAGCTCCAGTGCTAAATAATGGGCAAATTCTTGAAAAACTTACCTTTCCCTACCCACCATAAGAAGCAAATTTTAGCAGTTTGATATGAAGGCATTTCAAAATGAAATTTCCTCTAGATATGTTGGAGGACCATCCTGGTAAAAGGACAATCATAAAAGTGGTGCTTGTTATCTTTTGTTTCTTTCCAACAGAGTCTACAAATTCTTGGACCATTAATCCCTCTTCTATGTAAGTTTTTCCATTTTAGGTTTTTGTCCTGCCACACCAGCCAATAGAAAATTATTTGTTTTTTTTTTAACTTTAGATTTCCACATATCCTGTATCAAACATGGAACCCCCGACTCGGCTACATATTTCATCATGGTTCTATATAACTCACTTATAACAATCTGGCCTTTGTTGATTTTACCCCCCCCCCCCCTCCCCCCCCCCCCGCCCGCCCCCCCCCCCAACCTAATTCGGCCCCCCTGATTGTTTCTATATAGTCCCAACCTTCTTAAAAACCACAATATCTATTCTAGTCATTTACCAGTGCTTCTGATAATCACATATGTCTTGTCGAGTGCCAATTCAGGATTTCCGCTTGCCAATACACAATTTGACTAAAAAGGAAAATGCCTTTTCTGTGAAGAAAGGATAACAGTTCCCAACTAATATGAGTAGCTTGTTGTGATCCTCCTAGCCCTGTATGACCAATTTGGATATGCCTACCATTTGCAAGTTGCCACAATTTGAATAATTCTCGCTTTATATTGTAAAATACCAATAGAACTTTTCCTTAAGTTAAGGAAGATGTTAGAATGCATCTAATCCAAAATCCATTTTAAAATGGCTAAAAATGACTTTTAGTTTTATTATATTGTGAAAATAATTTAATTTTTAGCTTTTCATTTTGAAAATTGATTTGGTAAAAATTTATTTTACTCCTATATTTTAGGTGTATAATTTGGGATCCATTGAGCAAGCAATGAACCCCGTACTCTTTTATGTCTTCGGTAGATGACCAAGGAAAGTTTAATTAGAATTTCTCTATTTATTTTTTTATTTCTAATCCTTGATGGAATTTGTTTTGGTTTGATAATTTTATGAAGTAAATTTCTATGAATTTATTTTGGTTCAATCTTACTAGACCTAGTTATATTCTAAATATTTCTTTGATCTCTACCCTTAGCGTTTGGGCCTTTCTTTTTGTTACTCTACAATATTTAAAAATTATGAAATTTTCTTAATCATATCATGGGAAACTTCCTTCTATAACAACATATTACATAGAAATTTTTCTTAGGTATGATATTGATCAGGTGCTCAGAATTATGCTAAAAATAAAAGTTATCAGAATGACATGAAACCTAAATGGTCACCTAGTGTTCATCGTTCTGAATCCAGCGCACCTCGTTTCGTGCTAAATGGACTCTGTATGGCTTCAGAAATGAGTTATGTCCATTTTTATAAATAAGAAAATTTTGGCAAAAAAATCCAGACATGGAACCCAGTCAGTAGTCGGTACCGTTGGCGTGGCATGTTGACTGGGAAGGTAAAATTTTGGTCAACTATCCTCCAACGAATGCGTCATTGCCAAGTGGCAGAGTCTAGTTGGAGCAATTTTGGTGTGTTGTCAGTTTTTTAATGGTTGGTTTTGGGCCAATGAGGAGGAGGCACGTGGATCAGCCTGAGGCTACCACGTGTCCTCCCCATGGCATATTAAATTTTTTGTTATGGACCGGAAGCACTGGGTGGAAGTCGAACACCAAATCTCTACCCTACCAACATGACGTGGTACCACTCTACCTATACCATGGTTATTACCATCATACTCTACCATATGTATGTGAGCTTTAATGGATGCAATGATGAGGGGAGTGGTGGCCAACCCCCAAGACACGTGGCCAAGACATATGACCACAACGGAAGAGCGGGGGGCACTTATCCTAAGTGCATGCCTTTAAACTAATACACATTTAATTAAACCTTAAATCCTGCTTATTAACAATAATCTCATTTAATTCCAGAGCGCTGATTTTTTTAAACTAATTAAATTTAATTAACCACTAATTCAAATTAATTAAAATAAATCAGATTAACTTGGAAGTCCCAACAAATCTGGCGGAATTGGTATTTTTGGTGCCATATAGCTCGAATTAGAGTGAGTTATCTAAATTTATGGAGGAAATTGTGGAGGAGACTGGTAGAGGTCATAACATAGCCAATTTGCGACCAAATGAAGAGCATAAAGAGCCTAAGGTACCATTTTTTAGTGTTATAAAATCATTGGTGTAGGTTTCAGGAGTAGAAAAGTACCGTAAGAACATCATTTTACAAATTTGAGCATAATATAGAGGCCCAAGCCATGGAAGCTGGACCAAGGACATGTAGCCCAGGAGGGGTGAACTCCTTCATTATATCCATGTTTTGATGTGTTTTATGGTGATGTACTATACTTTTTTTTTTTGTTGAGTTTGTCTTTTATGTTAAATTTTTCATAAAAATGACATAAAATTCACTCATGAGACTCAGTAACTTGCAAGATAACTTGAACCCTTAACCACATGTAAAGCATTCTTTTTCAAAATTTGAAAGAGGAATTAGTGAAACATTACTAACATACCATAATCGGATCATTTTTGGAGTTAGAGATTTAGGATTGTTTTGCAGTAAGGGATCTAATTTTTTGCAAGTTTGTGTCATGCTTACAAGGTTAAAACTCAAAAGAGGATAAGGGAAGTTGGTTGAAAGCCCTGTAGTTGGCTCAAGAGGAAGAAGGGGAAGGTTTCCAAAGTATTCAACACCAACACATCCTCAAGTTGAACTTGAGTATTCAGTGAGCATGTCTCACAAAGGAGAACCTACCATGACAGAAGAGGAGAGAGCATTCAAAAAGGAATTTTTTGATGTGACTGAGATGGTAAAGGTCCTCAATGAGGAGAGGAATTTAAGGATGCAAGGAGAAATTTCTAGGCCTCCAAGAGGAGAGGGTTCTCCAGGATGAGGAGGTCATGGAGATGATAATAAACCGCCATCCACTCCACCATCATCGTCACCACCATAAACACCTTCCTCTTCATCATCTTCCACTACGACAACCCTTCAATATGTTCATCCACATACTTCAAAAGGAATTGGTAAATCACCCTTACTTAGACTTGATGTTAAATTTGAGATTTTGATGTATAATGGTGAAGTGAATGCACATAACTTGGATAATTGGATTCGTCAGTTGGAGGTTTATTGTAGAATTTAGAACCTTCAAGAGGATGACATAAAGATTCAATTGGCTTCCTTGAGAATGGAGGGTGCAACACTTGTATGACGGGAAGAAAAGACACAATAAGTGTTTTAAAAAACATGGTAAGATCTTAATTTCTTGGTATAATTTTATTTCTTTCATTAAAAGGAAATTCTACCCTCTAGCTTACATGCAAAAAGCCATAATGGACTCGCAAAATTTTAGACAACTAAAGGGAAAAAATGTTCAAAAGTATACACACGAGTTTAGGAGAAGAGAACTAGTTTTGGGTGTTAATGTATTTTCTCAAGAAACTTTGTTAAAGTATATTTGGGGTTTTCACAACTATCATAGACATACTATTCTCATGCTCAATCCCACAAACTTAAATGAGGTTTTTTTTCAAGCCACACATCTAGAAGCAAGAGGGAAACATAGTGCAGATGAGAAAATTGATAGATTCCTTGAGTATGAAATTAAATTAAAGGGTAAGTTTAATGGAAAAGGAAAGAAAAATGGTACTATTAAAATACAGAAAGAGAAAATCAGATGTAAACATTGTGCGAAAAATAACAATGATGAAGACCATTGTTGGCAACTCCATCCAGAGTTGAAGCCCAACAAACTTAAAACCAAAGAGAAGGAGAAAACAACTGCAATCATTGAACATGACTTAGGTTCAGATTCATGAGATGAAACCAATATTACAACAATGGGTTTGAAAGGTAAGAACATAGAAAGCACTAGTTCTTTGAGTTGTTCTAATGTAACTCAAGATGATGATACAAGAATTGAAATCTTTCATATTAGAGTTGTTTCAAAACATACCAAAATAGACACACTATTTGATAGTGGTTCTCAAGCCAATTTGATTTATGAAGACTTAGTTAAGAGGCTAAATCTAGAAACTATTACACATCGAAGACCTTATCCTTTAGGCTTGATATGCAATAATTCAAACTTGCAGGTAACAAGGAAGTGCATCCTAAGGTTTGCAATCAATTCAAAATTTCTTGACGAAGTTGAACATGATGTGGTTCCGCTTGATATTTCAGGTATTGTTTTGGTAAGTCCTTATCTTTATGATAGGAAGGCAGTGTTTCATCACCATTAGAATAAGTAACACTTATTCAAGAATGGAATTGAGTACATATTTAGAGCGCATAAGAAGAAGATGAGTTTGTCTCTTATACATGTAGGAGAAATGAAGAGAAGAGTGAATGCAAGTCAAAATTTGACTCTGTTAATGTTCAATAATAGTGATGTTTAGAATGAGACCTTTCAAGAAGATGCATCAAATGAAAAATATGATTTCATTGAATTTGATAATTTTTGTAATAATATGTTTGAGGGCTCTAACATGTTGTCTTTGAAAAGAGGTAAACAAGATGTGAAAGATTTACAACAATCCAAATCATTGTTGAACAGTGATGGAAACAAGATTCCAGTGCTGAATGGTGAAAACTCAAAGAACAAGCGCCAAAGAAAGATGAAAAAAAAGGCATAGATTCCACAAGAACTTATTTTTTCTTTCAAAATGGTACATGGAAACAGTGAAAACACTTGGTCAAAAGACAACGCAAGTACAAGGCAAGACAAGCTAAAAATTTCCATGTCGACACTGTTCGAGGTGAGAAAGTTTTCGAGTTTCCTTTCATTAACGACCAAGGTGGGAAAAAGTTTGTTTCTTCAATAACAACTTGCTGTTGTGAAAATTATTGGAAATTGCATCATGATGGTGTATACAACAACAAGACACAATCTCCAGAATCAAGGAAAAATATTAATTTTTACAAAATGATCAAATTGTTAAATGTAGGAAAATTTCAGTGGATTGAGAATGTAAGGGTGAATGAACGATACCCTCATCCAAATTTTGAGTAATGAAATTTATTATGGGGTCCAAAGCGTCCAGTGGGGATGAATGATGAGATGCTCAGAATTATGATAAAAAATAAAAGTTCTCAGAATGACATGAAACCTGAATGACCTCGTAGTGTTCGTCATTTTAAATCTGGCGCAACTCGTTTCACATGAAATGGACTCCGTATGGCTTCAAGAATTAGTTTTTTCTATTTTCATAAACATGCAAATTTTGGCAAAAAAATGCAGACATGGAGCCCAGTTAGCAGTATTCACTATTGAAGTCACATGGTGACTATGCAGGTCAAATTTTGGTCAACAATCCTCCAGCGAAAGGGTGACAGCCAAGTGGCAGAGTCTGGTTGGCGTAATTTTCATGTGTTGACAGTTTTTTAATGGTTGGTTTTGGGCCCATGAGGAGGAGGCACGTGGCTCAGGCTAGGGTCGCCACATTTCCTCTTCATGGAATATTAAAAAAAAAATTATGGACTGGAAGGACTAGGTGGGTGTCGAACATCAAACCTCCACCTTGCCAACAATAGGTTCCACCACTCCGCCTATAGCATGGTTCTTACCATCATACTCTGCCATATGTATTTGAAATTTGATGCATGCGCTGACGGGTGGAGTGGGGGCTAGCCCCCAAGACACGGGACCAACACCTATGACCATGGTGGAAGAGTTGTGGATGCGTATCTTAATCACATTTATTTAAACTAATCTGCATTTAATTAAACCTTAAATCCCACTTAAATAGCGCTAATCCGGTTTAATTCCAGAGCACTGATTTTTTTAAACTAATCTAATTTAATTAACCACTAATTTTTATTAATTAAACTAAACTAAATTAACTTGGCAGTCCCAAAAAATTTGGTGAAATTGCTATTTTTGGTGCCAGATAGCTTGAATTAGAGCTAGTTATCCAAATTTCGGGAGGAAATTATGAAGCAGATAGGTAGAGATCATAACTCAACCAATTTTCGACCAAATGGAGAGAAGAAACAGGCTAAGGTACCTTTTTTAAGTGTTCTGAACTCATTGGTGTGGGTTTTAGGAGCAGAAAAGAATTGTAAACAAATCATTTCGCAAATTTGAGCATAATATAGAGGTCCAAGCCATGGAAGTTTGACCAAGGAGATGTAGCCCAGGAGGGGTGAACTCAATCAAATCTCTGTGTTGATGTGTTGTATGGTGATGTACTGTACTTTTATTTTCTTATGTTCGGTCTTCCTTTTATGTTAAACTGTTCATAAAAATAACATAAAAATCACTCATGAGACTCAGTAATTTGCAGGAGAACTTAAACCCTTAAGCACATGAAAACTTTGTTTTTCAAAATTTGAAAGAGGAATTATCACAACATTACTAACATACCTTAATCAGATCAGATACACTATAAGATAGGAAGGATTTGAGAATTTTTGGAATTTTTGATATATCACACCTCTCAAAAATTTCATTTATGGCATTCTATCACATTAGAAAATTGTTTCTTCTGTGATACATCATGAAATTTGAAAATTTCCAAGGATGTGACATGTCACATGTAAAAGAACTTTCACCACGACACATTTCATTTTTCAAAACTTTTCTCTCGTATGGTATATCAGACCATATTATTTTTCCATTTGCAACACACTACAATAAGCCATGTTTTGAAGCTTTAAAAAAAATTCTCTTAATAATTCCCTATAAAAAAATTTCATCTTTTGAAACACATTGTACCCTCACAAACTTTCCTCATGCCATGAGTTTCCCATTTTCTGACACTTCATAAAATTTCCCTTCAATGTGATATGATAATTTTACCCTTAATGTTACAATATTTAAAATATAAAAGGAAGCTAAAATTACCATATTAAGAATTATAAAACCAACTTTTGGCCCTTTTCTTGTTATGATTTCATTTCTCGAGTTGTCATGTTATGCACAAGCACATCAATGTCATTAGACAAATATAATTTCAGGATCATTGACTAGTTCACCATACGAACCCAAACCAAGACCCCTAATTTCCTTCTTCTACGTATCCATATACCTCCATTAAAGTAGGTTCATTCCTTTTCTAATTCCCAATATATTACGAGAAATAAAATCTAACCGACATTTTTTTCCACATGGTCGTCAAATTCCCTAAGAATTACAAGCAATGGATTATAAAGGTATTCCAAGCATTCACTTGGCCCAAGTTATTATATGGCCCCATTGGGGGAGTTTTCCTCATCTTTTAGCAAAACCCTCACTTTTGGCTCGTAAAATCTTATCCTCACGCCCATAAGGGATAATAGATGTGATATGATTAAGCCCCTCTCTCACTCTTCCTCCTGCCACTACTTGAACTTTATATCTTAACACATCGTAGATATCCCTTGGAGGGAATGAGCCTATATTACTTCTGGAACCAAAGCCCTCCATGTCCTCCATGGGGAGAAAATTTTTCTTCTTCTAAACCAAATTGAATGCTAGTCTATTTTTTTAAAGCTTTTTAAGGAAGATATTAGGTTATTTTGGTATATGTATTCACGAAACCCTAATAATTTTACCAATTAACATATTAGAGGACTATTAAACATTTATCACCTATTTTTTTACTTTCTAGAAATATATCAACTAAAAAATTAGTAGTCTTCCCTTGATTTTCTCTGATTCCTTCAATAGTTCATATACTTTCAATTTTCCTAGGTTTATTTGTGAGAAGTCAAGCTCTTATATTTGAAAGTGTAATCTCATCCTTTTATAAGTGAACCGTGGAGGGGAATAATTAAAGAGATTAGATCCTTGGTGCAACTATAAATTAATTTTAGGGGAACCAATGAGTAAACATCGTTAAATAAAAAAACATCACTCCTGGCCACCATTAAAATACAAGTGTTTGTAAATCATTTTCTACTTGTCTCCACACAAGCATCTATATCTTTTGAAAGTAACAATGATAATGTGTGATGTTGTTGACATGGATAAATTGTTGGATCTTGATATGGATTATAGGAAGGATATGAAGCATAAACACCTCATCATTGAATTAAGTCCAAATCAAAAGGAGGAACTAGAAATACATGTTGGTTCCCTAGGACCAACATATGGTGATGTAAGATTCTACTGGAACTTAGCATAGCCTTGAAATTTAGGAATTATACTTTTATTTAGGATGAGACTTATCTAGAAGTGTCACTCCTCCCTAGGGAAACAAACATGGATGAGGGAGTTTACTAGTTAATTAAGCATTCCTATTTACACAAAGTGGTTGTGGATTGTACTATATTTCAATTTATGGAGATCATCTCTTGGATCATCAACCAATCGATATCAATAACAAGTATACCAAAGATGCAAATGGGAAATTTTCAATTCATTTGAAAATTCCACCTTTGATATATATTACAATTTACGTGTAGTAGAGGTCGGCCTCACTGAAGACTTGATGTCACAATCCTCATTGGATTTTAGAGAACTGATGAAAAAATTGTGGGTAATCAATAAATTGTTCAAATCAAGGAAAACAAAATTTTTTCCAACAAACCTACTTAGGACTCCATATAAATTGTTGTAGCTCTCCTGAGAAAATGATCTAAAGTAGAAGGTACCATGATTTTTTGAGAATTATGGAATATTCATACTTTTGTAGTCCAATTTTCCATTTTCAAACATCATTATTCACACTTTTGAAATGAGAATTCATAGTGTTTAAGTTTAAATATTACTCATTACTTCAAATTTAAAAATGATTATTTCAAAATATTTTCTTAGGTTGCATAATTATCTCATTGGTTATAGTTTTGGAGGTAGGGTAAATGGTGACAAACTTCTTGATGGTGTTTCATGTAGAAGGAAAATGGAAGGATGGGAGGGAAAAATTCATTCTAGTGAATCTTTCTCAATGCATCAAAACTCTTAAATTAAGAGCAACTAAATGAAATATTTGAAAAATAAGATCTTAACATAATTAATAAAATAATATGTTAACTAATTAATTTTTATTATTTTTGTATTTAATTACACTAAACATTATCAGCTTATAGTAGAACATATTTAAGGTGTTTTATTAGTAAGGAAATTATATGGAGATGTTGATTACTTAAGTTTTATAAATGCAAAAAATAACACCTCATTATTAGATTGACAGGGTGTCTATTTTAGAATAAAGTTTTAGCTTCCATATTATATTATAAAATATATTTAATAGTTAATTAAAAACTGGCATTTGTCTAGTGTAGTTATGCTCTTTCTACACTTTTGAGAGAGTTCTAAGCTTGAAGACCCAAAATCCTCACTCTACTTCGGCTTTGTGCTAGGCCACCCACTCGGGATAGGAATATCCACAGCTTGGAGGGAAAAACACCCCGAATTAAGAGATGTCCACCACCATGCAGGGTAGGTAAAGTCAACAAGCTCTGATAAGGGTAAATAAAGCAGGATCGTGTGAATATGGTCACCACATAGCTATGATTCTCATTACTTTGGTAGTTGCTTGTGCATCATTGGTAGAAAGATTTTATTCTTCTTCTTTATGGTCACTCTGCCACCACAATAGATAAAATTAATAATTTTAATCGAAATGTTTTTATTAATTAAAAAGATGTCATATGAATATGAGTGATGGTTTTTTTTGGGTATGTATTATTGGTAAGTTTTATTAGTTGGCTTACTGTATTGTCACAAAGCCTATATATAAGTTGATGGTTTTTTTGGGCATGTATTATTAGTAAACTATATTAGTTGGTTTACTGTATTGTCACAAACCCTATATATAAGTTGATAATTTCCATGTTAAAGTGAAAGTAAATCTCCATATTTAAAAATATTATTATGTATTTTTAAATGTATATATGTTTAAGTCATGTACTAATTCTTTTTATAACTAATAATAAGAATAAAGTCATAATTTAGTTAATTTTTTAATGTTTTTTTAATCTTGAGAATATAAGATTTATCATAAAATAAGTGTTTTAATACTAATTAATATTAGTGTTTACAATCATTTAATTTTTATATGATTAAGGTAATTGATATCATTTTTTCTTTTTCACTTTTGGTAAAATATTTTTTTCACTAATAATATGAAAATTATTATAGAAATATAATTATGAAAAACCTATTATCTCAAGTCAAGTCTCAAAGTCAGAGTGAACGGTTTTATAACGACTCTTGAATATTCAATTTCAGAGTCAAAAGTATGAGATTGCTGATGGCCGTCCCGTAATCAAAACTCACACCCTTCGTTTCCGGCGACGAACTAATAGGTTTCCTCGAGGGGTTCGTGGTTGTTTCAATTTACCTTTGAACTTCAAAAAATCTTGATACACACACAATGAGTAGGAGCCTCGGGTTCGAGTGAGATGGCAAAAAAAACTTTTTTGGCTAAATTCGTTTTATCAAACGCCACTTTATAAGACCACTCTATTCCATGAATTCGTCAAACAAATCGCCCAAGTCACCCACATTTCACCACCCACTCTCGGCGTAGGTACTCGTTCTCTCTTTCCATATATATATATATATATATGAATGTAAGGGAATTATTAAAATCATATTATTATTCTTTCTTTTCTTCTGAATATTGAGACTGGTATAGACCCATTAATAACCTAATATTTTGCGTAGAATGATCTGTAATCTCACTGTAGCTAGTGTGAATCCAATTCAAATGGTTTAATTATTAAAATCATATTGTTATTTTTTTTTTATTTTTTTTTAAAGATTCCAAATAATAAAATTTTTGATAGATCTAAAACATTTTAGTGTTCTCATTTAATATAATCTTTCATCAAGAACCAGAACACAAGAAATGCAGCCATTTTATTTATATTATTCACTTAAAGTAAAATACATGCCAATACCATAAAATATTTCAAATGGCATGCACAGTTTCTTGACAATGACAAATATAAGAAACTAAAGCCCACTTGTGAATCCTGGATGGATCCACCACATAAACATCACCGCGGGGTTTTCGTCCCGAGATCAATACTAAACTGACCAGGTCAGGTTCTCAACCCAAACATAATAAGATAGATAATACCAGAATGATTCTAAATGCCTAGCTTCTCTCCCCTTTTATAGGCTTGATGGACTTTCTAGAGACCTTATTTTATTATTTTTCTTGGAAACCAACAACAAATACCATGGGTCAATACCATGAGAAAATACCACAGTGAGTACCATGGATCGATTCTATCCACTTTGACTACATCAAGAAAGGGAATATTACATTTTTCTTCTGAATATTGAGACTGGTATAGATACTTGTATAGACTCTTTAATAACATAATATTTTGTGTAGAATGATCTGTAATCTCACTATAGCTAGTGTGAATCAAATTTAAATTGTTGTTTAATATAGATTGTAATAAAATATATTATTTTTATTAAAAAAAAATGTGTGAAAATTATATAGAACAATAAATTTTGAATCAACCAGTGTGATTCATCTTATCTATTATTGTTTGAGTGTGGTTCATCTTATTATTGTTTGAGGATTTTCGAACCAACTCGAGTGATTCATATTTTTATTGTTTGAGTGTGGTTCATCTAATTACTATTTGAGCTTTCTCATTATATATTATATTATACCAGTCTAGATCCATCTTAGTTCTGGTTTATAGAGGGGTGAAATCTTTTTTATTCTAAAATATGCTTGGATCTCTAGGCATTTGATGATGATGAGTGTATTTTTTAAGGATTTACTATTTTTCCTATATATAATATTGTAAGTCACTATTCTAGCTTGAAAAATCATAATTATAGAATGTAAGCTAGTATTCAATAACAAAACATGTATTTTATTATTAAAAAAGACAATTTTTTTTTGGCGAATATCATTCATTTAATCATATATATGTAAAAAATAGTGGAATTTTTAACTAAATTGAATATTTTTTTCAAAAAATGTCCAAAAAAAAAAACTCATTTGTGAAATTTATCCCCTAAAACTTTCCAATTTTGATTCCTCTTTTAACTTGGTAGAACAAAATTTAATATGACCAAAGCTATTTAATTATTAACTATAATTACAATTATAGATGTAATTATTAATTTGATGTATTTTATTTTATTTTATTTTATTTTGACCAAATCTAAACGTTAAACAAGATATTATATGACAACATATTTAAAAATATATAAGGACATCTTTACCATACTATGCATTACATCGATAAAAAAAAATACAAATTATCATTTTCAATACTTTTATGAAAGAAATCAAATTATATATATTTTTTCCTAAATAAGTCTAATTCTATTAATGTAACATAAAGATACAAGGAGGCTCAGGCCTTTGCGGTGCTAGCCCAAGTCATGGCAAAATTCATCAAAAAAGCCAAAAATTGGACTGCCCTTGTTAGGGAAACCAGTCCTTTAGAGAGGTTTTTTGTTGCCCAAGCAGGGGAAACCAGCATGAAAAGTAGAAGAAATACATCGTTGTTCATGTCCAAGAAAACATTACTGTCTAAGAAATAAAAAAATAACCCAAACGAGTTAGGGTCGAAGACCAAAAACTAGTTAAAACTTGAGTGTCTAATTGTCATTTGGTGAAGGAGGAGGCTCTTCCAAGATTAAGCATATATATTCATCGTTGGCATCTTCTAAAACATATTTTTCATAGGTGGCGGCTTCAATATAGGTGGCGTCCTCAACGTTGGTGGTAGCTTTAGAGAGGAAAAATTTGCTGCGGTCGTGTTCGCCCCCGGGCCAATCCTCACTGCTGTTGTCCCTGACTTTGCTTCTGCAACTAGAAGCACCTTTCTCTATGGAAGTGGGAGCGCCATGACCCCCTTCATTTTTCTACAATTTCGTGGAGCAGAGGACATCGAAACTGGAAGGTTCCTCCCTAAAAGACACTGTGATGAAAGCAGTAATATGGGGTTTATCCATAGTGCGGGAATAATGGAATCGGGAAGAATGAGTGGTCTGGTGGAGAAAAACCTGCTGAGAGGGTGGAGTGGAGGTCGTTGTTTCCATTTGGGGAAGTCTAGGAGAAGCGACATTCGGAAGTTGAGAACAGGGCTACGAATGAGAGGAAAAGTTCAAGGGCGGGGAGCAAGACCATCCTGTTGACTAGGCACGGCCTCGCCCACTTCGCGTTGCAGGGTAGCGGCCATGGGTATGCTTCGGCGAAGAGGAGGAGGTATCAGAATGGGACGAAGAGGGCGTGTGAACGACTCTGCCACGGCTGCTACCATGACGAAAACACATTTGGTGCTGCAGGAGAGGCATGGTAGCTTTGGGATGAGGAATATGAGGCTCAGACGCAGAAGAAATGAAGGACTTAGGATGCCAAAATGCAGAGGCCAAATGAAAGCTGCAATGCAAGCTCTATGAGAAATGTAAATCGGGGATGAACTCAATACAACAGAAAAAATTGCAACGCCTCCCAGTATGCGTTTGGGAGCTCGGCTCCGAGATACCGAGGGGGGCAGGTGCAACCCAGCAGAATAGGAGAAGAGCAATTGCGACGCATCAGAGCAGACAGAGAAGACGGTTAACTCTGAGAGCTCATCTTGTACAGATGGAGATAACATCGGCTCGAGTATAGAGTAAATGAGCTATAATGTTCACCGTTGGCTCCATTTATTACAATTCGCGTGAGCTCTTGGGTGGCCCTGTGGCCATGCCACTTGCCAACCCTTGATCTCAGTTGTAAACCAGCCATACGATCACCCTTAATTGACACCCGCATTCGAGAATGTCGTATATTTGTGCACCAAATTGATGCATTCCTGTATAAGAGAATTATCATTGAGAATGTTAAGGGATCCAAAGTTTAAAGTTTGATTACTTTCCACCGCTGTATTTGGTAGTAAATCTGAAACTTTATTTCCATCTCTTTTGATATGGATGAAGGTCAATCAACTCTAAATGAGCTACCAGCCTCCAACTAGTTGCCACCTTAGAAGCCAGAGTTCCCAAAATAATTTTATTTGTCATATTGATGATAATTTGTGAATCCCCTTCAATTTCAATCTAGAAGTAGTTGTATTGTTGATCTAAATAGAGCCCTTGCCACAAACCTTCCAATTCAGCGGAATTTTTAGTGTCCCAACGATTGAGCCAAAAAATATCAATAGCGGAGTGCCACTGGAATCCCTGAAGATGCCTCCAAATCCTGCATCTCCTCGATTGCCCTTAGAGGCCCCATCAAAATTCATTTTTATCAGACCCATAGGAGGGGGAAACCAATGACTTGGGGGGTCCGATTTATTGATGGAAGCACACTTACTAGTTAGAGCATAGGTGATCCGGAGATGCCAATTCTCCCATATGGACTGTTCCATGAGTTGAGTAGGGAGATCTTATTCCTACCATGTATGGAGAGCTAGAGATTCTTGGAGGTTGTTGCAAAAATTGTTCCATATGATTTCCAAAGGAGTGCATTGGTTCTTAAAAATTCTCTTGTTCCGTTCCTTCCAAACTGTCCATAGAAGAAGTTCCAGAAGAAGACTCCAGAGCGAATTGAGCAACGTGTTGTTGTATGGTGTCAGAGGCCAGTTGCGAATAGTACTTATTATGTCTCCTAAAATTTGGCCCCTTATTTTGCATCGGAGGCTGAGTTTTTCCCATAATTTGTTTTCCAAAGTGCACGAATCCATGAGATGCTGAATGTTTTCATCATTTTGGTTACAGTTGGGACATCGAGATGGCCCAATAAAGCCCCTTTTGATGAGATTGTCCCAAGTGAGTATTATTTTGTGACAGAGTAGCCATGAAAAGGTAGAGACTTTGGGTCATATACCTAGAGACCATAAGTGATTCCAGAATGGGTCTGGTGGGGCCGGAGATGGGTTCATCAGTGTATAAGCCTCCTTGGTGGAGAACATTCCTCTTGAAGTGTATCCCCATCTGAGTATATCATTTTTTTATGAATGTATGATCTTCCTGTGATTGAGTTCCGTGTCCAAATATTTTTGTAGATCCTCCTACCCCTGGATAATGATTTGTGCTGCTTGTTTCCATTGCCAATACCCATGATTTGTGGATGGATACCAATGTTGTTTGACCTTTTCTTCGAAGTTTATAAGCAGGTCATCCGGTGTCTGAGGTTTGAGAATTTCGACTAGCTTGGGTCTCTGTTGCCATGAGTCGACCCAGAATCTAGTCGTGCCCCCATTTCTTATTTCCCAGAAGCTGTGCTACTATATCATGTCCCTATGTTGTTTGTCCACATTCCAGATTAATGAGCCCATTACTTCGGTTGATAATCTAATAAGATATTCTGGCGGTCGATTGTTAGCATATTTAGCCATCCAAAGTTTGGCCCATGGGGTATATGGAGCAGACATCCATTGCCACCATATCCTTGCTCCCACACTGCATTGATGTGAGTCGGATCTTGAAGGCCTAGACCCCCATCCTTCTTAGGAGTGCAAATAGTCATCCGTTTGACTAGTGCCCATTTACTATTTTGCCCTGAAAATCCCCACAAAAAATTGTGCTGCAAGTTTTTGATCTTTTTGAGCACCCATTTGGGAGCTGCTAAAACCGAGAATAGGTACAACGACATTGATTGAAGGACTAATTTTATAAGTATTAGTCTGCTTGCCATGTTGGGGGCTTTGTAAGTCCAGGAGGAAAGTCAGGCTTCCAATTTTTCTAGAAGCATTTTCCATGAAGCATGTTTGATTGCAGAATCAATCAATGGAGCCCCTAGATATTTGGTAGGGAGAGAAGCTATAGCGAAACCCAGAATTCCGGCAATATTGGTTTGAGTGACGGTCGGAGTGTTGAAAAATAAAATCTGAGATTTGGCTACATTTATAGAAGTACTCGAGGCTTCCGAGAAGATATCAAGAAGGGATTTGAACGAAAGAGCTTCTTGAAAAGAGGGATGCCCAAAAAGAATATTATCATCCACAAACTGTTGGTGGGTGGTTGCAGGGGATCCATGGACTGCAATACCTCGAAGCTTCTGACTAAGGAGAGCATGCTGAATGAGGCGGCCTAGACCTTCTACCATGAGGACAAAAAGGAAGGGTGAAAGGGGATCTCCTTGTTGAATGCCTCTGGAAGGAGAAAAGGGGCAAGAGAGAATACCATTAACCAGAATTGAAAAGAAGGTGGAAGAAATGAGAGTCATGGCCCATCTGAACCAAGTTTGGAAAGAACCAAAAGCTACAAGCATCTATTTAATGTAATTCTATCTTAACTTATTAAATGCTTTAGAAATATCATTTTTTAAAAGCATACATGCCTTTTTTTTTTTGTTTCAGGGAATGAATGATTTCATGCATTAGGATAATACAATCAAGGATTTGATGCCCTTCCACATATCCAGTTTTTTTAGGTGAGATCAACAGAGGGAGCAAAGGCTTGAGTCTGTTCGCAATGACCTTAGAGATCACCTTGTAAATGACATTACAAAGTGCAATGGGACATAATTTATCCAGAGTGTTAGAATGATCCTCTTTAGGGACAAGAGCAATGAAATTAGCATTTAGGGATGGAAGCAGCCAATGAAGAGTTCTTGATTCTTCTACTAGTTGCCATACATCCATTTTTATGAGGTCCCTGAAATGGTGAAAGAAGTTCAAAGTAAAGTCGTCAGGGCTAGGGGATTTACCATATTTGAATTAAGCCATTGCTGATTCCACTTCCTGGAGAGTGACCAGTCGTAGAAGCATATGATTGTGATCATCTATTATAATTTTGGGGATATGTTGCAGGATTTTATTTATTTTTGGTTGTCTGAAAGTTTGGGTCTCTTAGTGAACCTTTTTAAAATGATTAAGAAGCTCTTTTTCTATATCATCATGTTCTTCCAATCGTTCTCCCTGTTGATTCTGTAGCTGGGCTATTCTGTTGTGCATCCTTCATTGTATGGTTACCGTAGAGAGATGAAAGAACTTGGTGTTTCTTTCCCCCTCTTTTAACCATCTGATTTTGGATTCCTTCTTCCAAAGTATTTCCTCTTTCTTTCTTCTTTCTTCCAGCTAATCATGAAGACTTTGTTCCTGAGTAGCTAGAGATTTAGTTCTCCCTTCAATAATGATTTTCTGTTGGAGCTTAGCCATGTTTTGTTCTAAAAAATTTTTCTCCTAAAAAATATTTCCAAAGGTAGAGTGATTCCATTTTTTGATTTTTAGTTTGAGATGTATGAGTTGCTGCTAAAATTGGTACATTTTGGATCCTGCCGGAGGAGAGAAATTTTTCCAAGCTATAGTAACCATGGTTTTGAATTCTGGGTGGGTAAGCCAGAACGCTTACAATCTAAAGGGTCGCTTGGAAGATTCGCCAGGCCATTTCCACTGAAGAGAAATGCACCAGTGATCCGATCCTGATATAAGAAGGTCTTCTCCTAAGTGGATGGCATTATCAAAAATTAGAAAGAAATCTAGTTTGGAAACAATTTGTTGATCTCCTGAGTGTTTTTTATTCCATGTATGCATTCCATTTATGAATGGAAGATCAATAAGCCAATTTATTTGGATGAAATCCTTGAAATGATTGCTTTCAATCTCCAACTTAGCTCTGCCTCCTGTTTTTTCATCAAGCTTGGTGATCATATTAAAATCCCTACCTACGATCCATAAAGGGTAGGCTCTGTTAGAATTTAGTGCTTCCATCGTGTTCAACAGTGCCATCTTGTATGTAGAGTCTTGAAGGAAGTAAAAATTTGAAAGATGACCATGAATATTGGTGCCTATAAGATGAAAGGAAGCCTGGATGAGATTATGCGAAGCATGGATATCATTGAGTGAGATGGATTGTGTGTCCCATGCAATGGCCAATCCTCCCGAAGCTCCAGAGGAATCAACAACGACCGTATGGCATCCTGGCCAAGCTTTAGATAGAATGGAATCAAGGGCACTACTGTTACATTTGGTTTCTTGCATAAAAAAAAAATTGAGTTTGTCTTGTTGTATCATATTTTTAATCATTCTGTATTTCACAGGGCTGTTCAGCCCTTTTACATTCCATGAGGTGAGGTTCATGGGGGAATGTTAGCTATCGGCCTGTACAAATTGGTCAGCTTGGGATATCTTCCTGACTCCACCAACATTTACCCAATGATGATGGTTCTTTGCAGATTTGGTTTTCTTCCTCGTTTCTTTCATTCTTTGAGGATTTTTTTCCTGTCCCAATGACTCCCTGGTTGGCTGCCTAGTTTCCTTTACTGCTGAGCACGAAAGAGAACCACTTCTAAACTGTCTATCTATCAAGAACTTATTTTATCATATTCTTTCTTTTTTCAGGCTTGGTCAAGTCCCAATAGATCTCCCAAATAAAAGCTCTCTAGTTCCTCTTCCATATGACTTGGTTGACTACTTTTTGGGCTGATTCATTAGGATGGAGGGGATTTAGTAGTAAGTTGTCTATATCCATACCATTCAATTGCCATATAAATAGATTTGTTTCTGTATTAAGCATGGAGGTGGGTGTTACCATTTCCTGAGCAGCTTTCTGATTATTCTGAGAGGCAGAGGGGTCAGAGGAGAGAGCAGTGGTGGTGAGCTTAGAATATGAGTCAGGCTGTTTAGAGGGTTCAGAATCGGATTGGGTCTGCTGAGCGAGGATATCAAAGCTATTGCTGGTGGAGGGGATGTGGTCATTAGGGTTGGGATTTTTGGGAGCAGATGGAGGCTTCTTGTTGTTTTTTTTATAGTTAGAGACTTTTGTAAAACCTTCAGCATCAGAATTTTCCGAGGCTCCGTTGGGTTTGGAGGGTATGTTTAGAGGACAATCTCTAAAAATATGACCATAAGCATGGCATTTTCTACAGCAAAAGGGTACATTTTCATAATCTATAAGTTGTATCCATTCAAAATCATCATGATATAGGCTTACAAATCCAGGAGAGCTTTGTCAAGATGCATGTAGACGCATATTCTGGCGTAGGAAGTGTATATTTTAAGCTTTGTTTCCTCAGCTATCTTAATGAACTCTCCTAGTCCATTACCAATAGCTTTTAGCGATTTTTCATCCCAGTACTCTAGAGGCAGAGAGTACATCCGGATCCAAACGAGAGCCCAACTGAAGTCCTTGTTGTCAGGATTGAATCTTTCTATCCAATCTCTTAGATACAAGCCAGCTTAGTTAAATAAATAAGGGCCGATGTCTAAGATTTTGTTTCTGTCTTAGATGCAGTTGAAAATGGCATTGAAAAAACCTTTGGGCCCTAACTGCAAGGTTACATGTCCCTTGGGTTTCCATTTAGAAGCAATCCAGCCCTGCAAGGCTTTCTCTGTTGGCCAGAAGCCAATAAATTTCCCTATAAGTGCATGATCTCTCACAAAATAGATTTGAGCATTAATACGGTGACTAGGCAAATCGATCTCGGGTCTCTCGGCTGCAATGGGTCTGCAAGTAGCAGAAGTCACTTTTGGAGGCTATGTAGTCTCCGTGGATTCTTGCATATTATTTTGATGCGTTGCATCAACTTCTTGCATATGCTCTGTCGTGACAGAGGGAATCTGTTGTGCATCAATCTTTTCATAGACCTGTGTTTGATCCTCACCGCTGATTATAAGGGGAGGCATACTGTCCCCCCCCCCCCCGATGGATTGGACATTACCCGAAGGCAGTTCGCGGTCAGATCATTGATCTGGATGATTTAAGTGGCTACGGATTTGACGATCTATGCCTGGACCAGCGCCGTAGCAAGGAATGTCAGAACTCTAAAAAACCATTTTCGTTGCAGCTCCAACATCCATTTTCCCCACGTCGTATCTGGTTTGACCCATCGAAATCAAATTATAATTAAATGATGGGAAATTATATATTATATTACAACATCTTTAAAAATTATATAAGCACATCTTTACCATACTATTCAATACATCGATGAAAAAAAATACAAATTATCATTTTCAATACTTTTATTTACAGAAAATTAAATTTTATGTCTATTTTGTTAATACTTTAAAGAGAAAATTAAACATTATATATTTACTAAGGGAGTAGTCTAACTTATAAACAAAATGACACTTTTTCATGGAATTTTTTTCTGATTAACTTTAATCAAAATTTAGCAAAACTTGAGTCTCAGTTGTTTAATCTATAAAATACGAGTGTCCCAAGAGATTTCTCACCGTGACAAATCCATATATACATTATAAAATACGTTTTAAACAACAAAAATTCAAATTTATTCTTGAAATTGTTTTGTCCGATTTATCTATAAATTAAACTATGACTTTATTAAATAAATAATAGTTAAACTATGATTTTATTAAATAAATAATAGTTGACTAGTTGAACATTATGTTTTTAAACATTATTATTTTACTATTTTCTTTTTCATCATCCTACTAAATTTAAAATAAAATTAAAATATCAATTCAATGGAATGTTATATCGAATAATTAATATTTTTATTTTTATATTTATATTTTTTTATTAACTCAAAATGTAAAATAAAACATAATAAGATAATATAAAACAAAATAAACATTACAACATCAAAGACAAAACACGATAATACATTACGAATATTTTGCATACTAGACACGATAACCTATTACAAATATTTGACATACTAAATTGGAGATCACCTCTTAACCCAATAAAAAATTAAATAAAAATAAATTTTATGATTGAAATATAAACTCAAAAAATCCTTTAAAGACTTAATTTGAAATTCGAATTTAAAATAATAAAGGACATAATCTTTGTTAGGATACCGTGGTTAAAAAATGGTTTTGAATAACTTTCATTGGAACTTATTGTTAGAAACCTAATCTTAAAACAATCCCAATAAATCTTTGAATGATATAACCTTTTGTGAGTAAAGGTCTTTAGTTAATTAATATAACTTTTGATATTTTTGGAAGAAAATAGAAATTTTGAGTTATATATATATATATATATATATTAAAAATTTTGAGTTGCTATTTGATATTTTAAGTATTTTAAAAGAAAAATAAATGAAAAAAAAAATAAAATAACAAAAAGAAGTTTCAAATTAATATATCTATATATATATATATATATATATATATATATATATATATATATATATATATATATATATATATATATATAATTCGAAATTAATATTATTATTAAAATTGATGAAAATGTCTAATATTAAAATTAATTAATAAAATTTGATATAAAAAAAAATATTAACGTTATTATTAAAATTAAAAAAGTTAATAATGTTAATAAGAAAATAAGATAAATAGAAATTTATATTAAAAAAATAAAAGAAAAAATGTATTCAAAAAAATTGTAAAATTATTTATTAGAAAACAAAAAGTATAAACAAATAAGAATGAAAAAGAAATTTTAGGAAAAAGGAATAGAATAACCCGGAAAGAAATTTTAGGAAGAGCTTTTAGGAACAGGAGTAGAGAGGAAATTTTAGAAAGAAAATTAGAATAACTACAAAGAGATTTTATATTAAAACATATATATTAAAAAATGTTAAGAAATAATTTATTGGGAAAAAAATACAAACTAATAAAAAATTGAAAGAAAAATTTGTATTAAAGAAAGTTATGAAAATAATTATTGGAAAATAATATTATTTAGAGAGAAAATTATTATAAAATTAAAATAAAATGAAAAATAAAATATTATATTTCCTTAGTGAATGAAACTAATTCATTTATAGGACAATGGACTTTGTTCATGTAAATATTCTTACAATAAAATACATATTCTTAATTATTAAGCCCACCTAAATTAATAAATAATTTATCAAAAAAATTCAAGATTTGAAGTTCAATATAGTTGATAACATAACAAGCTTAAAAGTGTAAGGTATAAGATAGTTGATAAATTGTATCTAAATTAAAAAGAAATAAAAAATCCCGGCCATCATTCAAGTTATATCCAATTAACTATACATATATGAATTTATCTATTATAATAATCTATTAATATTATATAAAGTATAGAATTAGATAATTTTTTTATAAATAAAATAAAAATCACTTTATTATTAAGGCATCAGAGAAATCTTAATTTATCTTGATATACTAAAAACATAGGATATAAACCTAAAAAATTATTAAAAAATTATCCAAAAATCTTAATTTCAATATTTATTATTATAAAATATATATCAAAATCATTAAGGACATTATATATTAAAGTGATAAAAAGACATTGCATTACCTCTAAAGTAGTTGGAGATTAATTGTGTTGGCATTATTGTTATTAATGGAAAAGGAGCAACAAAGTATGATGGAAAATTACTAGTTAATGTATGCACAATTGAACAAATATTGTTGATGGCATCTTTGTGTTGATGCATGTATTGTTATGCTTATAAGAGATAGATTGTGTAGGTTGTAAAAGTAGGGTAAGTTGTTGAAGCAAATGAGGAGGTGGAGGAGCTAAATATGATGCTTGTTAGAGCTTGCTTGCATATGTTGTGATTGAATGTTAAGCTAATTTTCTTTTTTTTAAGTGATGTTGCAGTTGCTTGTTGTGATGCATGAAGTTTTGATGCAAGGCAATGGAAAATGATATGTTGCATATTTGAAGGCTTATTTGAAGACTGATTTGTGCATTGTGTAAATTTGATTTAAGGTGCTTAAAATGTTGTGATTCAAGAGAATTTGGTCTATTTTAATATTTAAAGTTGGACTATATTAATTTATATTTTGAAATTTGTTTTATGTATTTTTAGTATTCAAAAGTTGAAAGAGTTTGAAAATGAAGACACGACCTTGGAATGAAAAGACGTAAGATTGTTCATTTCATATTATTTCATGGAATAGTAATATCCAACAAACTATATTTATAAAATATGTGTTTTTGGAAGGAAAATATGTTAGAGAGTGTGTGTGAGAGAAACGAAGGTGTTTTTATGAGTTACATGGTACAAGGAAAAAGAAGAAGAGGAAATTATGTGAAGCAAAATAGAGTAAGAAGAGGTAGAGACAGAGATGGAGGTATGTAGAGATGAAGGCTAGGTAAATTAGTACGGTAAAAATTTTGTGTATTAGGGGATTGTAGTTTCCTTTCAAGTTATAGATTGAAAAATAACAAGTTGGAACCTGTTGAGGTTGGGGCCTCCTGTGGGTTGTAGCCTACAAATATTTTATGTAAGGAGTAAGAGATTCCCAACAAGTTGTAGCTTGAAGAATAGAACATAACTTTAATCCTCCAAAACTTTGATGTAATACAGGCAATATGAGCTTTCCTTTGCATCACAACATAAATAAGTTTGTGCTTTTCTCCCTTTATGGGTTTCCACTTATATTTGGTGTCCATATGTGTTGATTCGATGTTGTGATTTCAATATTATATGTTGTTTATATATTACATATGTTTTTCATAAGATGTTATGCTTCTCATTTAATAATTTAGACAAATAATAAAAAGAAAAGTAAAATTTGTTCATGAATGCACTAAATTGATTCACACCCATTCTCAGTTTAGTCAAGTCTACTAAAATTGGGTTCAAAGCAGATTCCTTATGTTTAAGCCTAACAGCTGGAATGTAGACCTGGTTTATTCTTGGATGATCAAAATGCACCTATGCTTAATACTTCAAACTTTCAAGAATGGAAGCATAAGGTAAAATAAATAAAAAAGGGTTATGGACCTAATGTCTGGAAGCCAGTGTGTGATGGATACATCAAAGATTCCCCCTTTACGCAAGAAAGATAGTGGAATTCTCATGAAAAATCTACAATGTATAAAAATATTCATAATATGGATCTTGAGATAGTGATAGATCTTAAATATGAAAAACAAATATAGGATAGATTGTAGCTCATGCATGAATGAGATACTAGTAAAAACCACGTAGAAAGGGAAGGAAAATGAGAAATAAGGAAAACAACTCTTAAAGAGAAAGAATTCATTCAAATGAGACCTCTTCTAGTATGAATGTATCTAATTATTATAAGGAAAAGTTAACTAAACAAAAATTCGATATTGACTTAGCCTTAGCTAAAATAGATAGACTTGCAAATGCAAAAAAAGACCAAAAGAAACTATTCTAGATATGTGATGAAAGAGAGCATGAATCCAACAAATAAATCATTAGCCTTAGGAAAGAGTTAGAAAATGCTAGAAGAATAGCAGAGGTGATGACTAGTAAGGAGAAAGAAGGAAAGTGTGAAATATTTGAAGCTGGAATTGGTTCAGTGAGAAATGAATTAGATGAAAAAAACAAAATATATAATAGTATAGGAGAGAAGATTATCTTCATAAAGAACTCAGAAAAGTACAATAACTCTAAGGTAGCCACAAAATAGGATACAATAGCAGCAAAAATACTTTTAGGATAAGGGACAAGTTGCATGGTTAATAAAGAAGAAAATAAGAACAAACAATAGAACGAGAAGCGAAGAAATGAATTAAATAAAATCTCCTTTGAAAGAAGGCCATTTTCTACTAGAAATGAGTTGAGAAAGTTTGGCAAGTCCCAAAGGAGGTTATTTTCTCCTTTAAAATAGATTCCTGGACATGTAGTGGTGGAGAATAAGAGTAGTCAAATGAAGACCTATCACCAAAATATGCAATAGAAAAATAGGTTACCTCAAGAAAAAAATCAAAGAAGGTTCCTTAGAAGGATATAGTCAGCAACTAGGTAAATAAATAATTTCTATGGTTATTGTTTTTTGTGCAATGAATTTGGACATAAAGTTGTTGATTGCAAACATTATAAAATGAAAAATATACATTACACAAGATTTTTTCCTCCATTTCTTGTCAACAGAAGATGTAATGTGTGTGACAACCTTGGCTAGATGGCCAAAGATTGCAAGCTTCCATGTACCCTAAAGAAGTCTAGAGAGAAGATGGAGGCCACTCCAAGTAGACAAAACAATGAGTTAAAAGGTAATGCAGAAGACATAATGGAGCCCACTAAAGTATGAGAGAGGAAGAAAAAGGAGTAGCATATGACTTGAATGACAATACAAAATCAGCATGACCTTGGGGGGGACTTCTCAAGGAATAAAAACAAACATGAAACAAAGAATAATATGTTAGCACCAGAGAAACAACATCTCATGGGGAGAGAGCAACCCCAAGAATGTTTTAGAAGAGATAACTAATATGGCGAGACGAAACTTGCACATGAAGTATGGAAACTAGGAAGCTCTTATTCAAAAGTCCTTGAGGTGGTCAATTCAATAAATGAAGGTACAGATCTAATACAACTCATAGATTCTCTAGAAACTGATATTAGTGTTGAGTAGTTTCAACTTCTAATTTACAAGGTTATTCTTATACCCTACATAGATACAAATTAAGGTGACAATTAAAGCTTCCAAAATTGAGTAAAATCATGTGTTAGTCAATTCAACTACAAAAATGTTGCAAAAAAAAAAGAATGAAAATTTTGTGACACCTAGACTGTTGGATAGATTAGAATATTAGATAAAACTAGAGAACGTTCCACATCAAGCACAACCTGAACAAAATAATTGGAAATATTTCAATGCATTTTCAAGAAAATGAGAGCTAAAAATGAAAAAATGGATTATTTTCATTAGCTTATGATGAATATGGAAAGATATTTCTAGATTGTGTGATCTTGATCAACATGCTACAAAGATTGTGAAGACAAAGAAGAAAAATGAAATACTAGAAATTGACTAGGAAAATATGTGGGGCCTGCAGATCTTACCCCGAGGAAATTTATATATGTGGCTCATAAGAGAACAAAGGTGAACCACATAGATCCATGGAACATGACACTCAATTGAAATTTGAGAAAAAAATGGTGGGTATTTTAGAGATCGCATACATGGCTGACATGATTGAGTCCAAAGTCCAAAAACATGTTGAGGAGAAATTGAATATCAATGTTTTGGAAACCCACTATAAGAAATTTGTGACAAACATCGTTGAAATTTTTTACAAGTACAGGAAAAAGGAAGAAGAGAAGGAGAAATCCACCAAAGAATCTGGAGAAGCCGAATAAAAGATAGACGCTGGAGTTGAAGTCAAAGGCTAAAGAATAAGATGAAGAAGATAATAGCTTCCAAGAAAGATTCACAAGTCGGTGAGTTTCACGAGGCTACCATCAATGATAATGGTGATATTATCACATGTAAGCTCAATATTCAAAGGGATGTCAATACTCGAGAATTCAAAAGGAATAAGCTAGTATTTATTAGAGAGTATTAGGAGAAAAAAAATTGAAAGTAATGTCTAATATGTAAAGGCATAAGCCTCACCATTGATCAGTGGATAAAATTCAATAAAACTATATCTGCATACTACAATTGAGGTGGCCATACAACAACTTCAATGAACAAGGGAAAAAAATTTGTATGGCACTTATAGGAATTTTCATCACGACTTCCGAGGTGTTGTTGATTTGGAGTATTCTCTATATAAAATCTTGGTAGATGTGTTGTGGAGTTGAAAAGTATCCACTTTTTAGCAATATAATTAATTTTGGTATCCATTATCCATCAAAGAACATTGGCAGTATTAGTAGCTAAATTACAGACCAGAATGTTAGAATTATAGTAATGGCATAAATGGATCTTCATTGGAGTTGATATTCAATAGATAACACTCCTTTAGTGGATAAAGAAATGATTGAGTAGTCAGGTCGATGATGAGGTGTTGCATAGTGACAAACCTGAGTTGAACAAGGATATATTATTTGGAAAAACACACGCATTAACATATATTACACGCTAATAAAACCAACTCTGTGTTCAAAATGATACCCGAAAATTGATATGCTAAACAATTGAAATTCAAAACGTTATAGTTAATGTCCTTAACGTTACCTGACAACGTTCTAACTAATTATATCTGAGAATGACAGAGTATAACAGTTCCAAAAATGACGTGGGTGATCAGACCTATAGTGAACAGTGTTGGCCGTGGGCAGTGATCGACACTGTGTCATGCAGAGTGATTAACAGGGTGGATATTAGGGTTTGCATGATTTACCAAATGTACATCCACGCTGGCATCATATTAACAGCTAGTCAAAACTTTGGTGTTTCGATGGTTTGAATATGACACAACTCGTATTAACCGAGTCGTATTAAATGAAGTCAAAATGTTGATGGTTCGATGGTTGCAAATAAATTTAGTCATTACTTTAGAGCCCATGAAGACCCAGATTATTTTTAATGTGTGGATGGGATTTCCTTGGAAAATTCTCATCATTTTTATAGATGAATCTCATGTCAATAGATCCGTATTAGTAGGAATAAATACCACATCGGGAATTTTATGCCATCGAACACTAAAGATATGTATATATTCGTGTTTTATGGACATAACATATGGACATGAATGCGTGTTTAAGTATTTTAAAGGAGTAAATTCCTGTATAACAAATTTTACAACGTTGGTTTATGCGGTGGTTATGTGTCCTCATCGTTGCAGTTATGGTGGTGGTAAAAAAACATTGGAATCATAATACAATTTCCAATCTCTAGGAGAGACGAACCATGTCACTGAAGAAAATATCAAAGTGGAGAGAGGTTTCCATAGATACATGCTGATATTCCATTTCTCGTCCTTTTGAGAATTTTTGTCTCCATGAAATGGAATTTGATTTCTTTATATGAAATTTTGAATTTCTATGACCTTGGTCTAGGTTGGATTCTTAAAATAACTGATGCTACCAAACCAAGAATCTCAATCATAAACTACTTTGCACAGCGGAAATAGAAAATAGTAAATCTCACATGCACAAATATACACATATTTTAACAAATTGTAAACTAATGTACAACCTCAATCTTAGTTATATTAAACCAGAATCTAAATAATACAATAGTTTATGTTATACAAGATAAATTGAAAAACCACATGTTGTATCTTGTCTTGTTGGTGCTTCACTTCCGTACTGCTCACTAGTCACCCCTTAGCCCTTCAAAGGACAACACATTGAGACTCCAGGAGGGTTGCCACCTAACACTATTGTAAGTCACTTCTCTAGAGTGTATACGGGCTGATCCAATCTACTCTCCAGGTAGGCCTAATTCCCAAGCTTAAAACTGCCAGGATAACAACCTCCTTTTTCCATCAAGGTGCTGCACTTCAGCACCAAACTTTCACCCAACATTCAGCTCCACTTTATCACGTCAATGTGGCTCGTGTAGGGCTACTTTGGGTAGACAACACACTTCCCTCCACTAGATAAATGGTGCCCAATACTACACTATGGAATCTTCACCTAATTGGGGTTTCTTCTCGCTCAATTCAATCCCAATACATGGCTCACACAGGTTGCAACACTAATCCAAATCCGGTCACCAAATTGTGACCCAACACATCCCAATTTTTTTTTTCCCAAATTTCTGCAATTCTGGGACTGGTTAGGGCACTAACCACAGTCCCCAAACATCCAACAAAATATCATAGAATTACTCCTCATTGTTGCATCTTTCCTCCAAGTATATGTTGCGCTTCATGCTGCTCTTTTAGGGTACGTTTCAGCCCAAAACAAGGGATTGTCTCCCTAAAGGGATTGAGGTACCCTACAACACCTCAAGTAAGGTTGTTGGAGCCTCTTGGAAGGACTATCCACCCTAAAAAACAACCCCAAATAGCCTTGTTTCTCCTCCTTAGGTTGTGGCCTTCAAGAACATGGTTGTAACCCTCCAAATTAGCCTCCTGATGGCCCATTTTCACCCTTAAACTAATCTGCACCCAACACAGCAGAGTCAGCCTCCTTAAAAAACTTTGGACACATGTTTAGCTCATGAACAATCCTCCTCTTCCACATTTTTTAGGCCTTCTTATTTCGTCCCCAATTCAGATATATCTGAGTTTCTTTATAAGTTATGTAAGCACAAAATGGATTCTACAAATGACTTAAACTCACCTCTTATTTATACCAAAAAAGAGGGTTCCACGAATTATGAAGAGACGTGTATTTTGGCTAATTTTACTTCAAGCCTACATGACTTGAATACCAAATATCTCATTTTCAATTTCAAAAATTCATATCTCCACTTCTACAACTCAGAATTCGACGATTCTCAAAGAATTGGATTATCATTTCCATCCTCCATCGTCTCATGTTATCACATTTATAAATGTGCTTCCGAAAGTTCCCAAAGAACAATTTGGTGCAAAACCCCACACTTGGGTTCCAAGCCCACAAGTGATCCTTGTGGTGCTTTTCCCTCCAAACGCTGAACCCTAGGGGTTGGAGTACCTCCTAAGCTACCCAAATCAAAAATCCCTCTTAGCAAGGGAAGTACTTCCAAGACTAGGAAGTAACTTGTCATCATCATCAGTTCTCTCAACACTTTCCCAACTCCTAGCGCTCATAATCGTAGCAATCCCTGTCTTGTGAACTACACCTTTCTCGGAAGTGTCACTTTCATTGTTGGAAGAATCATGCTTCTTCTTCTTCTCTTGTATCGATTTCCAATCTCTCCATGATTCCTTATTGGTAGATGTGAAATCAGCCTTTCTCCCTACTGATCACAGGCTCTTCTTGGGCTACAAAGTCTCCCTCTAAACTTGTAAGCCCCCTCTCGAAATTGGCTCCCACTAAGACTCTGAAACTTGGACCTCATTTTCAGTAAATTGTACCTTATTCTTGGGAACTTGTACCTGTTCCTCTGAAGCTTTCACCCAGATCTGGACCTACTCTTGCTTCTCTTGAACCTACACCTACTCCACCTACTCCTTTCCATGATCCACCTGCTTTCCTTTCAACTTGTAGAGACCATGCTCTCTAACTCTAAGTATAACCCCATCATAGTTAGAGCCTCCGGGCTTGAGTCTTTCCTTCTCATCTCAGAATAAGACCTCAAACCCCTTCCTCTTGATAATCGATATGGAAATCACCCTATATGAGTCCTAGTACAAATATCACATCCTAGACCTGCATCACTCGTCCTATCTCCATCCTAAATGACACCACACCCAATCTTCAGATCTCCAACTGACTCTTGTCACCCAACACCATGAGAAACTTTGATTCCCATTCAACTAGAGTCTTAAAAACATCCCATCACCCTGTCATATGATTCGTCGCACCACTGTATGTGTACCATCTATCCTCTTTGATAGTACCCTGCAAGAAATGAGAAATCATAGAAAATCCTTCCTCTTCCAATCTACTGAAGAGATGATCTATCTCAGCTAATGTGGAAACACTAGTGACCTACTTTCGTTTCCTCTTCTCCTCATATCCCTTCTTCATCGGGCATCTCGACAAAAAATGACCCATCTCACCACAGTTGAAACACTTGAATTTACTCAAATTCTTATTGGTCTTACCCTTCATTGACACTATAAGCTCCACGACTTCATCTACCCTCTTCAATGAATGAAGATCCTTGTCTCATAACTATTCATAAATGAATTTGTCCCACAGTCTAATCCAATCTAGAAATTTCTCCCTGGCAATAATTCCTTTCACGAAGGGTTGTCATTCCTCGTTGAACCCTTTCAAAGAAATCCTCACCATATCTCCATATGAAATTTTGACATCGGTGACAACAAGCTCATCTATAACCTGAGAAAACCTTGTTAGATAAGAAGTCACAACTTCACCCTTTATCATCTTGGTGGAATTCAACTTGTCCTCCAATACCAGCACCCCATCCTTGTTCTTATTCTAAAACAAATTCTTAAGAGCCATCCAAATCTCATGTGCGGTGTTCTTCCTAGACAAATAAGGTATCAGAACATCCTTCATACCATCTAGGATGATAAATTTCTCCTTTGTATCCAAATCTTGCCATATTTCCATCTCCTTAGGGTTGGTTGGCTTCTTGATGACTTTCTAAAAAAAAACCAAAATACGTTGTTGCCCACAACTTTGATTCACTAACTTCCAAAGTAGCTCAGACATGCTCTGATACCATGTTGAATTTATATGACCTTGGGTCTAGGTTAGATTCTTAAAATCGTTGACGCTACCAAACCAAGAATCTTGACCTTAAACTACTTTTCACAATGGAAATATAAAGTAGTAAATCACACATGCACAAATATACACAATTTTTAAAAAATTACACAATAATACACTACCCCAATATTCGTTATTTTAAACCAAAATTTGAATAATACAATCGTCTATGGTATACAATATACAATTAAAAACTCAATGTCTTATAATTTCCTTCTCTTTTGTACTGCTCACTAGTCGCCCCTTAGTCCTTCAAAGGAAAACACATCGAGACTCCAGGAGGGATGTGAACTAACACTCTTGCAACTCACTTATGTAGAGTGTACATGGGATAATCCCATCTTCTCTCTAGGTAGGCCTAATTCCCGAGCTCCAAACTGCTAGCCTAGTAGCCACCTTTGTCCATCAAGGTGCTGCACTTTGGCGCCAAACTTCACCCAACCTTCAGCTCCCCTTTGTCATGTCAATATAGCTCGCTTTGGGATACTTTGGGTATCCAACACACTTCCCTCCACCATATCAATGGTACCCAATACTACATTGTGCAATCTGCTCCTAATTGGGGTTTCTTCTCGCTTAATACAATCCCAATACATAACTCCCAAAGGCTGAAACATTGATCCATATTTGGTCACGAAACTGTGACGCAACATATACCAAGTTCACTATTCTTCCTACTTGTAGCAATGCTGCAATTCTGGGAGTAGTTAGTGCACTAACCACGATTGCCAACAATCCAACAAAATAGCCTAGAATTACTCCTTACTGTTTTGGTTTTCCTCCAAGGATATGATTCCCTTCATGCAGCTCTTTTAGGGCATTTTTCATCCCAAAGAAAGGGAATGTATCCCTAAAATGAATATGGCACCCTACAACACCTCAACTAGGGTTGTCACGACCTCTTGGGAGGACTTTCCACCTTACAAAATAGCCCCAAACAACCTTGCTACTCCTTCCTGGGCTGCAGCCACCAAGAAAAAGGTTTCATCCCTCCAAATCGTCCTCTTGGTGGCCATGTTTCACCCTTAAACCAACAAACACCCAACACATCATACTCATCCTCCTTAACAGACTTCAAACCCCTATTTAGCTCATGAACAATCCTCCTCCTCCAAATTATCTAGGACTTCTTGATGCGTCCCCAATTCAGAGACATTCAATTTTATTTCTAAGTTATTTGAGAACAAAATGGATGATACAAATGACTTAACCTCGCATGTTATTTATACCAAACAAGAGGGCTCCACGAAGTATGAAGAGACATGTCTTTTGGCGAATTTTACTTCAAGTCTACATGACTTGAATACTCCATAATTCATTGTCAACTTCAAAAATTCATATATCCACTTCTACCACTCGAAATTTAATGATTCTTAAAGAATTGGATTCTCCTTTCTGCACTCTATCATCTCATTCCATCACATGTAGAAATGTGCTTCCAGAAATTCCCAAAACACAATTTGGTGTAAAACCCCATAATTGGGTTCCAAGCCCATTGTTGGGTCATGAAGGTGACTGTTTAAAGGTAACCTTAATGCTTTTAATTAATTATCAACCTAGGGCAAGTCTTGTTATTTCAAGATTGTAAGAAAAATATATGCAAATGACATTAGGGGTTAACTACTGTAAATCGTTATAAGGAAACAATTTTAATTCTCGAAGTTCAATCAAACCAAATTGAAAGTGATTTATGAAATACTTCAGACTATTCAAAGGAGCTAATTTTGTTCTAAGCTTATGTAGAAATAATTACTCAAAACTAAAAAGAATAGATTGCAATTGAATAGTACGCTTAGATAAATTGAAAAGATACCTTAATGAATTGAACATCAATCCTAATAAATTGAACAACAATCAATTATTCTAGATTTTGAAATGGAATTCTCTTTTAATCAACTAATAGCATCTTTCATAATCAAATATCAACCAAACGCTCATAATTATGATGAAAACCTCCAAACATTTAACTATACACACAATTTAACAGCAACCGTGTTGAAGCTAGTCTAACAAATGTAAAAGCATCAATTCTAGATAAGTGATCATGAATGATAATTCTAGTTTAGTGGAAAGGAAGTTGTAACATCTCACGCTTTTGATTAACCAATTAAATGATAATGTTAAGAAACACAATAGATAGCTAGAAATGCGAATTCTGTAATAAACGTATAGCACAAAATTAGAAGGAGAACCCCCAAGGCTAGGCCCGAAGCCGCTAGAAGCCTACTGCTAAGGAATACTCAGAATTTGTTTATTCCAAAAATGCCAAATTATTCATCAATCCGCTGAGAAATACATTGGTACAAACTTGAAGATTGTGTCTGAATATTTTTATTATAGGAAGAATATATTACAGTAACTCTCCATGTCTTGTTCACCTTCAGCCTTTTATAGCTTAAAGGCGAAATCAAAAGTAGTAACGGATCCTTCTCAATATGAGACCTTGATGCTTCGTGTCTATCGACTTAGAACTCCAAGAGTAGACATGCTCTACACCTTCCGCTGATTCATAGGAGCCGATATGATTTCGAACAACTTCCTTGTTTGCTTTATTTTGGTCATTCGGTCAGCAGTTTGGATATTTTTCTTCACTATCAATAAATACAATGACAAATTAGTTTTTACATTATTGAACACTCCTTTTATCATTAATTCACTCTACCTTGTTTTTGAATTATTTTCCTTCAATTTATTGCTAAGATGAAGGGAAAATATATAAAAGTAAATGACAAATCATGGTAAAGATGGGGGTGAAATGTACCTTCTTCTTGGCCCAACATACTCCCCTACTTACCTTTTTGCATGTCCTCGTGGAAAAAAATGGTTGAGGTGTAGATGGGTTAAAGAATATGCACGATATACCTCTTCCTTGTAAATTCTGAAGCCATGTCTCTATTTAATCTTTACAAATTCTAAGTTTGTGTGCCCATATGTTAACACATAATCGTGATGATAGTCTTCATAGGGGTACCAGATGATGGGGCATCTATATCTGCACCCTATCCATGTAGGACCCATGTTCAAAATTAGGTTGTTGTACAGAAGGAACTTGGAAGTAGCAGCTTTGAAGTTCCTATACCCAAATGGCTCTCTGTTCTTCACATTATTTGTAGAGGCTAGCCATCTCTATTTGGCTGCCACTAATGTTTCTTCCTGAATTTCCTGAAACTATACCCTCCCATTCTGCACAATATCCCTGTGAATAGGTCCCAATTTGGATATCGCTCCTTTCCACTACATGAATTTCTTATGTTGGGTAAACAAGTATAGGGTTTTAGTAGGGTCCCCTCTGACCCATAGATCTAGGCCATGCTCTCTTTTCTGAAAGGTGTTGTAGGCCTTAGCCCATCTAGTTTGTTTTTGGAAAAGGACAGAAAATCTTGGAACTAAACATCCCCTATGAAGGGGTTATGGTTATTGCCCCTATCCTCTAGAAAGAAATTGTGTAAATATAATTCACACAAAATATGTTGGACTTGCTCATCTTGCTCATTACAACACAGGATAAATTCCTCAATGGTTTTAAAAGTAGTGGGCTTCCCTGCCCTAACAGCCTTGATTTTCAACAAAATACCGTTCCACTAAGAATAAAGCATAATTAGTGGCTGGTGCCCTACAAGTCAATACATCTGAGTAAAGAGAGCAAAGCATACTGGTTTTCTTCTTAGCTTGTTCCACTTGATCTTGTGCTTTCTTTTCTTTTTTCCTTTCATCCCTAAGCTAGGAAATGGTTTCGTCCTCAGTTGCAGAAAGGTCTTTGAATCGCTTTAGTAGTGCCTCATGTTCCTGTAAGGGTACTACTTCCTTTTTACACTAGGCCAATTCATGTTGGACTTGAATTAGTTCGTTGCAAAGCTTTTGATTGGCAGCTTTTTCTACTAGGGGAGTGTATGTAGGTGTTACCTATATTTAAGTCCCCTTATCTTCTGTAAGTTTCAAATTATTTTGCACAGAGACTTCAACAGTGTGTATCAAATCCGTTTTTACAGAGGCTTCAACATTATCCATTAACTCAGCCTATACAGAAAATTCAACGGTATCTGTTAAGTCGGTATGTACATAGGCTTCAACATTGTCCATTAGATTCGTCTGTATAGGAACTTCAACAGTATATATTAAATCAGTCTCTACAGAGGCTTCAACATTGTATATTAAATCAGCTTGTACAGAAACTTCAGCAGCATCTATTAAATCATTTTGTACAAAGGCTTTAGCATTGTATATTAAATCATCATGTACATAAATCTCAGCAATATCTACCATTTGGGTAAAAAAATTTGTTTGGGTTCCCATGGTAGCTAATTCCTTCTCAGGCTTCCGAGCCTTGTTTGCTTCTTCCAACCATTTCCTTAGTTATTTTACCTTTTTTCTCCATTTCTTGCACTTCTTTCTCGTTTTCCTTAACTTAATCTTAGCTAATTTTTCTTTTAGAAAGGTTTTCGTAGGAGAAGGAGGATCAATGGCTTCAGCTTCAGAAATGGTGTTTTCTTCAGATGTCCAAGAGTTTATTTCAACATTAACGTCCTGACTGGATGAAATAAGATTTCCGTCAGGCATCAGGGGAACTATCTCAATGATTTTGTTTCATTCTAATAGAGAAATGGCCCTTGACTAGTTTCCAGATTTAGATATTATCTTCGTCTGGTCTTCCCTACTCACCCATTCATTATCAGAGGGGGATAAAACCCTCAAAGCCTGCAATTCATCATGGTGAGGTAGGATTTCAATGTGGCCAGAGTTGCTATCATCAGAATACTGGTTCAACAGGTCCCTCTATTCCTCCAATTGTTCATATGGGCTTCCCATTTCACAAGATGCTCTCATTTGCTCAAGTACTTGAGCCATTTCTTCTTCGTAGTCTTGTAAGGAAATATTTTTAGGGCTTGAAGTTGGTGTATGGGATGGTCCCACCTCATCTGGAAATTCAAAGGTTTTTTTGTGTAGTTGCAACCTTTCATACCGTCTCCATTTTCTTGGTTCTGAGGTCGAAACATGGGTTCTCTTTACTCTTTCTTTCCTGGGTATGGTTATTCTAGGGAGTTCAATCTCTGCTCTGACAGGGTTTTCTTCAGGGGAGGCAGGGCAAGATTAAAAAAGTTGTCCTAAGTTATTTAATGTTTTCTTAACTCATGAATGATGATTAATTTAATCAAGCCATGGTGGCTAACAACTTCTTGGGGGTTTTTAGCTTTTCTAATTCGAAAAAAAGTATTATGCAATACAAAATTTTGGAAAAATGGCAAATCAACTGAAAATTTTCACTTCAGAACAACTAAAATTTTAAGTTGGGAGGACTTTGCCACATCTTGGCATTCATCACATATGATATATCTTTGAATGAAGAGTACAAATTATTGCCAAATTTTCTACAAGGACGCATGATTAAAACTTTTTCCTTTTCTTTCCAATGGTTTGCCTAGGTCTTGGTACACTAAGATTGCTTCTTGTATAAGGACATGTTTTTCATTCCATCTTTCTCCTTCTATTGGTAGTCCAAAGATCTCAGTGATGATTTCCTCGGTGACTGGTGTGATTCTTCCTTTGACTATGGTATGCCCTTCCCATAGGTTTTGCAGGAATTCAACTGCTATCTCTGTATTAAGCCCTTGTAGTCTATGTAGATTTGAAAGCCAGGTAGCTTGCTGGAGAACGATGCAAGATGATTCTGAGACTTGGAAATTTGTGGGTTCATTGCGAAGAGAATTTCCGCCCATGGCTACTTTGTTATCAAAACTAGTTTCTTCTTTTGTATGCATTTCTTTCTACCTCGTTAGTTAAAACATTATAAACATTGCATGCGTTTTTTTTTAATATATTATAAAAATTCAACTTCATGTTGTAAATGAAATGCTATTTTAGTCCCATCAGCATATCCAAAGGAAGTCACATGGGTAACGCGCATGCTTATTCATTATGAATATTCATACCCCCTCCATCGGGAGAAGGGCGTCCATGGCCTTAAGCTCAACAGAAGCAGAAAGATTGTAACAATCATGAGTGTACATGAAGAAAAGGTCAAAAATTGATAATCATCGCAAATGTATGAGAGAAGGGTGTCCATGGCCTTGAATCTCAAGCAAAGAGTAAAGATTGCAACAATCATGAATGCACACGAAGCAAGGTTAGAAGTTGATAATAATCATAACTGTACATCAGGTGGAAATGACCGAAGAAGGGGAGAAAAGAGGAGTAGCAATTATTATGAAAGGATGTCCTATTTTTATGGTGTAGCATGACAGAATCATGACAGGTGATAGATTGTGATTGGTGTTGTCATCCCTTAATTCAACATGAAAAGATAATTCACGCATAGTTAATTATGCGGGTGGGTAGTGATAACACTTATTCAAGTAGTGCATTTATTTTAGGAATGGATCAATAGGAAATAGGGCATATAAAAGTAAGTGGCTATCATTAGAAACATAATTCAATACCACAAGTAGAGCAACTTCTACCATTAGGCATTCATAGCCTTGACATGGTTGCTATTTTAACCCAGAAATGAGCCAAAATCCTCTATTTAAAAGTAGACATTTTGATTATTTTATGGAGAGATCGTTGTGCTGGTGTGCTAGCTAGATATTCATAGTGCCATTCACGGGGATTGTAATAGAGTGATCAAACTGGCTCGTGATGAGACCTCCTGTCGTTCAAGCAATGTTTGGCTGTCAAGAAGGTCACTACCCTGGTGTGTTGGCCATTGTGGGAATGTCACCTGTTAAACCCTTATTATCATGGTAGGTTGGCTCATGATGAGACCCCCTATTATCTCTTAAAAATGTGCACATAGACATAATATTTGTTTCTTGAAAAGTATGAATTTTTCTTGTTTTATGGAGAGACCACTGTGTTGGTCTGGTGGCCAGATATTTATAGTTCCATTCATGGGGATTGTAACAGAGTGATCAGGACGGCTCGTGATGAGACCTCCTTTCCTTCAAACAATTTTAGATGTCGAGAAGGTCACTACCCTGGTGTGTTGGCCATTGTGGGAATGCCACATGTTAAACGCTTATGATCATGGTAGGTTGGCTCATGATGAGACCCCCTATTATCTATTAAAAATTTGCACATAGACATAATATTTTTATTTTTATTTATACATGGAGGGAGGCTCATTAACTGCTTAGGAGTTAGGGATGGTGTGAGTAGTAAAAATAATGGCAATACAATTAATACTCTTTATTCTTATATCCTCATGTCGAGGAGAATTACTACTTTAAGAGTGTAGAAAGATATGATAGCATAAGACTATGAAAGTGAATTGTGTAATAATATGTCTGAACAGGAGATATCCAACCCTTCATTACATAGATAAATCATGTCAGCTTTCGGAGTAGAGATTTCCATCAAAATTTCAAAGGATCACAATATTAGTAATGTCACTTCTTTTCTCCTCTTCAGGTGCCAATTCCTTTTCCAAAAATGGATTTTATGGCGAGGATGTGTAAAGGGGGAGTGGATATTCAAAAAGAAATCATCAAAAGACAAAAAAACATGCTTAGAAAAGAAATCATCCATTCCATTCGATTGAACAACAACTGTTCAATTGATTGAATAGAAAAATGAAAATCACGCAAAAAAAAAACAATTTTTCATTTGAATTGAACAACAGTTGTTAAATTCTATTGAACAACAATTGTTCAAAGGTTTGAAAAATAGAAATAAACGCACTAAAAACACAGTTTTTCAATCAAGTTGAACAACAACTGCTCAATTGTATTAAACAATAGTTGTTCAAAGGTTTGAATCGAAAAAATAAAATCACGCAAAAACATAGCCATTCAATTGATTTGAAAAATAGCGTTGTTCAATTTGATTGAAAAACAACTGTTCAATTGGATTTAACAGCAGTTTTTCAAAGGTTTGAACAGAAAAAAATAAAATCACGCAAAAACACAGTCGTTCAATAGAATTGACTAGCAACCCTATTCAATTCCATTGAACAATATATTTTCAATTGGATTGAACGACATTTTTTCAAAGGTTCGCACATCAGTTGTTCAATTGGATAGAACAACAGCTGTTCAAAGGTTTGAACATTAGCTATTCAATTGGATTGCACAAAAAATGTTGAAAGGTTTGAACAACAAAACATACAAAAGATAGGAAATGAGAAAAAGGAAAAAAAAAATGCATCTATGAGCATGAAGAAGAGATGGAACGTACAACAATGAGAAAAAATGTAAATTGCAGGACACATATCTACGATATTTATAGGAGGGAATAAGTTTTTTTTATGAACTTAAAGTTGTTGAGCCATCACCCCCTACAACTAAAATTTCGATAGTGGGGTCGTCCGACACTTGCTGGCAGAAAGAATCTTTTGTAAGTGGTTTGTGATAGAGGCGCATCCGGTGTCAATTGAATCAAAAGGCGGAGCCAAATCCATCTATGGTGGTTAAGGTAATGGTACCATTGTTGTGTACTTCCTGAATTTCGTATGGACCGAGCCAGCTTGTTTGTAACTTACCCGGGAAGTCTTGGAACTTGGAGTCATAGAGGAGTGCCCAATCTCATTTCTAAAATGCCTTCTTTTTTATGAGGTTGGGATGCCACTTAGCTTGTTGTTGTTGAATAATTGCAGTGCGCTACAGAGCAAGTAGCCATGCTTCATCTAATTCATTTAGTTTCTGGAGTCTTCTAATTTGGGCCTCCATCAAATCCAGCCCCACTTCCTCGGCTTTTCTCAGAATCTTTATTTCAAATTCAATAGGAAAAATTGGTTCCCTTCCAAATACCAGATGGTAAGGAGAATCTCCAATGGTGTTTCGCCATGTTGTTTGGTAAGCCCACAAGGCTTCTGGTAGTCTAGTAGCCCAATCTCGATGATGTGTTGAGATTGTTTTAGTGAGAATTTCCTCAAGGAATTTGTTGGTGATTTCAATCTACCCATTCGCCTGTGAGTGGTAAGGAGAGGTGACTCTATGGGTGACATGGTTGTTCTTCAGAGTAACCGTGATTTTATATCCCACAAACTATGCCCCTCCATCAGTCATCACTTCCCGAGGTAAGACGTACTGCAAAAATAGCTCAGAAAGAAAATTGATCTCTGTAGCTCTTAATAAAGCCACTGTTTCTACCCACTTCGTCACATAATCAGTGGCAACCAGTATGTAGGTCTTCTGATTCGATGGCGGGTTAAATGGTCCAAAAAATTCCAGTGCCCACCGTTCGAAAGTTTCCATTACTAACTATGGCTATAATGGCATTTCGTTAGATTTTCCATGGTGACCCATTCTTTGGAAACTATCACAGGCTTGGACATATTTCTTGGCAACTTTAAAAAGTAGGCCAATAACAGCCCATTTGAAATACCTTGTGCCTCATCCTGCGATCTGCAAAATTCCCCCCACATGGTTCAACATGACAGGCCCTTAGGATGTCATAAATCTTGTCTTCACGGATGCATCTATTTATATGCATATCTACTCCTGTATGGAAAATATATCCACCAATATAGGAGAATATAGCACTAGGATGAAAAATTAGCTTCCATTCCTTTGATTTCAAGTGCCTCTGCATCTTTCCTACTACCAGATAATTCGCTACATCTATGTACCATGGAAATTTTACTGCTACATTGAACAAATTCCCATCAGGGAACTGATCATCCACCGCTAGTGGGTCGTCTCACTTTGGAACTCTAGAAAGGAAATCTGCAACCATGTTTTCTTTCCTTGGGTGGTCCTTGATAGTTATGTCAAACTCCTATAAAAGCAACAACAAATGAATCACTCTTCCATTTGTAATAGGTTTATTGGCTAAGTATCTAATGTCAGAGTGATCGGTATATAGGAATACTTGATAGCCATTTGTATAATGTCTAAATTTATTAATACCATAAATGACAGCCAAGAACTCCTTTTTGGTCACTATATAGTTTAATTCGATAGTAGTGAGATTCTTGCTGATGTAGTAAATAGCATAGGGATTTTTGTCTTCTTCTTGACCGAGAATTTCCCCTATCGTTGTTTCGGATTCATTTGAGGAAATGTGAAAGGGCAGCTCCCAATTGGGGCCACGTAAGACTGGTGCAGTCTAGACCAGTTTCTTCAAATCTTAAAAAGCAGTGCCACATTTGTTAGACCAATGGAATTCAACATTTCCAGTTAATGCATACAAGGGTGCAGCAATTTGTGAGAAATTATTTATAAACCTATTGTAGTACCTTGCATACCCAAGGAAAATGTGTACATCTTTCTGAGTGCAAGGTGTGGCCAATAAGAGAATTACCTCTATTTTTTTCGCATCTACCTTTATTCCAACTGCAGAGATGTAGTGTCCTAGCATTACTCAAACATAATCTGGTGGAAATACATTATTCCAATAATTTTTCTAGTGTTTACAGTGGTTTATCAAACTCATCTCCATATGGAGTAAAGTCTTCCATGTAAATCTCAAGCCCTTCATTATTTAAATCAGAAAAAATGTTGATTATGGCCCTTTTAAATGTTGCTGGGGCATTGCATAATCCGAATGGAAATACCCTATAGGAAAATGTACCCCAGGGCAGGTAAAGCTCGTTTTATCCTAGTCTTCAAGGCCTATCTGGATTTGATTGTAACCATTGAAACCATCAAGGAAAGAGAAGAACCACTTTCCTGTTACTGTATCAACCTGATCAATAAAAAGGAGGGGGAAGTCATCTTTCTGTGTTGCTTTATTTAGTTCTTTGTAATCCACACAGATTCACCACTTACCATTCTTCTTATGAATGACTACTATAGGAAAGACCCAGTTGCTGTCTGAAATAGGATAAATGAATTTTACATCTAGTAGCTTTCGCAAATTTTCTTTTACTATGTCTTTTAGATGTAGGTTTAACCTCCGGTGAGGTTGACGAATAGGTTGAGCATATTTTTCAGTATAAATGTGATGTGTGCATAGTTGAGGATCTATACCCTTCATGTCTAGGTACTACCAAGAAAATTATCCCTTATATTTTTGTCAAACATTAATGAGCTTTTGTTGTTGGTTACTATTCAGACTACCATTGATATTTAAAACCTTTCCTGGTTCAATTTCAATTGGTATGCTGTTGTGATCAACAGTCGTGGGTATATGATGGTTATCAATGTCTGCCAAGGGGTCCTCTTGTGCTTCATTATCAAGAACTAGTTTTAACATTTGTAATTTTAAATTTTCAGAAGTAGATGGTTGATTCATGAAGTTATTGATTACGTCATCTTCAGTTTGATCTTTGAATTCGAGTGCTTAAAATATTTTCAGTGGTGAACAGATGTTTTTTTCCCAGTATGTATGTGGATGTTTGTTAATATTTACAGTGGGAAGACTTGGTTTGGCAGGGGGGTATATGAAAATATTCTTTACGACATCACCTATAGTAATGGTCATGCTGCCTATTCGATAGCCTATGTAAGCATCAGATGTTGCTAACCAAGGTCGTCCCAGTATCAGGGGGTGTCCATCTAACCTAATTTTTGGCTTAATAAATAAAAAGTCTGCCAGATACTCCATGAGTCCACAGAAACTAGGATGTCTTGTAATAAGCATTCTGGTTTGATAACAGATATGTCAGCAAGTTCCAACAAGGTATATGTGGGTTCCAACGTTGTTATACCTAACTTCTCGCAGGTTTCTGTAGTTAATATGTTGATGGCCACCCCCAAATCAACTAATGTGTTTGAAAAGGAGTGGCTCGAGAGTTGTACTATAACTATGGTGTTTCCTAGATCCTCATATTTTACTGGTGTTTCTTTACCCAAGAGTAAGTCTGATAGTGCTCCCACTACATGAACAGTTGGTACAGTTTCTTCTTTCCTGGCCTTTTTTCTTCTGTACAACTCTTTAACTATCTTGGCATAGATGGGAATGTCTTGTATAGCCTGTAAAAGAGGGATTTTAAAGCAAAGGTTTTTTAATTCCCCTAGGAGATCAAAATCTGAAGAGACTATTGGCTTAGGAAATATTAATCTATTAGGGAATAGAGGGGAGGAAAGAATAAGGTTTTCAGGGTATTTTTGGTCAACAGTGTCCCTCCCCTACTCTATCTATGTTTCTGTCATAGTTGATTGTTTAGGTACTGTTGGAATTTCAGACTCAAGTTGTGGCAGGGCAGTATCTTCTTCTGGTGAAATAATACATCTTTATCTCAGCCTAAGTTCATTGCATTGCTTCTGTTTAGTTTTGGGGTTTGGGTTTTTGAAAATCTGGATTAGTTGAACCGGTATGTTATTGGGATTAGGATTGGGCTGAGTTGGCAGTTGAGGATGCATAATAGGATGAGGATTGTGTTGGACTCAGTATGGAGCTGGTACTGTGGGTTGATTCTGAGCCCCTGTTCCCATTGGTAAATTGATCATTCCTAGGGGTCGTTGCCAGTTTTGAGACAAATTTGTATTCTGTGAAGTGGAGGCAGACCACTGGGGCTGATATGGATTGTTTTTCCAATAGGGGGAGAAAAGGGAAAACTTGACCAATTATTACCTGAAGAGGCTTGTGTTGTCCAAGGAGGAATGGAAAATGATTGGGATGGTCATGCAAAAAAAGGTGATTGGCTCTTACATGCTGTTGCAAGGTTTTGTTCATTAAATTGTGGAGGGTAAAATAATTGAGGTGAATCTTGTGGCATTCCTGGTTGTGCTTGCCATTGCCGAATGTGATTCATTAGATACATTGTTTATATTTCTTCTTCTGCCTCTTTAAAAACCACTTTCAACCCTGGAAGTGAAGAACAATGGTTATTGGCATGGTACTTGGTAGAAATAGCACATGTCTAGACCATATCTAATGGGCATTGCCATTGGCGGTGCTTCTTTCGATAGCGTAGTAAAAAGACAACCAGGTTCTATTCTGCTATAGCTTGCTTCTACTTGGCTTGTAGGACATCTAACTGCATTGCGAGGGTGCCCAATATATTGGTTTTAAAATCTTCTAAAATATTACCAAATTCTTCTCTGGTCACGTTGCCAGTGGACTGTTTATAATTCCTTGTAGCTAAATCCCACCCGGTTGGCCTACTTCGCGTACTACCTCGAGAACACCTGATGCACAATGCAATAATGTCATCACATTCTTTTGATAGATGTCCTTTTTTCCCATTATATTAAGTGTTTTGACCCATTCTTCTTTCATCCCTTTAATCATTGTTGCTTTTAAAATATCTTTAGACGGTGTATTATATGAAGATATTTGCAAATTATATTGAAATCTTTCAACGTATTCTTCTAATGTCTCATTGTCTCTTGCAGACATATTGAATATTTCATCTTTTAGTTCTCGAGTCTGGCAGTAGTATTGATATTTGTTAAGAAAATAGTTTTTCATCTGATCCCAACTATTAATGTTTCCTCCACCTAGCCCCATAAACCAACGTAATGTTGTCCCCTTAAAAATAGACAGAAATAATTTCAGTTTCTAAGAGTCGGTGGTGTAATCATATCCCCTACATAAGACATCAAATTGAAATAAGAATGCATCGGGATCCTCTGAGGTTAGCCCATGGAAGGTGGGGATGTTTTGTAATGGAATGGATTTCATAGGAGCACTTGCGGCAGGATAAAAAATGGGATACTCCAATGTTGATGTCTGCCTTTGATTTTGGTTGTTCGCCATTTGATCAAAGATGTGCTAATAATATTAAGGTATTTCTTGATCTAGGGGAATAATTTGAGTGGAATTAGGGAGTGGATTTGGAGGAGGCTTTACAACACTTCCCCGATATGGAATACTAGTTGTCTCTGTATCAACCACTTTCTTAGGGGATCCAGGCTCTAGAGTTTTTACTTGTACTGCACTACTAATTTCTCCCTCTCCTTCCTGCAAATTGCAAGAATTTCCCTCTCTTGAAGGGTTGGGACTTACGTGCTCAACAATCTGAAGGCTTTTTTCGGACCCTTCTATTTCACTGTGAATCTCAATGTAGGATGCAGATGGTGAGGATGTTGCTTGAGGGACTATAGTAGGACTCTAAGTGGGAATGGTTCTGGGTCCTACAGATGCATGGGATTTAGCCTTCTTAATAATTTCATTTATATATTTTGTTCTACCAAGGACCACCGATCCTTTGGGTTTTGTGGATTTAAGTGGGGGATTTTGATGTAATTCTATCTTTTTATTCCTAGTCATAGAAAACAAGAACACCTATCTTATTAACCTCTACAAAATTGTTGAGAAGCAGGCTAGAGAGCAATCGTTTTTCTTGCTAGCACACAAGTTCTTACCTCTCCTTTTCAATACCCAATTCTTTCATAGCAAAAGGAAAAATAGATAAAGGAAATCACTCTTAAACACTCTTCCCGACAACGGTGCCAAAATGTTGGGTCATGAAGGTGATTGTTTAAGGGTAACCTTAATAATTTTCATTAATTATCAACCCAGTGTAGGTCTTGTTATTTCAAGAGTGTAAAAAAAATATATGCAAGTGACTTCGGGGGTTAACTACTCTAAATCGTTATAAGGAAAATTGTTCAATTCTCGAAGTTCAATCAAACAAACTTGAAATTGATTTATGAAACACTTCAGATTATTCAAAGGAGCTAATTATGTTCTAAGCTTATGCATAAATAAATACTCACAACTGAAAAAAAATAGATTGCAATTGAACAACAAGCTTTGATAAATTGAATAGGTACCTTAATGAATTGAACAACAATCCTAATAAATTGAACAACAATCAATTATTCTATATTTTGCAACAGAATCCTCTTTTAATTAACTAATAGCATCTTTCAGAATAAAATATTGACCAAACTCTCATAATTATGATGAAAATCTCCAAACATTTAACAATACGTAGAATTGAACAACAACCGTGCTGAACTAGTCTAACAGATGTAAGAGCGTCAATTCTAGATAGGTGGTCATGAATGATAATTCTAGTCTAGTGGAAAGGAAGTTGTAACATATCACACTTGTGATTAAAAAATTAAATGATAATGTTATGAAATGCGATGGATAACTAGAAATGAAAATTTTGTAAATAAACATATACCACAACAGTAGTAGGAGAACCCCCAGGGTTGGGCCTGAATCCGCTAGAAGCCTACTGCTAAGGAATACTCAGAAGTTGTTTATTCCAAAAATGCCAAATTATTCATTAATACATCGAGAAATAAATTGCTACAAACTTGACGATTTTTTCTGAATACGTTTATTATAGGAAGATTATATTACAGTCACTCTCCCCGTCTTGTTCACCTTCAGCCTTTTATAGCTTAAAGGCGAATTCAAAAGTAGTAATGGATCCTTCTCATTATGAGACACTGCTACTTCATGGCTATCAACTAAGCACTCCAAGAGTAGGCATGTCTCTATATCTTCCACTGATTCATAGGAGCCAATATGATTCCATTCGCCTTCCTTGTTTGCTGTCTTTTGGTCATCCGGTCAGCAGTTTCGCTGTTTTTCTTCCCTATCAATAAAGACAGTGACAAATCAATTTTTACCTTATTAAACACTCATTTTATCATTAATTCACTCTGCCTTATTTTTTCATTATTTTCCTTTACTTTATTTCTAATATGAATGGAAAATATATAAAAGTAAATGAAAAATCGTGGTAAAGATGGGGGTGAAACGTACCTTCTTCTTGGCCCAACACCCATAAGTGACGCTTGTGGCACTTTGCCTTCCAAACACTGAACCGTAGGGATTGGAGTGCCTCCCAAGCTACAAAACTCAGCATGAAAATAATCCTATCCAACTTAGAAAACACTTCAAGCCCTCATTCAATATATATGAAATTCCACTCGGTCACATTATCTTTCTCGGATTTGAAAATAAAACAAAAATAATCAGTTAAAGATTCCAAAATCAATCTCAAGAATATTTTCTAATGATTCATCCTTCTTCTTTTTTTTCATTTGTGTCGATACGATATGACTACAAGCTTAGATTTTTTCTTAAGAAACTGCAACCTAGGGGGATCTAAATAGTCAAAATCACCCAGGGATCGCACCTAGCCTAGGCCACAACAACCCTTAATGTGATTGGATTTTTTCCCACAGATTTTTGAACATACGACCTTCACATCATGGAGTGACTTAAAAATACACCCCATCACCATCTATTATATGCCCCATGAGCTAATGATTCATTCTTAAGGGAAATGTGAACAATTATTCCTAAGAGAAACATTTTGAACATATTTTTCTTTCTTATTTAAAACAAGAACTAAAATCCTCAAAAAATAATTTCGGTTCTCTCTCCTGAGCAAAAAATTCCTCATATATTTTCTAATTTTTTTATTTCTGGCCATTGGGTGTGGGTTCTATATATTCTTTTTGGCTTACATCAAACGAAATTTAGACTATATTGACTGTATTTTTCAAGTTATTTTTATTTCTTCAAATTATCTCTACTTTTGATTATGCTATGTGTCGAATCAGTACCATGGGAAGGTCAAGAAGTCCATAACAATCTATCAAGTATGTATACAAGAATTCAATCATTTAATCGGAAAACACACCTCTGATCATTGATTTGGTGGAAAATACTACGCTCAAGATCATGGCAGGACCACTCAGGTTCAACGTTGTTTTCATGCAATTTTATAAGTGAGCACATATTTTTTTAGGGTTTTAAGCCCTAATTTCAAAGTAAAATTTTCAACTATAATGCAAAGAAAATACTCAAGATACATAGGATCATTGTATGAAATATATATATGGTGTCAAATGAAATAATATATCTACTACATAAATGCTTGTTTTTTCCTTCATTGAAATGTATGAATTCAATATAAAAAAAATATCACTCGAATATTGTGTGTTTTCCCTCTATGGGATGTCATTTTTATAGATAAATACAAGATGGTTGAGTTTTGTGGTCAATTTTCTTTGAATTTGAGTTAGTGCAGTCCTATATGGGCACAAGAGATCTGATTTGGAGATGGGAATGGATGCTAATGGTGATTTGAGGTAGCTATTATTGCAACGTGTGACTGAGAACAATAAAAATAAAAGTGATAAGTATTTTTATGCTCAGAGTATGATAGGGAGTACTACCTTTTCTGTATTGCAATTGTGGCTTTGGGACCTCTACAATATCGGTTCTATGTATGTTCTTTCAACCATTATTGGGGTAAAATTTTGAGGTTGAGGGAATTGTTTAGATTCAGATTACAGTGGATTTCTTACAATAATTAGGTAGTGGTGTTGTATTTTTTTTGCATTCTCATCTTGTTGTCTAGGTCATGAAATATTCCACATATTTACATTATGATTTTGGGTTTGATCAAACAAATGCATACTAATAGTTCTTTTCTAGAAATGGAGAACATGAATAGAGTGGTTTTATTTGAGATTTATGATTGCGGACAAAATTATCTCCTCTTGCTCGGTGGCTAACCTAGAACAATAGAGAGACAAGGAGCCTAATGATATTCCTTAAAGTAAATATTTGGCAGAGGGAGGCCTACCTAGAATCGGTTGCATGTTTCGATCTTGTTTTACCTTAGAGCTCCAATTCCAACTCGAATTGCCAAAATTATAAATTGAAAATTCAGATAACACATGCCAAGAAGCTATCAGATCTATACAATATCATCTAAATCCTCTACTAAATAGATCAACATGGTATTGAAATATATGAAATAACAATATCACATATAGGAAAATAGAGAATTCTTTGCATTAATATATAGGAGCTTACAACCATAAGCAGTAGTTTATCTTGTAGAAGAGCTCCTCCAAGTTTTTGATTTGTCCTTTCCTTGTCACAATACACACCTCCAATCACCCTAATGCATGAGATAATAACCACTCGCTACTAAATCATAAGATTAAATTCTCTCAAAAATCCAAACATTCATTCATTCTCTAACTTTTGCATAGACAATATGGTAAATATATAAGAGATCGGGGCAAGCTGGGAGTTCTTATCCAATTACCATTCTAAGGTTTTTAGATCCACCTCTGATGGAGGGATAGGATAAAAAGGTAAGTGGTGAAAATTTCAAAGTAGGATAGGATAGGATCACAATATTTAATCAAAGATAAGAGATGGAAACAACTTCTGGAAACTCCTAGAAAGTGAGGCTTCTAGAAACCCAATAATTCTCCTAGATTTCTAGAACCAACGTAGGTGCAAATGGGAGAAACCTGTTGGTGACCAACATTGGCCACAATGGATAAAATTGTAGGTGGTTGCACCCCAGTAGGCATACAGGGAGCGTTGGTTCTAAAACTGGCTCAGATGATGTATTTTAGGGCTAGAACTATGGGGGGTGAAAGGAAAATGCTTAGGGATTTGTGCAAGATTACGAAAAAGGGGAATATGATGTTGATTGATCCCATTAGCAGGCTCATTGATCGGATGTGACTATATTTACTATAACAAGTGGTATTCTCATATAATAGCAATAGGGTTTAGAATGGTATACTGAATTCACTAATTAAATGGAAAAAGTGAAATGGTATCAATAGTGGTTCTCCTAATAAATTATGAGTTAAATAAAAACTTAAAGATATTTGACAATTATTCTTATAAAATGTTACAATATGGCACAATGTTCACTTGGTAAATACCCATTCCATTCGCGTCAAAGAGGGAGGTAAGGAAATAATATAGATTCTCAAGAAGTGAGGAGAGATAAGGAGGAAAATCATAGTGTTTTCATCAATGCTAAAGGGGAATATTTTTGGCATTGTTGTTAGTGATGGCAAAGGAACAACAAAGTATGATGGAAAAGAATCAGTTAATGTATGCATAGTTGAATAGGTATTATGATGTGATTCTTGTATTGATGCAAGTATTGTTATGATTATGTATTGTGATGAGATATTATAATGTTGTGATGCTTGTTATTATTGTAATAGATATAATATGTACGTTACAAAATCAATTTAAGTTGTTCAAGGAGCTGAGGAGGTGAAGGAGTTGAATATGAGGCGTGTTAGAGTTTTCTTGCATATGTTGTGATTACATGTTAAGTTGATTTTCTTGTTGTTAAGCTAATGTTGCAATTGCTTGTTATGGTGAATGAAGAAGTTTTGATGCAAGGTAATTGAATGTTACATTAAATATTTGAAGGCTTATTTGAAGATTGATTTATCCATTGCGTAAAGTTGATTAAAGTTTGATTAGAGGTGCTTAAAATTTTTTGATGCAAGAGAACTTTGGCTATTGTAATATTTAAAGATGGACTATATTAATGCATGTTTTGAAATTAATTTTATGTATTTTTAATATTAAAAAGTTGAAAGAGTTTGAAAAACTAGAGACAAACTTGGAATGAAAAGAGTAAATATTTTTCATTTAAAATTATTGGATGGAATACTGACAGGTAGTAAATTATATTTATAAAATATGTGTTTTTGGAAGGAAAATATGAACTTAGAGAGAGTGTGCAAGAAAAATGAAAGAGTTTTTATGAGTTACCCAGTACACAGAGAAAGAAGAAGATGAGTTAATGTGAAGTAGAATAAAGGAAGAAGAGAAAAAGACAAATATGGAGGTATGTAGAGATGAATATTAGTAGATTGATATGCTAAAAAAATTATTTATCAAAGGATTACAATCTCCTCCCAAGAGGTAGCTTGAAAAGGAATATGTTGGAGCTTGTTGAGGTACGAGCCTCCTGTGGTTTGTAGCCTACAAAAAATTTAAGTGGGAATAGGAGCTTCCCAACAAGTTGTAGCTTGAAAAATAGAATAGAGATTGGATCCTCCAAAAAGCTGATGTAATAGGTGAAGTAGGAATTTGTGTTTTTATCCCTTTATGGGTTTTCCACTTATATCTAATGTCCATATGTGTTGCTTTTAAGTGACAATTTGATGTTTTTACTTACATATTACATTATATATATATATATATATATATATATATATATATATATATATATATATATATATATATTAAATTTGTTATTCATAATGTCTTATTGATGCAAAACTAACTCAAATTTGTTGGGATTCGGTCCCAATACAAAGAAAATTTCCAGAATCAGTGATTCTCTCAACCCTTTGAGATGAAATGAAATTAAAATCATAGTGGGAAGGAGTTGGAAGGATGGCCAATTCTATGCGAGTATGGCCAAATTACTCCTTTAGTAACAGGACCTCTCTAGCCCTCTTTATACCTTAGGATCAGGCCTACATGACACCATCCATATAATAACACCACCCCCTTGTATATATATATATATATATATATATATATATATACCGACGATATTTAAAAGGCCACCTGGAAAGGCCACTAAGGTAAGCGCTCCCAGAAAGACCCTCTTAATCTCTCCGCCAAATACCAATGAGCTAGCTATAATATCCAGGCGCTATAAAAAAACCACACACAAAAGCTCAAATGAATGGAATTTTTGAGTGGGCCCCATAATTAAATTACATGTCGCTCTCTGTATATCCTAGTGCAATGGGAAAAGGTGCTCGCATAGAGCCACCAATTGGAAATATCTAGGTTTTTGTTGTTCCAGGGTATATCAACTGATGATCCCAAGGTTCATTAATTGATGGACTTCAAAAAATTGAAATTTTACTAAGTGTTGTACAAGCTTCAGCTATACCATAAATATGTATGACTATATGCTTTGAATCTCCCTTGACTCCTCTAGTTCTCTCGCTTCTCTCGACTATGTGGTACTCCTTAAGCTTCTCCTCCCAGGCTTGTGCCACTCTCTTAAGAAACTTTTCTCTATGCTTCCTCTCCTCGGACCTTCTCCACTCCTCCCGCGACTAGGATATATATATATATGTGTGTGTGTGTGTGTGTGTGTGTATTGTGTATGGTTATGTCCTGCAAAAATTAACTAAGAAATAAACTATTGGTCAGATCTGTAATTAAATATATACAAGTGACAAAGATTGCAAAAGTATTGGTTGGAATAATATTAAGAGCTCTCACTATCATACTCATTCCCTCATATTATTAAATCAAAGTAAATATAAATATTACAAGAGAATTTGTTCAAGATCCATGAATATAGGTTTTAATGACCAATTTAGGGAAAATTAAAAAAAATTACAACCACTGCAACAAATTCTCTAATTTAACGAATTATGTGGCAATCTAGAATAAATATTAACCTAACAAACCACTCATTGAGTAATAAAATACTCTATTAAATGATTTTTACCTCTCGGTCAATGAAAATTATGCATGCCCCTGCATCATACTCCTAAGGAACAAAGGTTTCATGGGCTTCTTTTAATGAGTTCTTCTACAAATTTGCCACTTTTTTGTATGACCGTGGTAGTCATCAAGGTTGCATTTGAAAATAGAAGGTTCTTCCACTTCATCATATATTCAAAATACTCCTTCTCCTTAGTCTTCTTGATCAATTTTTTTCCAAAATCCTTTCAGGTTGTAAAGGTTCAGTTGTTGGGAATTGATTTTCCCACTGTACTAGCTTTTATTTTTTATCATCATTTGCTATTTTTTCTGTCAAGCTCATATTTATATAATTTTTCTACATTAATTATTGGTGAAATTTCTACTGCAAATGGAAATTTAAGCTCATAGGCATTAGCAGAAAATTTCTTCAAGATCGTCGAAGGTCCAATTTTCTTAAATTTCAACTTTTTGTACTCGCCCTTTCAAAAATGTGCAAGTACCAAACATAAAAATTCAAAAATATGCTCCCTTCTACTGAGATATGCCATGCTCTTATATTTAATATTTTTATCATGTAGTTTATGCTTTACATGATCATGTATTTCTCTTATAGTTAATGTAGCAAAGTCTTCTCCTGCTGCATTTATCTGTTATGTTCTTCCTAGATTTCTGAGCTCATGCACTCCTCTTGGTTTCATTCTATACATAATCTAGAAATTGCTTTGTCACTACAGGGAAAAGACGCTCTACCGAAGGTTGTAAAGGAGGTTTTTAGTGTTATAAAATTTGACAAAATTTTTAAAAAACCATTTGATACAACATCCATTTTCGATAACAGAGGTTTTGATGAAGCTGTTAATGGAACTTTAAGACGACAAAAAAAAATTGGGCAGCCGGAGGTTTTTACGGATGTTATTCTTATCGGTGCGTGCTTCATGTGTGAGTGCACCGGTGCATTTTAAACGGTACACACCGGTGCGGTAAACATACCAAGCACCTGTAAGGAAAAAAAATTATGAAGCCCTGGGGAATTTACATATGCAATGTCCCGGTGCGTGTCACCAACAAATACGCACCAAGCCGATAGAAGGTGCATGCACGAGTGTTATTTGGACTATAGTTGAAAATCACAAAGGCATTTAATGCAAATAGTATCGGTGTGTTACAAATATGAATGCACCGATATGTTGAGGCCAAATAACACCGGTGCATGCACCTTCTATCCTCTTGGTGCATATTGGTTGTGTACATGCCCCAGGTTGTTAAGGTGTAAAAAGGCACCTATGCATTAAAGGAAAACCATACTGGAGCATGTAACGCCTATCTGCCCAGGTGATAGTGGTCGATAAAGCACACCGAGCATTCTAATTATTATTGGTATTTGGTGAGGTGCTCATAGGTCATAAAAACACACCGGTGCACAGTATCATACACATGAATTGGTGTTCATTTTTTGTTTTTTAGAAACATCAACCTATGACAATGCAATTATTGTGATTTTTTTAAATTCATTATTCATCAAAAGTCGACACATATCTTATAACAATATTCATATAAATCAATTTTTTATTAGTGCATTTGAATGTGATGTTTGGATGGATTTTTTATTTCATCATATTTCACCTCTCTTCATTATAATATTTAATCATCCATATATTTAATCAGTGGTGTAACATTTCATAGTGAAAATGGAGAACTCAATAAAATAAATTAAAAAGTATTTTGTTATATATGAATAAGAGACTCTTTGTCATAAAAAATGGGACATTTATTGGTAACCCTTTGTCTTCAATTGGAACACTATGTCCATTACGTTAAACAAAATGTCTGATTTCACAGACAAGTATTTCAAAAAATACACCTTTCTCGATATCGAGACATGTTGATCATCATTCTTCACTGGAACTAATGTCACTTCTCGAGCTACTTCCATGACTTGGGTTATCTGGAGGAACTTTTTGTTCATTGTGTTGATTGTTTTCTTCTTCTTTAAGTTTCATCTACAGACACAAAAATAAAGTGTAATGAGTGTATCTACATTGGTGGGAATAATGAAAACTATAATATTAAATAATATACATCAATGTAAATCGAAAAGAAAATACCATAGAAAGAATTGACTCGAGAACTATACACATTCTTTCAAACCCAAATTTCATGCCTTCTTTCAACAATTATTTTGTTGGTGCAGTTCCATACTTTGTTTCTTGCAAGTTTTATACCCCATAACAAATCATAGATTTAATATAAAATATTTTTTTGTTCTATTAATGATAGACGAAGATAAGTAAAACAAGATAGATACTTAAAAATTCCACAATTAATTTCTGATATTCCAGCATATACTGACAACCCATATTTAACCCAATGTCAATCAATTCTTCTTATGGTTATTCTTTGTATTTTAGCACCTGCTTGAAGACATTCAATGATGATTTTTGTAAAAAAACTTAAAATATACAAAAATGAAATCTAGTTAAGTTGTTATAAGGAAGTAACAATTACTCACAAACTTAGATATCAACCCTTTTCTTCCTTGTATTCCTATTTTATGTGCTGAATGTGTTCCATTTTATTTTATTTTGTGCAAGAAAATAATTGAAAATTAATATTTAATGCTAAATTATTTATTTATTTTACCTAATCGAAAAATTAAATATTACATATTACATTTTAAGCACGTTGTTGTTGATATGGCTCCTTGTGCGATGCAACTATGTCCATTTCGTTGACCATATCCTTGTACACCTTTTTGGACATTCCTACTGGCATATTTATGATATCAGCTCGTTCATCCTTTGAGATTTTCATAATCTTCCTCAAAAAGTAACATCACAATAAACTATTTAATTTTTACATTGATATATGAAAAAAAAAAAAAAAAAAGTGATATTTATAAATGATTGCTTTGTAATAATATATACATATAATTCTAGAAAAACATTTAAGGGAATATTACTTTTTCAAGATTCTCTTTTGTTGTACATTTTTCTATTAAAATTTTGACATGTATCATTGACCAATTCTCTGGAAACTCTTCCTGTGGCTTAATTAAAATTTGGTTCTTGGAATCATTGGATTGATTTTTATATTGTAAGTGGAAAGAACATATATAAATTCATTCTACTAGATCCCTCAAATTTTTGTAAAAGTTTTTCCCCCTTCTGTTATCCTCTAGCACCACTCCACGTGAGCTAAGGAGCAATTCATTTTCATTTGCATGTTCTATTTTTTTTATTTTCTTAGAACAACGTTCATTTCCTTCATTGTTGGTCCATGTAGAACATTAAACATATCTAAATTAATATATTGTTTGAAACATGTTATCTAATATTTTTAAGTATATTATTAATGAAAATTGAAAAAATAAACTCATATTGGATCGATAGTATTTTTTTATTCACCTGATTCATCCTTCTGCAATTTTCCAATCAAGATTTTACGCTCTTCTCATCTTAGATCATAAATAATCTTACCTAGTTTCATTTTTTGTGGCTCTCCACGACACACACTAAAAAATACATATTATTTAAAAACTTACATATACGTCAAAAATAATATTTTTTGTAAAGAATTTACAAAAAACTTGCATTTTTTTCTTTTCTGGATGCACTATCAGTATTTTTGTTACTTGAAATATTGTCAGTCGTTTTTTTATCAATATAAAACCTGTACCATTCATTAATATTTTTTATAAATAAATCACATACTTTTCAGGTAAAAAATAAAAATCAAGAAAACGGTGCATCTATCTAAATTAAACGCCCGGTGCATTTATCGTTTTAACCGCACCCGTGAGATTTACATTTTAGCATCGACAATGAAAAAAAATAAATGATAACGATGCGATATGTTATTATAAATGCACTGCCATTAGAGAAAAACCATTGTACAGTGCTCTTTGTCAATATGAGACCTGATGCATTATATTAATACGAGAGCACCGATTAACATAAGGGGTTATTTTGACAAATAAACATAAATGAATGGAAATTGTTTTTATCAAACAATGCACTTTGTCAATATGTGCCCAGTGTAGTATAATAAAAGAGCATACCGGTGCACTATATTAAATAGGGAGCATCGATTAACAAAAGACATTTTTTAAAAATTCGTGAAAGGGCCGACAGGGTTTGGGATCCGACTTTGCAAGTGGTCCCCCAGGTTAGATGTCAAACTCCTATATATATAGTAATACAAAACCTATAAATATAAAATGAAAAACCTTAATTGTGAATTTTTGCAGTCACAGAAACAAGAAGAAGCAAGGGTTTAATGTAAGAATGCATTTTTTTTTTCTAAATTTTAATAAAATCTAAATAGGAATAAGAGATTGTAAATTATTTTATTAATAAAATGCATGATAAAATTTAAAAATTTTACTATGCATGTATTAAATCTAACAGAAATTGTAAAAAATACAATTATTACAGTAAAATTTAACATTTTTACTATAATACAGGGTTTTTGTGTGAATCATCAAATGTTTCAAATTCTGATTCTCTGAACAGTGTTGTTGTTTGAAAGTATTGTGTTGCTCCATAGTTCTCTCTTGATCTAGGTATGTCTCCCCTACAAATCCCTCCCTGAAAATTTTGGCAAAAATAATGAAATAATGAATAGATTTTACTATTTAAATAACACTTTATAAATTAGATTTTTGAAGATCATTTACCGCTCATTTTTCAGTTTACCATTTTTTTTTCTTCTTCAAAAAAATAAAGTCGTGTTTTTTTTCCCGATATTCAGTGCGTTTGTTAACTAACTTCACCAGTGTGTTTAGTAATAAAACCACACTGGATAATTTAATAGTACATTATCACCGATAATAATAACTCATTGTTTAACGCACTGAAATTACTTTTAGGTATGTACACCAAAATTTATTGTTGATTTTTCTCAAATGCATGGAGAAAATCTCATAATTATATCAAATGGACAATTCTTCAAAATCCAACTCATTACATAATATTTCTCAAAGTCCATCGCAGAGTTCTCCCTATCCATCTCCAGACGTAATTACTTCAGATTTTATTTATATTTTCATTATCTAATTAAATTTATTTATTTTATCCATGTAAATCTGAATAAAATTAATCTATACACATTTACAAGTTCATGCAGATTCCGAATTGAGTTTAGATGCAAAAAATATTCAAATAGTTCCAAAACATTCGAAGCTCTTACTAGGAGTAGCATACCGCAAGGCTTGGTTGGTAGATGTAAATGGATAGCCACTTCACCCTGCCAATTGTAACATGCCACAATCCGGTGATAATGATGGTGATAATTTTTTGGTATAATGTAATTATTTCAATGTCAAACCAATTAATCATGCATTCATGTGCTTACTAATTGATACAATTGATATTGTGCTAATCGTGTTCAAATATATATTTTCGAAATTGTTAGGATTCTAGTGATGATGAGCAACCTACCTACCATGTTCTTTTACACCCGATGACAATCTCAAATTGAGAGAAGGTTGAATTAAGAGAAAAAATCAGAGATGAATGATTCCAAGAATGGTTGAATCAACCACCTATTCAATTCGTGCTACGTCCAGATTCACCAATTAGGAATGACTACAATAATAGTAGTTCTTCACAAGCTGGAAATGGAGGCGATCAAATAGAGGTTCATATGGATGATTACTTAAGGGATAGGACTACCATGGAGACAATTTTGTTAGATGCATTCCAGAACGATGATCAACTAGGGGATGATGCTCATATCGTTGATAAATTTTTTGAAAGCCTTAAATTTTCTTCCACCAACCCTCTGTTTGGACCTGGAGTTCACTCAAATTCTACCCATTTTGGGACAACGATGTTACTGTAAAACTTGAAAGAAAATTTTGGATTTTCAAATGCATGCTTCTCAGAAATTTTGAGGTAATTGACAATCAAATGCTTATATTTTTAGAAATATTGTCACACAATCAACATTGCAAATGATCAATTTTATGAAAGTTAATAATTATTGGCATTGTAAATTTAATATTGTCCACCAACTACAAGTTATTCAAAGATAAGTTTCTTCTAAGTGATAATGTCTTGCCCGGTAGCTGCGAAGAGGAAAATCAATTGTTGAAAATGTTGGGTGTTGAGTACACATCATATCATGCATGTCGAAATGATTGTATTCTATATAGAGGAGAATTTGCAGAAAAATAGATATGTTTGAAATGAGGGCATGACAGGTACTATAATTAAAAAAATAAGGGTAAATCATGTGGTCCTCCTCTTAAGATATTGAGGCACATGCCTATAATCACAAGGATTCAAATAATCTTTCATTGCAAAGAATTAACTATGTTGCAGGGATGGCATGCCTCACACATAAGTGAGTTGGGAGTTATGCGAATCCCAAAAAATTCAATAGCCATGAAACATATAGAGGATACATGGCCCGAAAAATTCAAGGATGAAGTACAAATTCTACGACTTAGATGGCGTCAACCCATATTCCCTCCACAACACCAAATATTCTATTTGGCCTGTAGTAGTGATCAATAACAATATCCCCCCATGGTTGTTCGTGAAGAATGAACATCTTATGTTGGCTCTCATAGTCCTTGGTAGAATACACATGAAGAATATGGATGTCTACTTACAACCACTAGTACATGAATTGAAAGAATTATGGGATGGGATAAATGTATACGATGTATCAAGCCCCATCGCAACAAAGAGAAGTTTTACATTGTATGGCATATTTTCGTACACCACACATGATTATCCAGGCTTAGGAGTTTGCGCTAATAAATTACATGTTTATTGACTTTTTTGTAGATATAACAATATTATTTCGCATATTAATTTAATTCGTTGTAATCATTCTGATCTTCATGATTTTCTTTAACATGCCATGCATATCGTATACAATAATTTTGCAGGTCTTGTAACAAAAGGGTATTATGGATGTAAATGATGTGCACCTTCCCTAAAAGCTAGATGGTCCAACAACCTACGAAAGCCAGTGTAGGAAAAATCCAGGGTATTCCTCACAAAAGAACACCCTTAGAGAAGGGCAACATCCACTTTCAATGGTAAACAAGAGAGAACCAAAACGCATGCGATAACAACACCAGCTAAATCTATTAGAGAATATTAGAGAGAGAAGGAGGAGTTCATAGAAATGTTCGATTCAAATGGGGAACCTATGTTCGATGATCCAGAATTATTCGACACCTATGTTGAGAAATTTACCATTCAGATGAAAAGGAGATCTATCTTTTATAACCTCCCATATTGGGAGCGTCTTAAGGTTACCAACTTACTAGATCCCATGCATGTATTTAAAAATATTTCATATTATTTATGGAGGCACATATCATAGAAACAATGTGACACATTGGCTATTAGGAAAGATCTTATTACATCCAAAAACTAAAAAGAAACATTGGCCAAGACAATTATAAAGTACAGGAGAGGCTAGTCCCTCTAATTGGTCTTTCGAAGAAGGTGATGTCCCATGGATTTTAAAAAAATATGATCTTTATTTGAAAAAGGAATTTATAATTGGTTTGAGGGTGCCATATTCATATGGGTCTTCCACGGGTCTTCACTACGACGTTGCTTCACCATGGAAGAAAATTTTTCGGGGTTGAAATTGCATGACCATTTGAATCTTATAAGAGTACGTATAATGTAAAAAGAATGATTTTATTATTTTTTATATTAATAATTTGTATCCCATGGGATAATAGAACATAACTATTTTTGTATTCATGTGCTTATAAATTTGCAGTGTCATTATCCTTTATTCGTGCATGGGTGTGTGAATTAGGACTTCCCCCAAGACCTAGGACGTGCCATATCTAAATTATCTGCATTTTTACATTGGATAATGTCAAAGTAGATTCATCTGGCTTTCATTCCACGGTGGCGGCAAGAGATAGTTGAGATTGTTTGAATGTTTGAGAAAGAACTGCCAATGAGTTTTAGGGACTTGCAGGTTCATCTTCTAATCTACCTAGTAGATGAGGTTGAATTAGTTGGGGTGGTTTTTTGTTGTTGGATGTTCTTCTTAGAGAGGTACATGGAGAAATTGAAAGGTTTTGTTCGACAAAGGGCAAAACCCGAGGGGTCTATGGCAGAGGGGTACATATCATATGAGTATTTTGATTATGTCAGTGAGTACATCAAGCATATTGACAACAAACTAGGTGCAGTGATTTGAGACGATGAAAAGGATGAAGACAAAAGGGAAGGGGAGCTTCTCCAAAAGAATGGAAAAAGGTGCTTGATAAAGAGTAAGCAACTTACAATTTTCCAAATTTACACTAAGTAAATATTCACATTGAACTTCGATATAATGTATATCTTGATCTCATATGTACTATATGTCATTCTCATTTCATTAATGATGCAAAATTTGAAGCAATTAATAAATTTGTTCTTTACAATTCTGAAGTGACACAAATGTGGGTTGTATTGTACGAACAAAAGAGGATGAAATGGGATAGTGAGAGGAAAGAATTTAGATGATTGAATGGTAGAAGTGTGCCTTATCCTAATCATTTAGAATAAAATATGCCAATTATATGCCCAAACAGTTGGGTTTCTGACCAAGTTAGAGAGAAATACGGTGCCACTGGTCGTTACCCACTTACTTAAGAGGATGCACTAAACGTAGGGATAGGGTGCAACAAATTTGTAACAATATTTTTATGTACATTTTAAACTTAATAATGCACCTTTGAAATGCAACATCTATATTTTATATTTTAACAACTGGGTTATTAGACACATGATACTACGATTTTTTAACTTTTTTATAGGTGCATTTTTTCCCATCTATGTGGACCTACGAACAACATTTTCGCATAGAAAATGCTAATGATGGACACATGACACAAGACTGTGGAGTGGAAGTCGAGTTCCATCAATGTAGTCGAGTAGCCACCATGATCAAAACCTAGTACGAGGGACGTTAGGTTACGTCGGAAAGATACAAGAGATCATTGATGCAGACTTCTCTTCTTTCCAATGTGTTATTTTTAGGTGAAAGTGGTGGGACACCTTTGATCCAAATAATGTAAAGGAATATCATGATATTAGTTTGATATGTATTAGCTCTAGAATGATGTGGGATGAAGCTAAGGAGCCTCGTGTTTTCCCAAAATACTGCAACCATGTGTTTTTTTACCCAGATGTATTGGATAGGATTGGTGGTTCGTATTGAGACATGACCCTAGATGAAAAAATATTTTTGAGAACAATAGTGTTATCATGCCAAGAGAGCTGGAATATAATGAGGGAGATGAGAACAGAGAGTGATATGGTACATGTGTTATTTCATCATTTATACTATTTAAAATGGGTTTTATAAATAAGAGGACTTAACTTTATAGCTAAGACTCTTTTTTTCCAAACATTATAATATGTATTTTAAATTAATTGGTTTGCATTGCGTTAATGTTAAAATCATTTCACTTGGTAATTTGCAAGTATGTTGATCTCAAAAGCAATGCACTGTATCAAGTTCTTTTTTGTTATGTCAATTCCTAACATAATACAACTACTTCATTGATTTAAATGGTTTTTCACTATATCATTACTTAAATAAAGGCACTCGATATATATCTATATATATATATATATATATATATATATATATATATATATAGATATATATATATATATGAATGATATCTTGAAAAATTGAAAAAATGTATTAATGTATACTGTTAATTTTTGTATGTAATATCATAATAAAATAATGATAATTCTAAACATGAATTTATTTGCATTATTTTCTAAAATTTATTATGCTACAAAAATTCATATTGTTCTAGATTTATTATTTTACAATTATTTGTATTCTTACAATTTTACAATTTTACGATGATTCAATTTTACAGTAGTTATGGTTCAAATTTGAAAATTAATTTACAATTTTACAAATTTTACAATTTTAATAAAATTGAGTCATGACAATACATACAATTACAATTACAATTTTACAATTTTACATACAGTTACAGTTAAAATTTTAAAATTTTACATACAATTATAGTTAAAATTTACAATTTTACAATTACCAATACATAATATTTAATAAATATCATGATTTAATATTAAAAATAAACATCACAGCCATAATAACCATCGTACGAATATCATATTCTGAAATAAACATTCAAGTTCCCTAACATCGTCTAATCATCGTGACCATGTCATCTAAAAGAACACAAGCATTGTATAACACCATCACAACACTAATATTACATCGATCGTCTAGTGGCTCATCCTATGTGAAGAGGATGTTGGTACACCCTCGCCAATCCAACCCCACGTAAGGATGCGACACCATCACGAACATGTGGCCATCCTCACTGGCTAGTAGCTCCAGTGCATCACGAGAAATCTTGGTCGGGTACTCCGAATAGCCCCTCTTGGGAATTATCTCACCCCACATGTGCATCTGTACCTATATCATTTTCCTATGATGCTGACAGAAAAAAGTAGGCTTCATCTCTCAAAACCTCTCAAAAAATAAACAAAACAACTTTGAAGAAAAAGGGAAGGTCAACCTACCACGTGCCTGAGAACAAAGTTTTTCTAAGACCCTACAAAATTGTTGTAAAGTAATGGCAGACTATATAACAAGTCGTGTCCTTCGGAATATAGAATCAATATAAAATAAAATAGGGCAACTAATGCACTACCCATCACTAGTATAATGTGAAATGGTGGTCGGTAATAGTGAGAGGCACCTAACCTCCTCTGGACCAAAAGAAGCAAATTCGTAGTTGTCCACCAACCACCTAAAAAATCTGCTGGAGAAAGTATGTCATCCCTAATGTATCTCTAAGAGTACACCAACTACCTCCCTGCTACATAACCGAAGGGGGTATCAGGGAACTAGGGAAAATCCTCCCCTCTCTTAGATAGGCCAGTGATAAAATACATGTCCTCCTCAGTGGGTTGGTACCACTGGTCAGGACCGATATGGAAAGCCTGTCAGTGGGCATCCCACATGTAGATCAACTGTACTAATAAGCCGATGTGCCCCTTCAGGGCTATAGCCTCCTTATAGAAGTTAAGGAGGCCTACATCCCTTAAGAGCAACAGGGTGGGTGTCATAATATCGTGAGGATGCGAAAGTCTCTCCCTCTCCCTTGCCTCCCACTATTCTATCATGTTGTAATTTTCATCCCTCTACTCTTGTTATTGTCTCTCCTCTCTCCTTTGACGTCATTGAATGATTCAAATATTAAATACATCAGCCTCCCTCATACATAAAACATAATTTTTTTTATCAAATTAAAAATGTATTTACAAATATATAAATATAAATTTGAAAAAACAAAACAAAAAAACATTCAGTGCACCACAAAAAATAGTCACGCATTGCCAACGGTGCGTACATCTATATCACGAACCTTCCACGGTTCGCATAAAAAATAGTCACCCACTGCAACAACAAAAAGTTTTAATTAAATAAATATTATAGGTGGTGCATTTAAAAACGATATCCACCCTGGGGCATTTCTTATAGCTCAATGCACCACTCGTTTGCAATATTTTACCACTCGTAGTGCAATATCCAAACACGAAATTCCTCGATGTGGTAGGTTTGGACGACGCAATAAACATTAGGCATATTTCTCTAATATAGATGCACCATGCTATTATTTTTATTTTTACATTATGATTTGGTGTGTTCTGGTAAACCAACACATCGCTGAATATAAAATAAATTGTTATTTTTAAAATATTATATATTGTCGGTGCGGCTAGATACCGCCACGCACCGCAAAAATTCTATTGTTATTGCAGTTATATTTTTTCGATAGTGCACCAGGTTGTCAAATTAACCTCCCAATGCATTTGTTTCGATTAACACTGTTTGCGGCGTGGACTGTAAACTTACAGGGAGCACCAGGAACGGTGTGAGCTAGATGACTTGAATGCACCATGCAGGAATTATTTTTTTCGAAAAAAAAAAATATTTCTAAGTCAATTTTGAAAATTAATCTGGTAAAAGCTTATGTTGGTGAGAAACATACACATTACCTTCACATTTGCGCATAGAGGAGGCATGCTTCCAATAGAGTAATAAAAACCAAATTTTCCCACTGTTTTGCAAAATTCAAATTCCACGCACTGAGCAATAGACGGAAGAAATGTGAGAAATAGGAAAACCGATGGCAGGGCGCCTCAGAGAATAAAAGTTCACACCGGTGCTTGAGAGCTCTATAGGACTGTAAATAGAAAAATGAATTTTTACGACCGATATTTCTTTATTAAATTAACCCTTTTCTGGTGTGTTGCGGCATGAAATGCACTTGGCAGTTCTATCAATGACGCATTGCATTTCTTTAAATTAAAGAAGATATAGTTCGGTGTGTTACGGAATGCTAACCACCCTGGGGCTTCATCATTAGAGTATAGCACTGAACTTGGTGGTAATAATGTTTTTAACTTCACCCTTTTATGTTGCGTTGGATTACTAAGACTCACCGGGTTGGTTTGTACGGAGCGCACCATGCTTCCTTTGAATAAAAACACTATGTTTCTCCGTTGTTGTACCTAAATTGCATCAAGTCGTCATTTTTAGTGTATAACATCGAAATGGTGAAAATATTTTTTAAATAAAACCGTCATGAAGTGCTCTCAATTAAATAACAGATTAGCAACACAGTTAGCATCACTAGTCTTAGCACAAGGAATAAAATTTGTCATTTTTGAAAAATTATCGACTACCACAAAAAGAGAATCATTACATTTCTGATTTCTTGGCAGTCATAAAAAAAATACATACTCACCAAGTACCAAGGCCTCTCTAGAATTGGAAATGGGGTATGTATTCTACTGTTTTGGATTCTCCCTTTGACATATTGACAGGTTCTGTATTTATTTACAAACTCACACACAAAATTCCTCGACTTTGGCCAGTAATAATGTCTTTTTAGCACATCATGAGTCTTGTCTTGTATGAACTGTCCTCCAAGGCCTCCACTCTATTTTTATTTAATGAAATTATCCCTCGTGGAAAAATTTGGAAAAAACAACTGGTTGTTATTACATAGCACTCCGTCTTGAATCACGTAATCAAGCAATGGGCTTCGATTTTGAGAAGCTAGACTCTTGCAAGATTCAAAATATTATTTGAAATATACATCCTTCTCATAAAATTTGTTCATAAAATCAAATCGTGACACTTGAATGTGACTTTATTGCAACAACACTTGTCTCCTGCTCAAAGCATCTGCAATTTTATCAGACTGTCCATTGATGTTCTTTAGAAAAAATTTAAAACTTTGCAAGTACTCGAGCCACCTAATATGTTTTTGTTTTAGTTTATGTTGTTTCATAATATATTTCGAGGAATGATTATCAATGTAAAGAATAAACCCCCTAGACAATAAATAATGCCTCCATTTCTTAAGATATTGGACCACTTCATAGAATTCCTTGCCATAGCTTGTATGCTTCCTTCTAGCTTCATTCAATTTATCAGTGTAATAAGAAATGGGTCTATCCTCCTGGATAAATAATGCTTCAATGAAATCATTGTTGACATCACTTTTCACTTGGAAAGGCTTTTTAAAATATGGAAGTGAAAGTATTGGTTGCTTTGTAATATTCTTCTTTAACATCTGTGTTAAATGAAATCTATGACTCTAGACAAAAATGTATTCCCTAGACTAGATGGCTTAGTCTAGAAAAACAAAAATGCAAAGTAGCTATTGTTTTCCTTAAATTAAATAGACAATGGTATGAATCCTACCTGTAATCCGACATATTCTTCACTCCTTTCTTGGCTTGAATTCTCCAATCCTATCTCCCATCGCCAAAATTAGAACATGCACAACCAGAAAACACAAGCCAATGATCTACGGTATCTTTGTAGCATCATCTAAATACTTAATTCAATGCATCAACATGGAATTCAACTACATGAAATCATAAAATCACATATAGTAAAACAAAGAAATCTTTGCATTAATATAAATGGAAGGAGTTACAACCATAAATAGGAGTTAATCTTGTAGAATAGCTCTACCAAGCTTACTTGTTCCTTATTTGTCACAAGGTGCACCTATAATCACCCTATGCATGGAATGTTAACTCTTTAAAGTAGCAATAAGAGGGTATAATTCTATCTCTTAAAGCCAACACCTACATTTTGGATAGCCACAAATATATGGAAAAGGGGAGTAAGTTGTGATTTCTTATCCATTTACCAATCTAGGGTTTGAGATCCACTCTTGATGGGAGGATGGGATCAAAGGATAAGATATGGAAACTCAAAGGTAGGATAGGATAGGATATTAATGTTTTATCCGAGGTAAATGGTTGCCAAAAATTATGTAAGCTTACGGAAAAAGAGGCTTCTGTAATTTCTAATGCAACCATTAGGTTGCAATTAAAAAAACATCAACTCATGAAAGGTTACCGAAATTAACCCCACATGTACTCCTCTTAACTTAACATCCTTATCATTTTGAATCATACACATGTGGAAGTTTTTTTTTTACACTTTACCTTTATGCATTACCATGTCTTCACCTTACCTTACTTCCTACATGGATTCACTTTATACAATCCTCAAACCTGTGGGTTATGGTCTACATACTTTTTTATACTCACGAGGTGGATTAAATATATTTCATTCATACATATTTTATACAATCAACATCATAGAACTTTAAAACAGAACTCACGTAAACCCAAACCTTTTTATATATACGCAGAACATCCTACTGTAGGGTCCACCATACCTTCATTGCAATCAATTGATCACAAGTTTAAACACTTTACCATATAACACTAAACTCTAGGGTCAACGATGAGCATTGATGCACCGTTATGACACGTGGCTCCTTCCATCACATCGCAACTTTCTTCCTTTCCACTTCACATCGCAATCAAAACCCTTTTCCTTTTGAAATCTTTAACACTAAACCTTAATTCCTATGAAGAGCACTATTGCACAGTACTGACACAACGCATCTCTCATCGCATTGCAACTTTCAGACTTTACCGCATCGCAGTTTATCCTTCTTACCTTGCGAAATCCTTCACGCTATCCATTATCTTTCGCAAAGTGCAAAATCACGACTCGTTGTCCACCATTGATCTATTTTCCTGATCTAATCATGGTCGTCCTTCCACCTTTTGGATTTCTCTAGGTGTTCTCTGCATTCGTCGCCTCTCCCTGCTTATGCCACTCTGTTTCTCTATTCTCTTCCCACGACTACTCAACTTATTCAGCTTTCTTCAATGTGAATTTATCCTGTGCTTTTCCTCTGTTCTTAAAAGCGTTTATATCTCCTTTTGAATTCTTCTGCATGCTTTGGTCTTTGGTCAACTTCTGTTCCTTATACCATCATTTCTCTGCAACACAATATTCTCCGCGCTACTTCTTCTTTGCTCATTCGAACTACTTCAAGTCCATCTCTACTGAACTTATCTTTGTTTGGTATTCATTTCACCATCTCTAACTTGAATACATAATAATCTCTGTATTATTACCCTTCTTCCAGATTTCGTAACTTTTTCTTTACTTGACCTGTACATACATCTATTAGATCCAGACTAGAATCACACGGATTCTACCGAGCTAGTGAGTCCTTTATCACTCAGAAATACTTTAAACATTCAATCATCATGGTTTATCATACAGAAACTAGAAATTCATAATTACAGATCACCTAGCACGTAAAAGGAATAACACACACATTCACAATGAATTCAATTTCCTTATTCATTAAATAAATGTACATATACAAATAAAAACTTGTTTTACAATATAGATTTGGCCTGATCTACCTTTACATGGCCCTTTTCTCTTCCTCTCTCTCTATATATGCCCGTAGGCTTACAAAATCAAATCCCTTATCTAAGAATGTTCCTTTTTCCCCCGTTTGTGCCTTTGAGGATTTACAATTATATACAAAAGGTTTTGTAACCAATTTTGGTTCAGATCCATAGGTTACTGAACAAAATCCTAAAAATCCTCTAAGTCCTCAATTAATTCCTAAAATCTCTTCTTTATCCCTTGACGATCTCAACAGTCAACTTAATCCTCCATAAATCATGAACTACTTTATAATCTAAGATTTACAATATTTTAGAATATCTCAATCCACACCAATTACTCATCAATCACTCATGTTCTCCTACATTCGAGAACATTTAAAAATATGCCTCTCAATATGTAATTAAATCCTATTATAAATGTCCCACCTAAATCACTCAAAACATTGCAAATTACATTAATCAAATACTTAGGAAAACCAACTCTTTTGAAAACACAAGACCCCCTAGATTCTACTAAATGTACAAATTTATGGGACCATGATGCACCTACATCAATTTATCTCTTTTTTCTTGGATTTATAGAAACAGCATAGGCGCATAGTGGAGAAACTTGTAGGTGATCAACGTAGGCCGTAGTGGAGAAACCTGTAGGTGGACATTGTCCAGTAGGAACCTAGGGTGTGTTGTTCCTTAAAATGACTGAAACAAGGTGTTTTCAAGTAGAAACTATGGAATATGATAGTTAAATGCATAGGGATTCATGCTATGACAATGTTAAGGGGTGAAAGGATGTTGATTGATCCATTTTTTAGGTTTACTAACCAGATGTGAAAAAATGGCCTATAACAGATTGGCCCCTAAATTGCAAAGTCGGGAATGGTGACTGATGACTAAAGTGCTTTACCTTGTGACAAGTTAGGATCAAGAATAGCTACTGAGATCATATTATATTACAATACATTTATATCATTATATACTTGATGAGGGAGGAATACCGATACTCAGAACATAAGCTAACATTACATGTACAATGATCAAAAAACATGTCCACGTATGAAAAATAGTGGACCCATGATTGGATGACTATATTTATGACCATAGCCATCATACATTGTGATATTTTATTTATCCTGAAATTATAGCCTAAATGGATGAAACTAGATTTGGGGTCAGGGATAATTTTAAGGATGGAAAATGATCTTGAAGTTTAAAAAAGTGGAGAATCTAACTAGTCCCTAATATGCAAACTATAAAATGTTTATTGATGTATTTGTAAAATTACTCAAATTTATAATGATATTATATATATTTTCTATATAATGTTGGTGATTTTTAACATAAAACAATTTTATATTGTAAAATTTGGGTGCATCATTTTTATCAAAAAATGGAAATTGGCGAATCTTTATTTTTGAAAAACCGTGGAAAATTAGCCCACCTACGAATATTAGCACCTAAAATTTTCCATGTTTGCGGTCTCCTATCTTGTTCACACAACCGACCAATGTAAGAGTCTAACCATGTGAATCAATAAGTTGGATTTGAACATGGTAGATACCATCTGATTACTAACCAATTATGTAAGTCGTTAACAAACAAGAGAGAAACTGCAGATCATGTTAATGTCTCTCATGGTACTGCAATACAATCTATATGGTGTGAATGGATGAGTTGATGTCAAACACCACACAAAATATTTTGGTTGAAGTCTAATGTTATAAAACTATCGTTGAGAGCAAGGAAAATTTCCACTGATGTATGAAAAAACAAAGGTACCAAGGGGTGTTTCATAGTCAACTTCGTGGATAATGAGTTGATGTTGACATGAAGAAAATCATTGTAAGAGGTACTTGATTTATCCCCCATCAACGACATGAATTTTTTTGCATGATTACAGATAGGATGATGATGATATGGGAATAGATCAAGAAAAAAATACATGGAATGAAGGCTTAAGAGTATTGTAGCAACTATTGACTGAATTACTTCTCTTGAACACAACAGAGACATTGAATGGTGTTGGCAACATTGACCCATAGCTAAAAGTGGAGGATTTGAAAAAAAAATGATAAAAAAAAATACAAGCATATTACCCAACCCAACAACCACATAGATGAAGAAAAACAGTCTCATGTTCAAGACTGACTTGCTTCCATTAGAAAATGGGTTACCCTGTTTTACCAATTTCCCCAACCATACTCGTTAGTTTCTCTTTATTTTTTAAAAAGTTTGAGAAGGATAACCTATGCTTGATATGTAAGTTCATCCTTCGGATGAATCCTTGCTCTTATGTTTAATGAACCCTAACAAGGAGTGGCTCGGCCTTGTCATGTTCGACAATTCCATCATTTTTTGATGTTTTAACGATTCTAGTGAAGGTAAGAATTAACATATTTTTGATTTTTAGAGAGTGAAAAAAATATGAAAAAGAAAACTCCAGATGTTCCTTTTCATAGATAGTCCCTCGAGTCTGGGAAGGAAGAAAAAAATTCTCAAAATAACCTCTTAACCATGCTCGACTAAGATATTCCTTTTTCGTAAATAGTATATCTCAACCTGAAAAAGGGTTAAACTTATATTGAGTAGACATCTTTTCATTTACTTTTACGAGTTCGAAAAAAAAAGTGCTTGACAATATTTTCATATTTTGGGAGTATGAAAAGAGCTGAAAGAGAACTCCAGGGTATTAATTTTTCATGAGTTTATGGAGACCAAAAAAGTGATAAAAATATACTCCTTCATTAAAATTATTTGTGAAACATGAAAAAATCTATTAAACAGCTGCCGACCTGCTCAAAAAACCACAAAAAGGATCAAACATAAATTTTTAATGATAAAAATGAGCAATTACTAGGTAAAAACATTAAATATGATAAAATATTGGTAAAACGACCATAAGTAATGAAAATTACTATTCATTTTTACCATTTGACATTCAACTTTAAAAGTGAGAGCTCCGAGCCATTTTTTCCCTCGATCTTCTACAACTGATTGCGATCAACCCGGTGGATCATTTCAAGTTTCTTCACATCCATTTAGGAGATAAGTCCTTTTTATTTTAATTCATGGTCCCTTCTTGTGATTTCATGCAAGTTTTATGGATTTTTGAGATCCCTAGGATTCTAAAAGTCCGCACTAGGACCAACGCAGGCCCTTCCTGTAAAAAATTTCAATGCAGCAAGTAAATATTTCACTGCAGGGAGGGGTGCAATGCTCTGTCATTCCTTCTGGGGTAGCGTTGGGTGCAATTCCGTAGTCAAAATTCCCATTTTTTCTCAAAATTTGTTATTTTTATGCATAAAAAGTATTATAATGAGTGTATTTTTAATTTTTTAGGTACTCATCAGCACAAAATTCCTTTTTGTGGAGAGAAAGAGAACGTGAAGAAAAATACTTGAATCTAAAAAACAATTATGCCATCATTCAAGAACTCAAAAACTTTGGCTTATTAAAATTCTTCTGGTTACACAACATGAGGCAACAAATGGAATTACATAAGTTCCTAGTTAATTTATGGGATTTACATGCACAAAAATTCAAGATAGGGGAAAATCTACTTGAGATCAAAGTGGAAGACATATACTTCCTCATATGTTTCTCCACGAGGGGTGCCTCCATCTCACTCTTACGAGGGAGAAGTGGAGGAGATTTAGTAAAGGATTACATTTCATCTCATTATAGACCTTGAGCACAACCGACTAGAAATGGGAAGATCCACATTACATATGTGACCTGTATGCCTATGAGAATAATCCTTTTCATTATCACTAGATTGGCCAGTAGCTCAACAATTTACATAGCTATCAGATCATACATGAAGTATAGTCTAGAGTGTCTGTAGCCATCAATATTCAACTAGAAAAAATGGGTATTGGTCAACATGAAGGAATAACTCTTTAAAGAAAAATAAGGAAAACTAAAAAACATTGGTTGTGGTTCAATTTTGATTTCTTCTTCCTTGGAGCGGATTCCATTGTTACAACCTCAGAATATCACGCCCGAGCCCATTGATGTGAGGGTTTCACGGATGAGGAGGTGGATATACCTTATGACATGACATGAAATTCCATCAATGATCAGTTTCACATCAGCCTTCTTCAAATGGTTACGTAAATAGTTGATTATGATTGATGATTATATGTACGTAGGAGTGTATTTCTGTGATGACCCTGAGCTGGTACTAGGGTGAGTAATGTGGTACTATGAATAATAAATTTTAACCATTTTTAAAGTTTTTAAGATGATTTTTACAAATTTTTTGTGTTTTTTTTATGTTTCCAAGACTAAACTATTGATTTTTTCCATGGAAATGTTAGACCTGTTTGACCTCTTAGAGCTTCATATCTTTGACATATAGGAGAGCCATGGGAGGCTACAGTACCAACACATGTTTCTGTATTAGGACGGGATGCACTATAGAATATTGATGTAGGAGAGACCCTAGTAGAGGTGGAGCACCACATGGATGGGTTGACACAATATTTTTGAGACAGTGGTCAATAAAATCCCTATGGGAATCCAGTGATACACTATCAGAGTGGCTATCCGTATTGGTTGACTAATGTGAAATATGGATTTTGCAATAACACGTTATCATGAGAACTATTAGTCAATTGAGGTTCAAATTCATATATGCATACAATTTTTTGATGTAGGTCGTGTGGCCATTTATGTCTCGAAAAAAAAAAAAATTAAACCAAAACTTTATATATGTGCCTATCTATCTTTAGTGTTTCTATGTTCCTATCTTTTTTTTCAATTGATGTGATGTGCATTGAAAAATATTTTCATTCCTTGCAAATATATATTTAAAACATGATTATCTAGCACATTCATATTGGATGAAGCCAAAATGTATTTCTAGAAGGAGAACCCTTAGAAACATGCATAAGATGGTGGGACTTTAACTGAATAGAAATTTTCCAATTGTAGTACCACAAGTTGTGACTCAAGTTTGATGATTAAATGGTGGATACCATGTGTGATAACATCAGACAGTAGCTCCACCACTGTGTTATACTCCATAATTGTTTTGGTAGAGCGACCGATACAAATCGCTTGTATACTCACTAACTCATCATTTGGAGCAAATATATCCCACGCTGCAGAGGATAGATTTTAATTACTACGAATAGAACCATCGGCATAACCGATGGATGGTTCAAGGGATGTCAACATCTGCAAACCAAAAATAACAGGATCAATAGAAACTGTAGGAAAATATGAAGAGACACACTGGAAACACACTCAACACACCTATAAACATGTACACAATGTACTATGCATGAGATAAAGCATAGTATGTTTTGAGGTACAACCCATTCCTAGGTTGCTCCAAAGAGATTTCATCGAAGTCAACTAACTCATAGGATCATTTTTCAAGGATGTGCTTGAAAATAAACAGGCCTGACCACATTGGTTGGAACTTTCCAGAACCTAACTTATCAACTTATTCGTTATATAAAATAACAATGTCTCTTTTTAGAAGATACAAGGCTTGACACTTTTGTCATATTGTGGCTTGATATGTCTTTTATGAGCTTGATTATATATATTGGCATCAGTCCAAGTCTCATCCAAACGAGTCAGATGTAAAATATGTTCCTCTTCTACAGAAGTGGCAGGAAGAATTTCTATAGCTAGTTTGAGTGATGGAATGTCACATTCGATCGAGAGGATTAATTCCATACCATAAACCAACTGAAATGTTGTAAATTCGGTAGTAGTCCTCACTAAGGTTTGGTACTCTCATAAGGCAGCGTAAATAAGAAAATTCCAGTGTGATTGGTGAACCCCTATCATACGTTGAAGCATAGACTTAAGAACTTTGTTGATAGCTTCAACCTATCCAATGGCCCGAGGATAGTAGCGAGTGGAACTTTCATGGGAAATACCTAGCTTGGTCGTTAGTTCGATCAGCATATGATTTTTAGAATGGTTTCTATGATCCATAACTATGGCTTGTGGAGAACCAAACCATGTGATAATGTGATTGAAAATGAAATATGCAATTATTTCTCCAGTGTTGTTATATGTAGTCATTGCCTCGGCCCATTTGGTAAAATAATCTACCACGACAATGCTATAACCATGCCCCCCAACCGAGTGAGGGTTAAATGTCATAAATTTCATACCCCATTTTGAAAATGGTCCAACAACGATAAGAGGATGCAATGGAGTAGGTGGAGCACAGGTCGTAGAATCATAAATTTGGCAACCGTTACACATCTAGACAACAAGAATACAGACACAAATATAGCGGGCCAGAAGTAACCAGCACATAATATGTGCGCAATAGAATAGCCAAATAAATTACCACTACATGCCCTTGAGTGGAATTCATTAAGTACTTTTTGAGCCTCCTCTTGAGCGACGCACCTTCATAGAATCGTAATGATACGACATCGAGAAAGAGTCTCGCCAATGATGTTTTAGTCTTTAGCTTAGTATTGAATATGTCGTTGTTCAGAGCGAGAGGTATCAAACCAGAAAATTTGGGTTTGGATATAAATAAAAATGTCTCCATACCACGGTTCAAATGAGGAAATAAAAAACAACAAATTATCAAGGATAGAATCATCATATGTCAATTCAGAATCAAGGGAAGGAAGGTCGAACATAAGCTCAGTGAAAACCAATAATTTCTTTGACATGGATTTGATGAATTCTAGGTCTAACTCTGGCATGATGACAATCCATTTATAGTATTTACCCCCCAACAATTTACATGAAAAAATTCATGTCATAGGGTTTCAATATTAGGCAATCATAGTTTTCCACAACAATATGTAATGGTGAAACCTTTGGAAGGCTTGAATGATTGCCAAAGCCAAATTTTCTACATGAGTATACCTAATCTTGGTATCATGGATACTTTGACTCAAGTAATACATGGGGTATTCCATCCCAACATGGTATTCTTGGACCAATACTATTGATATAGTAGAAATGGTAGCAACGAGATAGAGGAAATAGTCATGCTAGTAATCAGGGGGATACAATAAATATTCCCGAACTAGTACATATTTCAGGGCATCAAACACTTTATGAGCTGCATTATCCCAATGCAAGAGGACCCATTTCTTAAGCAGATGAGTGAATCCTTTCGTCAGCTCGACATAATTAGGGACAAACCATCGTAGGAAGTTAGCTTTCCCTTGAAGCTGTTAAAGTTGAATGAGTGACGAAGGTGCAGGTAGGTCAATGAGTGCCTATAATTTTAGAGGATCAATACGAATTATGTGTTTTTAAATAAAAAAACCTAGAAAATATTCCAGAATTGACACAGAACACACATTTGTGTGGATTCAATTGAATATTATAGTTTGTACACTATAAGAAAATGTCCCTCAGATGCATCGGATGATCAACCTGATCCTTAGAATGAGCATGGAGATCATCCAAATAGATTTTTTGTTTAATATCATGAAAAGTGTAATCCATGGCCCATTGGAAATTGGCCCCAACCATATTTAGAAAAATGGGAGTTTCTGGTAGGAAAATGTACCCTAGGGACAAATTAATTCAATCCTAGGTTGATCTGTTGGGATAATTTTGATTTGATTATATCTGGAGAAACCATCCATGGATGAATAGGTTTCACAATCAACGCAGTCATCAAAAATATTTTCGATGAATGGGTATAGATAGTTATCCTTAATACAATTGTGATTCACATCTCGATAATCGACACATACTCAAATAGTCCCATTTTTCCTCATGACAGGTATGAGAATGGACACTCAATAGATGAGAGGAATGGGGTAGATGAAACCAAAACAAAGGCGTTTTTAGACTTCACTCTTAATCGTGACAACCTTCTTTGGATGGAATGGACGGAGTCATTGCCAGACTGGTTTAACATTAGGATACATTTTAATTTCATGCACTACTATATTTGGGTCAATACCTGGCATATCTTGATAGGTCCAGGAAAAGACATCATGAAATTCCTAAGAAAGGGTTTTATAGGTCTCAATCTCAGATGGAGAGAAAGACAAACCAATGTGTATATTTCAAAAACACTTGTTTTAACATAAATGTAAACATGTATTATCTCTTATATATTTTATATATTCTTCTTCGAATCGAGTTCGTGGATAGAAACAGAACTCGCAAAAGATTTGACAAAATTGTGTAGAGAAACATCACTAAGATTATCCTCAATGGAAAATGGTAAGGAGGAACGACGGTGATTATTGTCCCACGACACATCGTCTAAAATCATGATCTCCATGATTCTCTTGTTGGTAGAAAATACATAATCCAATGATCGATCGACCCAATTGATTAGGGAAAATTTGTGAACCACATAATCCGAATAGATAGCTTCATAATCAAGTTCAACATGGATAAGTAGCATCTAGTGGCATCTAGTGTTTTCCATGAATTATTCTGGATAGTAGAAGATGACATCATGTTGATATAAGCAACTGAAGATGATTTGTCTCGGAGATGAGTAGGAGGAAGAAAAAATATCCCCATGAGGGAGGAGTCCTTCAATAGTTCAACCCCAACATGCTAATAAGAGTGTATAGATTCCCTGACGAGGGGGAAACTTCCACTAACATGAGAATCAGAGGTGAAAAAGTTGAGTTTGTTGATGGCCACAATATCTCCTTTATCAGGAAATATGATCAGATGGAAATAAGTCGAAACGACTGCAGTTATGGTATAAACCCATGTGTGACCAAGTAGAAGTTATAATCAAGAGGTTTTTCAATAACTTATACTTCTATAGATACAATATTCCCCCCTAATTCGACTTGTAAATAATTTAGAATACTAAAAGTCTTAATGGATGACTGACTACCTTCATGAGGAGAACCAATCACCTTCTAGAAATATATAGACATGATGTTGGCTGAGGCTCCCTCGTCCATGATAGAATGATGAATTTTCTTAACACGGAAGATGACATAAATCATAAAGGAAAATTGAGCTGGAAGTTGGGGGGAATAGTTCTCATAATTGAAAACAAATAGGTTGGAATCCAAAGGATACACACATTCGATAGCTGAAAGCTAAGCCTTTTTCTAGGTGGGGATGTTTTGCAACACCTCCAGGGTCAACATAGCTGATGGGGACTAAGCCAAATCTTCAACTAAATTGTAATTTTGAGCAGCCCTGGCATGATTAATAAAATAAGACTTATGAATAACTCCCTTTAGAGGCTTAATAGTTAACTCTATAGGAATCGAAGGTGGAGGAGGGTCGGATGGAGGTCATGCCAAACAATAAGGTTGATTAGTAACCTGATCATTTGGAAGATTTGAATTACCATATTCCTTGTTCCGAGTAGCCACCATGGCATCATATTTATGCTTCGCAGAAGAAAGCATTAAAACCTTGTTAGAGGAAGATGGGTCCCGAGAAACCATATGGGTCTCCTGATCCTGAAATGGGTCGATAAACATGACAGAAGATGTGGAGGATTCATAAACTGATTCCCTTCTACATGGTCATAATAGTCACGAGTAAATTTCTCCTTATTGAAAATCAAGCAAGGGTAGCGAGTCTTTCATTTCTCATCAAAGGAATGATTTGTGTGTTTATCCTATGGTGAAGGATATTTGGTATTTTCTCCTTTCCCTTTTCTTACTTCGTGTTATTGTTGAGATTTTCCTTTATCAGATGAAATGACATTTATCTCGGAAGAAGAAGCCACATGGGGATTGGACAAAGAGTTTCGGGCAAAACCAATGAGAGCATCACCATACCACTTACTCATTGTCTGTGACCTAGCAGGACCAATGATGCCATGTAAAACATGAGATAATCTACCAATAGTGCAAGGAAAAATGTTCAAAGGTCTTAGATCATTCAGTATCTTTTCATAGAGTGTGACAAATTGTGTATAGGTGAGGTCCAAATACTAGGCATGATAAATTAGTTTATGTTCAGTCGTGACTCTACCTTTGGCTACATCCTTTGTGATAAATGATAAAAGGGATTTAATGAACCATTCCACTAACAATTGATCTTAAACAAAGGTCTTAAAGAATGGGTGATGACACTGCCACTCATGAATGTGATATTAAATGTGATCATCTTTAGATTGTTTAAAGTTACATAGTGGACGGGTAACTCAAAATGCATGAGGAAGCTCGTACCTAAGAAACCGGAATCGTGAAACGAAACTCTAGGTAATTCAATGTACCATTTATATGTGATACCTATAAGAGTACATTGGAAAAGATGTAATTTTATGGAATAATCATTAAGGGATTTTGAGGAACACCACATATGATACATCATGACATGTGTTGATGGGTTTTCTCCAGGATTCCCATTCGATTTTTGGATATCAGAAGGAAATATTGTGGGAATTATCAGCCACCAAGGTGAATGGTCAATGGGATCATTGATAATTCGAGTTAAATATGGAAATTTGAAAGTTTCCAAAAAAGGTAATTGTCGGTTGAAATCTTGTGAAAGATAGCCTTATAGATAAGAAGGAATAGCCTAAGCAACAAGTACTTGCGTTCCTAGATAAGGAGGTTTTCGATAAGAAGGAACTTGGGCACCAGAATAATGAGGAATCAGGTAACTGTAATACTTTTAACCTTGTTGACCAGTTGTAGGGTAACCCCGTAAAGGCTAGAACAGTTGGGTTTGGATGGATTGGCCTTAAAAAGGCACTTGAGAAATGCTCTCATAGGATCTATACTATTGCCTTGTGGGATTTTTCATCATCTGTGCATAAGGTGGGTTTGATTGGGATTGCGCCGTACTATACATGTTTTTTCCTATTGGAATTTGAGGAGTACCTTTCCCTAGCAATTGAGACTATAAAGTACCTTTTAAAGGCTGGGTAAGCGGAACCCGGGAGGTACCAGATACCGACAGAATAGGTTGTGATGCAACAAAAAACTATAAAGGTTGACTTACATGTATTTGATCTTTTCTAGGTATAGATGGATGGATATTAATTTGAGATGAAGATGGAATAGGTTTAGGATTCAACAATCAGTCCCAAAATGAACCAGGTTTGATGGGAAAAGTAGGTTTCAAAACACTAGAAACCATTATAGTATAAGGAATTTTATATTAAGGTTGATTAATAAATTGAGTTATACCAACAACAGGTTTCCCCACTGCCAAAGGAGGAGGGGATGATGGAGGAAATTGTGATCCACATGGAGGGTACCCAACATAAGGAGGGTTAGGATGTTGAAGATAAGCTAACCCACTAACATGGGGGCCAGCCCGTTGTTCAATTGTAGGGGTAGGTGGAGTAGTAGTAGACTAAGTTACAATCATAAGAGAAGTACCATATGGAATCCCTGAATCTAAGAGATGGGAGAGGTATGTTAACACTGGAAAATCGTATAGCAGAAGATGACATTAATTAATGTCAAGCCAAAGGATTTATAGGGCCAAAATACATTACAAGATCCAGAAAGTATTTAAAAATCTCAAAGGTTTAAGGAAATCAAATTTAAACTAGTCTTAAATGTTGATTGGGTGCATTATCCTTCGAGAAGAGCGCCTTTTGCATGCCTTTTGGCCTGATAAGCATGCATTCATGAGAGTGGTGAAATGTCACTATCTGGGACCACATAAAGAAAAGGACAAGTTACTCCTTACTTGAAGCTGCCTAAGGACAGCTACCAATGCCTCCTTATACACTATGTGAGCACACAATGGAATATTTATAGCACACAAAGGAATCATACGTCTCCCTTGGGTCACCATTCACAATGTACCAAGAGAGGGAAGGAGGATTTGAAATCCCCTATATAAAGCCACCATGATATGAATAATGGGTGATCACATTGTTATGCTAGCCAAAATTTCATAAGCAATACCAACAGTGTGTGACCTAGAGCTACAGACAGAGGGGACTCACTTTTTGGCCATCCAAAAAGCTCAGTCCACACAATAGAGAGAGAGGGAGACTGCATTGAGGCAAGGCTTGGAATGAACAAAATAATTGCATCGGGACCTAGAACCATTGTCTAGGGGCCCTTTGGCAAGAGGGTTAAGTACTCTGCACCTTTCTACCAACGCTAAATAAGAGGGGCCTAGAGCCACCATTTGCATTATCATGTCGTTTGAATCATTAGAGCTTTGTTTATTTATGTTTAGTTTTAGTTTAGATTTTAGATTACATTTGCACGCTTATTGTCATATATAGTATGCTCATTTACTCCACTTCTTTCTGCCTGTTACCAATAGTTTAAAGGGGTAAACCACACCCCTTAAACTGGTGCGATTTCATACATATGTGCACCAAACACACCACAACAAGTTCCAAGGACTAGAAGTCACACCAGAGAAAGTACTACATAAAGACTAATAACCAAGTTGGATGGACGATCCACTATACATATTTGTTTCTAGTGATGTCACAAACATATTTAAGGAAGAAAAATTTGATGTCCCAACCATAGTGGTGGACACAGGCTGAGAGGTCAAATCAGATATAGTCACGGTTAACAATCCCAATGAATATTTTTGCGAGAGATCTATGGGTGAGTCCAAAGAATCAGGTATATGAGTTTGTGATGGAGTGTGAAGAGGTGGAAGAGGATCAGTTTTATAAAAATAAAGCCCACTCAAATGGACAAGAGTAGAGGGATGAGACTCTTCTTATAGGATCTCTTCAATAGTCCCGAGTCCATATGGAAGAGGTTCAATGTTGGGTCCAAGATATATAGGTGGAGGTTTTTTTTGAGACAAAGGAAGATAAGCGGAAGCACTTGTAGTAACAAGTGAAGATGGTTGAGGCTTATCAAGTTCAAAAACTTCATGAATTTAAGTATCTGACTTGATAATTTTAGGTTTAATAGCCGCAGGAAATAAGGTTTCAACAACTTTTTTTTCTATTGTTTCATATTCACGAGCAAGAGTAAATGTAATCTTGGGCTCGAAAGTGAAAGGGATAGATGATTCTAGTCAATCAATTTTAGGAAGAGGACCAAAATTAGTTCCTCAAGTTACAGATTTGGTAGTTAGTGTCTTTTTATGCTTTTAATGACAACCAAGAGTAGCCTATGGTGAAAAAAGAGGCATATTTTGCATTCTACATGAACGACGGGGTGAGGGATGTTTTTCTTCCACGTTGGATTAATAAATTTTAGAAAATAACACAAAAAATAAATAAAAAATAGGGTAATCTAGGCATAAAGGATTATCATGAAAATCTAAACCACAATATATACCATGGAGAACCAAGGACTTAATGTACAACAACTAATCTCCTTGAATGTTGTGTTCAGTGTATCATGGTATACAAGGCGGCCAAATCGGTTACCTAGGTAGAGGATAGAAACCTATAGGGGACTCCAAAAATATACTCAATGGTATGTGGGAGTGCAGTTCATAGTAGTGTTGTCTAATATGTAATCGTTCGATCAGAGTGTTCACATATACTTTACATGCATGGAGCATCATCCAATATACCCGAAGGTACGTGGACAACTATCCTATAAACACATGTATGTGGAATGGGATTTCAGCCTCAGGGTGAAACACTGGGAAACAACAATATCTCCTATGTTTGATGATGTTGGAACACGTCTCTAGCTTATACCTCTAAATGTTTGAGTTAATGTTACAAATTCTCTATAGGGTGATTCAATAAATTTTACTATTTATCTTTGATTAAGTTTCAATTTTTGGGATCATAGTGAATGTCACATGAATATCCTAAAATGAAAACTAGCATGAGGAAATGTAATATTTCTACTTCAATGAAAATATATCTAGGGAAGGGAAAAAAATGTGAAAAATGAAATCCCTTTCCAATGAAACTATTACAATTTCAATGCACACACAAAACCCTAAAGTACAATGCAAATATTTTTCTTTTCAAGTCTCTTAATTTTTGAAAATGAAGAAAAGTAAGATGCAAAGTTTAATCACTGATTCAAATAAATTTTTCAAAATGAGGACTAGAACAATCATTCGTCCAAGAAACCAATGACCAAACAAAATCAGTTTTCAAGCAACCTAATGATAAGAACAAAGAAAAATATTCAAAAAAATCCTTATCAAAGGTATTAAAAAAAAAGAAAAGAAAATGGAGGCTTCAGAGGGATCACAAGACACTCAAAGTCTCAAGGAATGGAACTTGGAACAAGGTTGATCAGAGAGAAAATTAATACAAAGGGAGATTCATTCACAAACAAGGGCCAACACAGGTGCAGAAGAGGTGTTATTTCCTTATAACGCAAGCACATAGAGGGCTCTACAGAGGTGCAATGCTCTTTCTCTGGACCAAAGGGACCATTAGTGAAGAATAGGAGACTTCTGATACAAATTTCTCAATTGAGAGGCTAAATGAAAAGTCTTCCTAGGTCCGTTATTGACTAAAAATGACAATGAAGGTCCAAAGAAGAGGTGAAAGAAAAACTAATGAAAAATAAACCACCAAAGGAAAATATCAATCCCCAACAGAGTGACCAATTTGTTATACGTAATCTATGACTATGGACATAAGTGTCTTCCCTAGATTAGGCGGCTTAGTCTAGAACAACAGAAATACAAATTAGCTATTGTTTTCCTTAGATTGGGTACATAATGAGATGAAGCCCGCCTATAATCCGACATATACTTCACTCACTTCTTAGCTTGAATTCTCCAATCCTATCTCCCATCGCAAAAATTAGAACCTGTGCAACTAGACAACATAAGCCAACGATCGACAATATCTATGTAGCATCATCTAAATACTTAATTCAATAGATAAACATGGAATCAAAATACAAGAAAAAATAACATCACATATAGGAAAACAAATAAATATTTCAATTAATTTAAATGGAAGGAGTTACAACCATAAATAGGAGTTGATCTGTTAGAATCGCTCCTCCAATCTAACTAGTTCCTTCTTTTTCACAAAGTGCACCTTTAGTCACCCTATGCATGGAATGTTAACTCTTTACAATAGTAGCATGATGGTAGAATTTTATCTCAAAAGTCCAATCCCTAGCTTGTGGATAGCCACAAATATATAGAAATGGGTGTAAGTTGGGAGTTATTATCCATTTACCAATACAGGGCTTGAGATCCACTCTTGATGGGAGGATGGGATCAAAGGATAAGAGATAGAAATATTAGGGTAGAGTAGGATATGATCCAATTTTTTTATTTGAGGTAAATGGTTGTAACAAATTATGGAATCTTCTTGAAAAAGAGGCTTCCGAAATTTCTCTCTTTTTCAAGAATTTCTAGAACCTACATAGGTGCATAGTGGGGTAACCTGTAGGTGATGAAAACATGCCACAATGGAGCAACTTGTATGTGAACATTGTCCAGTAGGAAGATGTAGATCGCTGGTCCTTAAAATTAGGGAAACAAGGTGTTTTCAGGCAGAAACTCTGGGATATGAGAGTATCATGCATAGATATTTTTTCTCTTATGATGTCAAGGGGTGAAAGGATGTTGATTGATCCAGTTTTTAGGACGACTAACCATATGTGACAAAATTTTCTATAACAATCTGGAATCCCATCTCATCTCCAGGATTCCACCAAAATTGTTGTTTATTTCTCTTAATTTTCTAAATAATTGGTTTGTTCATTTTGTTGAACTTTCTAATGAATTTCTTGTAAAAATTTGTCGAACCATGAAAAATTATGACTTCAAAAATATTTCTGGAAGAGGTCCATTCAATTATATCCTTTACCTTACTTGGATCCATCTTGAACCCTTCTTTGGAAATTAAAAAACCTAAATATACAAATTTTGACTTTAGAAAGGAATATTTCTTCAAATTTATAGGTGTATTTTCCTGTTGTAATTTCTCCAAGACATACCTCAAGTTTCGGAGATGTTCCTCCTTTGAATGATATTAAATTAATATGTCATGAAGGTAAATAATTGCAAGTTTCCTTATGAATTCTTTCAATACTTCATTCATCAACGTCATGAATGTACTAGGTGCATTAGATAATCCAAATGGTATAACCATCCATTAATATATTCCTTCATTAGCTTTAAAGGAATTTTTGCACCCATCTCCCTCTCTTATTGTCATTTGATTGTATCCACTTTCAAAATCAAATTTTTAAAACCAACTGGCACCACTTAAACAATATTGTAAATCATCAATATATGGCAAGGTAAAATGATACCTGGTTGTGATCTTATTCAAAGTTATGGAGTCTTTACGCATGTGCCATCCACCATCCTTTTTTGGGCTTAACACTGTAGGCATTTTGTATGTAATAAGAATTTCTTTGGTTCTTTATTGAACAATTCCTACACTTGGTTCTTGACTTCCTCATTCTCCTTAGGTGTCATGCAATAAATGTATTTATTGGGAAAACATGCTCTTGGTATTGGATCGATATGATGACTAGTACTCCTTATAGGTGGCAATTCATTTCACAAATAATCCACAACAATATCATGTTATTCCTCCAACAATTCTTGAAACTATAAAGGAAAATCAGAAATAGTAGTGGAAGAAAGAACATTTACAAATAATAGAAAAATTTACCCCCTTTGTCTTCAAGTGTTGTAAAATCTCTTTCCCTGTTAGGTCCCTATATTACTAGTACAATCCCTTATTGTTGTTAGTGTAACCCCCTTATTGTTATTTTTATACCCCTGTAACCCCCATATTGTTATGATTGTGCCCTTACATTATTATTGTTAGGTCGGATAGGATTACATTATGGGCCCATGGACTCTTATATATAGAAAGGAGATTTTGTCATTTCTATCATCGAAGAATTTTTCAATTTTGTAATGTATTGGGGGTTTCCCCCTAAAAGTGGCTTATTTCTACGGCGTTGATATCTCTTTCTTATATTTTTGGAGCTGGTTTCATAACATTTGGTATTAGAGCTTTGGATTCTACGGTTTCACTGCTCCAAACATGTCATCATGGAATTTTCACTATCACTTTTTTTATATGAAGTTTCAGAATCTGAATTTTTTACCGAGCAAAGACGAGATCTGGAGGAACGTTGTGTAAATAGTTCAGATCTTGGTTCACCATATTTTCAGAGATACGATTTGTGGAAGTTAGGGTTTTTTTAGGCTCTCGAATTTCACCTAGAAGAGGCCATCGTGGAATTTTCGCTATATCTTTGTTTTGATGAAGGTTTAGAAGCTGAAATATTTTACAGAGCAAAGCCGAAATCTTGTGTAACTTCTTGTACAAATTTCAGTTCTTGGTTCACAATATTTTTTGGAGATATGATCTATGGAAGTTAGGGTTTTTTCAGGCTCCCAAATTTCATCTCAAAGAGGTGACCGTGGGAAAATCATCCTAACTCTCTCTCTGAGCATTGGATTGGAATTTTATAAGAAGTGGCTGGAAGTACACAGACTATAGTTTCATGTGTAACAATTTCAGAGCTGAAGGAGTAAACAATGACATGTGGCATGTCGTACTAGTTCGCTCTACTGAACCAGTCCATAATTAGGTCATTGTGGGAGATTGGGCATAACTTTACCTTGAAAAATATAAATCAGGTCAAACCTATGGCATTCAAAAGAAGATTCAAATTTTTACTACAGGGCCAAATTTCAGATATTGGATATCTGAAATCACAGAGATAATTCAATTTCAATATCAAGCTCCTCAAAAGCAAGAAAAAAGTGTGTATTTTTCTTCTGAATTGCATAAGTCTTGTTTGAAGAACCAATTTGAATTGATTCCAAGGGAATATTGTAGAATAGATCTCAGTATTGGGTTCTAAAAATCCCCCTAAAATGAATTCAACACCCATTAAGCCTTAAAAAGGCTCTACTATGTCTCATGAATATGAAGAAATGCAACATGACATATCAAAATTACAACAGCAAGTGCACCGAATTTCGCTCTTACGAGGAGCAACAAAAAATGAAATGGATGTTTTGAAGAAAAGCATGAAAGATAAAATGGATGGTTTGAATAAAGGCATGGAAGCTACAATGGATGGTTTGAAGAATGGTATGGAAGAAAAAATGGAAGGTTTGAAGGATGGTATGGAAGAAAAAATGGAAGGTTTGAAGGAAGACATGAAAGGTTTGAAGGAAGGTTTGTCATAGTTGATACAAGAAACGATTCCTAATGGTGAAAAGATAGTAGAGGAAAATCATGATGAGAAAAAAATAAATATTAATTGTGATTTCATAAACTCTAATGTTGGATTGAAGAACCACCATATTCCAAAGATGGATATGAGGAAGTCTGATGGCAAGGATCCTGTAACATGGATACTACAGATGAAGCAATATTTTGATCTCAATAATGTGCAAAACACACAGAAGATACACATTGCAACTTTACATTTAGAAAAAAATACATTTGTATGGTATCTATGGCTTTGATCCTATAAAACAATTGTCACTTGGTCAATCATTACGGAGGAAATGATAGCACATTATGAGGATACAAAGAGCATCAAATTCTTTAACCAATTGATAAATCTCAAACAAAAGGGTTCAATGGTGGAGCACTTTGAGGATATGCAAAAATTGAATATAAGGGTAATTGATATTCCAAAAGAACACAGGATTGATGTCTTCATAGGGACTTTAAAGGATAACATCCAACATGAAGTTCGTGTTTGAGAACCTGATTCATTGGAGAAGGAATTCAAGTTGGCAAGAAAAATTGAATGTAAAATTATGGTGACAAGGAAGCCGACCACTCACATCTATAAAGATGGAAGTGTTGCTACTCCTAGACTTTCACAACCTACAAGGTTGAAACCACAACAATTGGAAGAAAAAAGAGCAAAAGTGCTTTGCTACAGTTGTGATAGAAAATACACTAAAGGTCATAAGTGTGCTGAGAAGAAATTATTTTACATATATTGTGAAGAGGAGGAAGAAAATGAACAAGAAATTTCAAGGGAAGAGGATATACACCAGGAACCAAGCCTAGAAGAAGAAGAAATGAGTATGGCTATATCGTGTAATGCATTGGTAGGAATTACCACTTCTCAAAATCTCAAGATAGAAGGACATATCAAGAAGAAAAAAGTAATATTGTTGATTGATTCGGGTAGTACCCATAATTTTATTCATTGTAAGGTAGCCAAAGAATTGAATTTTTTCCTATACCCAGCACCAGAATGTCAAGTGATGGTTGCAAATGGAGGAACTATAAATTTCTCTGGAAAATGCCATAATATAAAGCTATCCATGGGGGAATATGTATTGAATATTCTAATGATTTCCATCCCAAGGGAAGGTGTTGATCTTGTACTAGGAGTACAATGGTTACAATCTTTGGGGATGGTAGATTTTCATTTTCAAGAACTTTTCTTGAAATTTTTTTTAGAAGGAAAGGAAATCGAATTATGGGGTATCACAGGGAAGCTAGGAAAGATAATAAGCTCTAATGTCATGACAAAGCTTCTGAATAAAGAACAATGATGTGTAATTTCACAATTATACTCACTAGAAGTTCTAACATCAAAATCACCTATTTCTCCAGATCTCCAAAAAGTCTTGGACAATGATTCCAAGGTGTTTGAAACTCCAAAAGGACTCCCACCTATTAATTATCATGATCATGCTATTCATTTCATTCCAGGAAGTTCTCCTCCAAACATCGGGCCTTACATATATCCTTATGTCCAAAAGAGCGAAATTGAACGTATGATTGCATAAATGTTAGAGCCTAGTATAATTCAACCTAGTCAAATTTCTTTCTCTGCTCCAGTAGTATTGGTGCACAAGAAGGATGGATCATGGAACATGTGTCTGAATTATAGGGAGCTAAATAAGCTCACTATTAAAGATAAATTTCTCATTCCCATGATTGATTAACTATTGGATGAATTACATGGAGCAATTTATTTTACCAAGTTGGATCTTCGTTCAGGATATTATCAAATTAGAATGAAGACTGAAGATATTCTGAAAACAACATTTCGAACTCATGAGGGTCATTATGAATTTTTTTTCATGCCTTTTGGCATTACCAATGCACCTTCTACATTTCAAGGGTTGATGAATTCCATTTTCAAACCCTTCCTTAGAAAATTTGTGCTAGTATTTTTTGATGATATACTAATCTACAACAAGTGTTGGAAGGATCATGTTCAACATGTTGATAGGGTGCTCAAACTATTGGAGGAGAAACAATTATATGAAAAAACATCCAAATGTTTCTTTGGAGTAGAAGAGGTGGAATATCCGGGTCATATTGTATCTCACGAGGGTCTTAAGGTAGACCCTAAATAAATTAAAGCAATTAAGGAATCGAAAGTCCCCACAACCATAAAGCAGTTGTGCGGATTTATCGAGTGGGGTATTATCGCAAGTTTGTCAAGAATTATGGGAGAATAGCAGCACCTCTAACAAAAATATTGAAGAAAGGTGCATTTTCATAGACTCTTGAAGAAACTAAGGCCTTTGAACATCTTAAAGAGGCAATGTGCCTAGCACCAATCTTAGCTATGCCAGACTTAACAAATACCTTTATTGTGGAATGTGATGCCTCAGGAAATGGAATTGGTGTTGTTTTAATGCAAGAAGGAAGACACATTTCTTTTGAAAGTTGTCCAATCAAAGGAAAGTATTTACAAAAGGGTATTTATGAGAAGGAAATATTGGCAATACTACATGCACTAAATAAATGGAGACCTTACCTAATGGGAAGAAACTTCAAGGTAAAGATTGATCATGATAGTCTTAAACACTTTTAGGAACAAATACTATCTTCAGTGGAGCAAGAAAAATGGGTCACAAATATGTTGGGTTATGACTTTGAAATAATCTATGAAAAAGGGAAGCTAAATGTTGTTGCAGGTGCAGCCTCAAGAAAGGATCAAGAGGTGGAAGCATTGCTTTGTGCCATTTCTATTATCCAACCAGATTGGATAACCGAAGCAAGGGATGAATGGAAGAAGGAAGAAGAATTGAGGACACTCATTCAAAAGTTACAGCAAGATCCTAGTACATATGATACATTTAGTTGGAAAAATGACTCCTTATGGTATAAATATCACTTATATATTTTCAAGAATTCCCAACTAAAAAAAAATATTCTTTTGGAATTGCACACTTCTCCTTTAAGAGGACACTCAGGATTTTTAAAAACTTACCACAGGGTGAAGAAAGATTTTTTTTGGGATGTCCTTCAATCTGATATTCAAAAGTTTGTGGTGGAATGTTTGGTTTGCCAGCGAAATAAAGTTGAGACAATTAAGACCCCGAGTCTTCTACAACCTTTATCCATTCCAAGTTAACATTAGGAGAATATTTCAATGGATTTTAACACAGGTTTACCTAAGTCTGAAGGAAAGAGTGTCATCATGGTGGTAGTTGATAGAATTACCAATTATGCACACTTTTGTGCATTATCTCATCCATTTAAAGAAAGTATTGTTGCTACTTAATTTATTGAAACAATTCAAAAGCTACATGGAAAACCGAAGATTATTGTAAGTGACAGAGATCCCATTTTTACAGGAAATTTTTGGACATACTTATTTTCTTGTTTAGGTACTCAACTAGCTCATAGCTCATCTTATCATCCTCAATCTAATGGTCAAACTAAGACAGTGAATAAATATTTGGAAGGATATCTTCGTTTTTTGTATCTGATAAGCAAGCACAATGGGTCAAGTGGTTACCTCTCGCTGAATGGTGGTATAACCCTTCATTCCATACTGCATCAAAAATTACCCCATTTATGGCACTTTATGGATATCATCTACCATCCATCACATCTTCTTTAGGGGAAAATTATAGGGTTCAAGCAGTGGAAGATCACATCGAGAATCAACAATAGGTTATCCAACTCTTAAAGGATAACCTAAATTCGGCACAAAATTGAATGAAAAAATAGATATATCAACATCGTAGTGAGATAATTTTTAATGTAGGATATAGGGTATTTTTATAGCTACAACCATACAAACAAATGTCCCTCAAGAAAGCTAAGAAGGATAATAAATTATCTCCAAAGTACTATGGTCCTTACAAGGTTTGGCAAAAGATTGGTACTATGGCATACAAATTGGAGCTTCCTGCTTCTTTGCGAGTGCATCCAGTTTTCCATGTTTCATGCTTATAAAAGGTTATAGCGGACAAAATTCCAGTTCAAACAATATTTCCAGAACTTGATGAGGAAGGAAAAAACATATTGGAACCTGAAGCAATCACAGAAACAAGAACTTGACAGCTACAAAATCGATCAATTTCAGAGTATCTCATCAATTAAAAGAACTTACTCATAGAATATTCTACATGGGAGGATGAGAATTTTATACAGAAGCACCTGGAGCTACTCAAGCATTGAGGAAAAAACATTTTTTAGGTAGAGGAGAATGTTAGGTCCCTATATTACTAGTATAGTCCCTTATTGTTCTTAGTGTAACCCCCTTATTGTTATTGTTGTAACCCTATAACCCCCATATTGTTATTGTTGTGCGCTTACATTATTATTGTTAGGTTGGCTAGGATTACATTGTGTCCCCATGGACTCCTATATATAGAAAGGAGGTTTTTTCATTTGTATCATCCAAGAATTGTTCATTTATGTAATGTATTGGAGGTTTCCCCCTCGAAGTGGATTATTTATAAGGTGTTGATATCTATTTTATTCTATTTTTGGAGCTGGTTTCATAACATTCCCACTCATCAAAAAATATTTAGGATTACTAGATTCAAAAGTCCCTTCTTCTTGTAATGGAAGCAAGGTACGATTGATGTCATCCTTCTAAAACTTATAGGTATTATTCTTACCATCATGTACAACTCCTATATCAAACTTCCATGGCCTACCTGGAAAAGTATGACGCATGCCCATTGACATCATATTGCACAAAAAATTATCCTTGTCACTACCAATTTGAAGCTCTACCTCATACTTCTTATTCACCAAAATTTTATGTCCTTTATACAACCAAGACACCTAATAGGGCATTGGATTCCTTTTCCTCTTTAACTTCAGTCTACAACCTCTATAGACACTAGGTTTTCAGTATTGCCTCTGTCAATCACTACATTACAGTAATTCCCTTTTAACTTTACAAAGAGTTCATAAGAAGGCTCTCCTTTGGACTGCCTCAACAACTTCTTTCTCCTACTTAATCAACACATTTCCCATCATTAAGGCATCTCCTGTGTCTAGCAAATTCTTGGCTTCTTACACCTCTACTTTCACTTCCTCTACTCAAGTAGCAACACAATTTATTTAGTTTGTTTCTTCATTTTATGGAGAATCATAAGCCATGTGCCCAATATTTCCACACTAGTAGTAAGGAACTTCTCTTTTTCCTCTTCCTTGTCCACTAGAAAAGGATCGTCGACCTTTGGATTCTCCCTCTTGATGTCTTGGTGAATTCAAATTTTTGGAACCATCTCTTGGTTTTGTAGATCTTCCTATGTTTGTTTTTTTCCCTCTTCTTCTAGCAACACTATTACCTTCAGTAGCTAGCTTCCCTGAAAGTTTTTCTTTAGCCTTCAAATCCAAATTATAGGCCTCCTCTAGTGTCTTAGATGACAATATGCTAATCTCATCTTGTATGTCTAGTCTAACACCATTTTAATATCTTGATATATTTTTTGTAGACTCCTCTACATATCTTGCCTTCATGTTCACCTTGTATAATTCTTCTATATACTCTCTGAATGTCATAACTCTCTATGTAAGATTCTACATACTCCTTAACAAGGTAAGATGGTAATATTTAGGAAAACAAATATCTCTTACTTTCACCACCATCATATCCCAGCTTTTAATATTTTGTTTATTCTTTCTCCTTATCTCTACTTGTACACCATCCCACCAAAGAGGTGCATGAACATTTAACTTGGTTACAACAAAATTAACCTTCTTCTCCTCATCCATTTTTTCATATTCAAATAATTTATCCATCTCTGTGATCCAGCCAATAATCTCCTATGGATTCGTTCTACCTTTATAAGAATAAAATTTTGGTTTGGGTTTCATAACCGATCCAAAAATTGATTTCAATACCTTATATTTTTCTATTTCTTCTATTTCTTCTTCTTCTTCTAAATCTTATTCCTCTTATGGACTGACATTTCCCACTTTTAGTTCACTCTGCAAACTAGTCTCCATCGTATCCATTTATGCCTCCAATCACTGCATCTCCCACACTACCTCTCTATTAGCAATAGGTATTTGTCTTTCCCCTCTTCCAATGCTTCATCAAGTTACTCGATCAACTATGTGTGGCATGATTACTTATGCTCATGAAGTAGACAAATAGTCTTCTCTTATACCACTTATGCAAACCTAACTCAGATTTATCGGGTGTTTGTACCAATACAAAAAATTCCCAAAACTGGCACTTCTCCCAACCCTTTGAGATGAAATATCATTAAAATAATTGTGGGAAAGAGTCAAAAGGATGGCCAAATCTGCGCAATTATAGCCAAATTTTTTCTTTAGTAACAAGATCTCAGTGACCCTCTTTATAGCTTAGGACCAGGCCTGCACGACATTGTCCATATAATAATGTCGTCCCTGATAATTGTATATATATATTGTACGTCATTTTTTTACAATAGTAAATTATTAATTATTAATAATTGTCAATACAGTTAATTTGATAATTAATATTTTTTTTAAATAATATTTTATAATATTTAAGTAGATAATAAATTTATTATTATTATTATTATTATTATTAGATTTTATTTATTACTATTTAATTTATGCTAATGTTTTAAAACATAACTTGTTGATAAACATTATTATGAAATTTATCATATTAGTGTAATCAAATTTTCAAAAAAAAAATTGAAAATCATATATATGGAAATGTTAAATTAAATAATTACTATTAATTGTTAAAAATTACTCTGTAAAATATATCATATAAGATAATTATATGTAAATTAACTTGTAACAACTTTATGGGTTCACTAAATTGGAGCTTCAATTTTAATTGATAGGAATTTCTAAGAGTTAGGGGAAATTTATATTGCAAATAGAAATGTCAAATGGGCATGTGTTTAAAAATATTTTTCTTAGTAATATTTAAAAAATAAGTATTTACTTTTCAGAGTTAAACATTATAACTTACATTGATAAATGTTAAACTAATAGATCAATAGTAAAATTAATTGCTATAGTCATGCATTGGCACTGGTTCATAAATTTGTATCTAAAGTGAAGAAATTCATTTCCTCCTCAAGGACTTGCAAAAATTTTGGTGGTTAGTAATTTTAAGCCCTATATAAAGCCCATGTTAACCCTAAAACCCATTATTAATCCCTATATATTGTAATATTACATTTCTATTGCTATATTGTTATGTGGGCTAGAACCTATCATGCTCCCATTTTATTATAATTGTACATTTTATCTCATGTATGTATACTAAGGAGATCTAGTCTTGGAATCATCAATATTGTCTTGTATATTGTAGCTATTGTAAAAAGACGTTTTCCCTCAAAACTTACTGTAATTATTAATTTCCTATCACTTATAAAATTCAAGGATAATAACATTTAGTATGAGAGCTCGTCATCCTAGGGTTTTGCTACTTTAAATAGGTCATCATGGAATTTTCACTATAATTTTTTTCATAGGATGTTTCAGAGAGTGAAACTTGGAGAATATTGAGGAGAAATATTCAGTAATATTTGGTTCAAATTTAAGATATTATTTCTCTATATTTTTTAATGTGTGCTCCAAGGAAGTTAGGGTTCTTGAATTATATTAAAATGAGTCTCAAACATGTCAATTTTTCATTTTCAGTATAATTTTTTTCTGGTTATTTCAAACCATGAAAATTGGAACTCGTTGAGGTGAAATATTCTTGAACATCTAGTTCAAATTTTAGATCTTATTTTCCTATCATTTAGGATACATGATCTAAGGAGTTTCAAGTTCCTGGATTCTTCTAAAATCAATTTCAAACAAGTTGTTATGAATTTTCCCAACAATTTTTTTGTTGGAAGGTTTTAGGTAGTAAAACATGGATCGTGTTAAGGAGAAATATAAGAGATAATTCGGTTCAAAAATTAAAATTTGGTTCACTATACTTTCATATTTATACCGTATGGAAGTTAAGGCTTGTTAAAAATCCTGAAATAAATTTTAAACAAGTCAGTTAAGTTGGTATTTTTTCCATATATTTTTTTCTAGCATTTTTTAGACTAAGACATGTTTAAAGATTTTAGGAGACATACATAGATACATCATATATAAATTTCATAATAATATTTAAATAATCAGACACATGGAATGCTATACAATTTTTCGTGTGATAAGAGGCCAAATATCGGTAAGTTTTGAGAAAGCTACTGTAATTTTCACTTGGAAAATAAAATTCTAGTCATATATATGGAATTGTAGAATAGACATACCAAACCATTAGATTTAAATGTTTTAGATCTAAAATAACTCAAATATCATATATATATCTAAATAAAAAATAGCTATTTATTTATTCTCTGAAATAAGGTACGTAACTTACAAATGACTTAAATTTTGATTAGAAGATCCCATTTTTTTTGTGACTAAAAGTTTTGATAAAGAGGAGTACCAATATTGTTTCCCAAAATTGCCCCAAAAACAACTACTATGCCAATTAAAGTTATTGAGGGCTCATCCTTGACTCATGAAGAAAGTGAGGGATTAAAATGTAGGTTATCTCATCTAGAGAAGAAAGTGAATGAAATGGATGGTAGTATGTTGAGAAACGTGTACTTATCAAGTTCTCAAGAAATATTAAATAGAAATAGAAAACAAGATAAATTAAAACAATGAATTAATAGAAAATAATACGAATAAAAATAACAAAGAAATATAAAATAATATGAATGAAAATAAGGAAGAAATACAGAAATACACAAATTTCATGGAAAATATTTTCTTGGAGAGACTTCATAAAAATACTATTGAGATCAAGGGAAATAAAGAAAACATTTTAGTAAGAAATTTGACTAAAGTGGATGTGGAGATCCAAGGAAATGATTAACATAATGAGAAGCATGGTGTTAAGAAGAAATATTATATGGGGACTATATGCTACCACAATTAAAGAGCACAAATACTGAATCACAAAACCATATTCATGAATTTTCAATCTAGGATCCACCTCATAAAAGCTTCAAATCATCACCAAGGAACTACTATGTTCAAAATATAAATATGAGGAATTTTTATGGTAATGATCCTATAACATGTATATTTAATATGGATAAAAACTTTATCTACACCAAGTGGTATCCTTACAAAAGGGAAATATTGCATCCATGTTTTTAGAAAAATATTAACATGTATGGTATCAATGGATTTGTGAAAGGAAAAGGGATTCTATTATATTTTGGTCCATTTTTATAGAGGAATTGATAACACATTATGAGGATATTTAGAGCAATACGTTCTTCATTCAATTGGTAAATATCTAACAAAAGGGTCCAATTATAGAGCACATTAAACAATTCTAAAAGTTTAGTCTCAAAGTAAAGAATATTTTAAAATATAATTTGTTAAACCTTGTTATGTGGACATTAAAGGAAAACACCCAACATGGGGTGCATCTCTTTGAACCTAAATCTCTAGAGCATGCTTAGAATCTAGTTAGTAAAGTTAAAAGTAAAAATATGGTGACTAGAAAATTTGTCAGTAATAACTCTATAAAAGGTCATGGTCCCTCTCCTAAACCAATAAGGTTGGCTCCTTAGTAAGTGTATGAAAGAGAGCGAAGAGACTATGTTTTGACAGTAAGTATAGTAAGGGGAATAAATTTAGCGAGAATAAATTATTCTACATAAATTGTGAAGATGAAGAAGATAAAGAAGTGAAAAATTCACAAAATCTAGAAGTAAAAGAGACTACTCCAACAATATCTTGGCATGTATTGGTTCGAAACACTAGTTTGTAAACTCTCAAGATAGAAGGATATATCAAAAATAAAATGAAAACAATATTTATTGATTCATGTGTACCCATAAATTCATAAATTACAAATTGGAAAAACTTCTTATTTTCGTCATATATACAACACTAAAATTTCAAGTAATGATTGAAGATGGAGGTACCATATATCGTTCAACAAAAGTTCAATAATATGAAGCTAGATATAGGGGAGTATTTATTGATTACTCCCGCGGTTTCAATCGAAATTGATGGTCTTGATGTTTTATTAGGATTCCAATGGTTATAGTTATTTGGAACAATGGCCCTTAATTTTCAAGATCTTTTCATAATACTTTTTCATAAGGAAATTGAGCATATAGGTATAAAAGGGAAACCTAGTAAAGTGGTAATCTCCAATAGCATGATAAAATTTCTAAAAATGGAAACTAATGTGTAATTTCATAATCGTGTTCATTACGTGTTCAAAAATCTATATCCTTTGCTCTAATGGATCTCCGAAAAATTATCAACAATTATTCTAAGGTATTTGGGTATATACCTAAGGGTCTTCCATATAACTAAGATCATGACCATGCTATTATTTTTAATATTGGGAATATCATGCACAACATGTTGACAGGGTCTGAACACTATCGAAAAATAAACAATTATATGAAAATCCTTCAAGGTGTACATTTCTGGTTCAATAAGTGGAATATTCAAGTTGTATTGTATCACATGAAGTTGTCAATATGGATCCTAATAGAATCGAAGCTATTAGGGAATGGATAACCCCTAATACCTTGAAGAAAGTCATAGGAATCTTATGATTGATAGGTTATTCCCACACATTTTTCAATAACTATGGTAAAATAACATCACCTCTGACAAAACTATTGAGGAAGGAAGCATTTCTTGGAATAAAGAAGCAACCCAATATTTTTATCAAATTAAATAGGCTATCTATACAATTCTCATCTTGTCAAAACATGACTTATAAAAATAAAAATAAATAAAATAAACCTTCATTATGGAGTGTGATGTCTCATGCCATGGTATTGATGAAGTTTTGATGTAAGATGGAATGCCCCTTACCTTTGAAAGTAGTGAAATTAAAGTAATGAACTTGCTTAAACCCATGTATGAAAAAGAAATGTTGGCCATACTGCATGTAGAAGAGAAATGACATCCTTACCTAATAAGAAGACCCTTCAAATTAAAAAATAATAATAATGATAGTCTAAATTTATTCTTAGATAAAAGGCTATCTTCAAAAGAGCAACAAAAATGGGTCACAAAGGCACTAATTTATTACTTTAAAATTATCTATAAAATGTTAAAAATAATATTGTGGTCGGTGCACTCCCAAGGAAAAAGGAAGAAACAAATGGTTTATTATGTGTCACTTCCATTGAAATGGACTATAAAGGATTAGGTATTATAGAACCACAAACAACACCAACAAGAAGTTGACAAAATATTCAAGGAAAACATGGTTATGGAACAAAATAGGATGAAACAACAAACATATCAACATTACAATGAAAGGGAATTTGAAATGAGAGATTAGGTATTTGTGAGACTAAAACCATATACATATATTCCCCCAGGTAACAAAAAAATGAAAATAAAATAGAATCAAGGTATTATTTCCCCTATGAGGTGTTGTAAGTTATTGGAAGCATGGATTACACATTTGAGTTTCCTTCACATTCATGTGTACATCCATTCCTCCATGTTTATTTCATAACGAATGTAATCAATGACAAGATCATAGTCTAAATTATTCTACCAAAAATTAATGGAGAAGGGGAAATAATATTATCATCAAAATGATCTTCATGATCAATATATAAGGTGTAATACCATGATCATGAAATGATAGATAGTGGATCCATGTCAACATGAAATTATATCCTTTAGCATATATGAAGTGTATCTGCATTTGAACGTGCATAAGAAGAAAAATAGGAATTGTGAAGAATAGATATTGATCCTCCAAAGTACCCAAGAAGTAGTTGGCTTTTCCAATAATATCAAGTTTTATCACGAAAATAAGGCACCAACAAATCCCATACTCTTTAATCCAAATCCATCATAAGTATGAACCTATAACATGTGAGTAAATGATTTGCAGTAAAACATGATAAAAGATTAATCATTGATCATTGATATATACCATTTCCAAAAGTGAGGTAACCCACCAACAATGGGAATGGGAACCAAGGTACATAGTACATTCTTACAAGTGAAAAAAGATGTATTATTGTTGAAAATTTTTAGAATCAACCAATTAATATGGGTCATTGATGTTGAGAAATTATTGAATGTGGATGTGAAGGAAACTATTATTTATGATTGCAATGCACAAGGTACACTCAATTTTCTTTGAATCTAATTATGAGAGTAATGAGATAGCTTCTATAGGAATAGTCCATTATAAGGAGGAAACTGAAGCATCCCCATCAACCAATACACAAAATGTGAACATGGATATGTTTCAATTGCTTACATACTAACTTGAGAGAACAAACTACTCATTATGAATTAACGCTAGGAAGGATAAAATGGATGGTCAAGATAACTAAAGAATGGTTGCAGAGATTATATAATTCCCTTAAAAATTAACACAACAAAATGAGGACATAGGTAGCAATTAACATCAAAAGGGGCCAATGATATTCACCATCAATGAAAGATGAATTGAGGCATTCTCCATAAGGGTTGTAATAGTTACTAATCAAAACAATAAAAGCTAAAAAATCATAATATGGCATTCTCCATGAGGGTTGTAATAGTTACTAATCAAAACAATAAAAGCTAAAAAATCATAATATACCTCTTAAGAAAATATGTAAAACCCAATTGTAAAGAATTGTCTCAAAATATGTGCTTTGTTTAATGGTTAAAAAATAATTTCTACCACGTAAATAATATAATATATGCACCATAAAGATCCAAATTCTTTACCCTCTCTTTTTATATTTAATATTTAATTGTTCAAGTCGTTTTCATGTTATAAATATTTATTATAAATAAAGGATACCATGATACAAAGGAGAAGATGAGTGCCACACAGTGTGCAACAATTCTCCAAGCGCATAAAATATAACTACACAAAAGAAACACAAAAGACGTGTTATGCAGGATTTGCACACTCATGTACATGAATGCATGAGAAATTGATTCAAATGGAAAGTGATGAATGTAGATGCAAGGGACGTCAAAATAAGAAAGTAAACTAAAATGGTGCATTATGCAAAAAGCCACATGCATCAATAACCAACGCAAATGTAAATGAAATAAAAATATCTAGAAGCTACTAAAGAATTGGTAAATTAAAGGACGAAATAATCATATAGATTCTTAATTGAATGTCATGGAAATTTTAAGAAGGCTCATTGGACTATGATAAAGACTCAACATGGGTGACAAATGGCAAGTGAGATATTTACTAGAGTATCCCATAATAATGGGTAGGAACTACTGAACAAGTGTTGGCTTCACAATAGATATGGACGAGTTACTTCCATAATTTGATCGGTAGACCCTATGGCATAATGACTAAAAAAATAAGTATAATAATGATAAATGAAAGGTGAGATTTGTATCATTATATGCCAAATTGCAAATTTCCTCAAATATTTTGCGGAAAGATGTTGGATAATTATATCTTTACCTTCTAAATTATCAATGGATCTTTTCTTGAAGTAATGAGAATGCTAGAATCCATTTAATCCAAAATATATTCAAAATACTAAAAATTACTCTTAGTTTTATTATATTGCGAAACCAATTTTATATTTTAACACTTCAATCGAAAATTTTGTTGAAAATCTATTTTAGGTGTATATTTTCGGATCGATTGACTAAGCAGCAACCCCTGATATTATTATTATTAATTAATTAATTATTTATTTTGTTTTCTGGTCTCCATGAAATGATGAAGGAAAGTTAGATTGGATTTTTTTTTTTTTTTCAATTTTCTAATCCTTTATGGAATTTGGTTTATTTGATAATTGTCAATTTATTTTGGTTTACTCTTTTTAGACTTCGTTATACTATAAAATTTTATTTGATCTCTACTCTTAAGCTTTTGGAGTCTTTCTTTTTGGTTAATATACACTTTTAATTTTATTTTTTTTAAATTTCCATTTCTCATATCATGGGAAGATTCCCTCTATCACAACATATTGCATAGAAGTTTCTCTTAGGTATAATACATGATAAGATAGGTTTTTTTTCAAAACGTTTCTAAATTTTGACTTATCACACTTTTCAAAATATTAATTTCTCACAGTCTATCACATTAGAAAAATATTTCTCCCATGATACAATATGACACTTGAAAACTTCCAAGAATGTGACATGTCACATGTAAAACAACTTTCACCATGACACATTTCCTTTGTCAAAAATTTCCTCTCACATGGTATATCACACCATATTTTTTTTCCCTTTACAACTCACGATAATAAGCCTTGTTCTGAATCTTTGAAACAAATTTTATTTATCATTCCCCAGAAAACTTTGAAATGTTCAAACATATTGCACCCACATAAACTTTCCTCACACCATGACTATCCAATTTTATTTCACTTCATGAAATTTCCCCTCTATGTGATATGACAAATTGACCCTTTATGTTACAATATTTAATATTTAAAAGGAAGCCAAAATAGCCATATTAAGAATTATAAACCAAATTTTGGCCCTCTTATTGTTATGATTTCATTCCCCTAGTTTTCATATTATATGCAAACACATCAAATCTACTAGAAAAATATAATTTCAAGACCATTGACTAGTTCACCATACAAATACACACAAAAACCCATAATTTCCTTCTTCTAGGTATGCATCAATCTCTAGTTAACTAGATTCATTTAATTTCTAAATCCAAATAGATCACGAGAAATATACTCTAACCAGAATTTATTTTCCACATGGTCATAAAATTCCCTAAGGAATTTAAGAAATGGGTTAAAAAGTATCCAATGCATTCACTTGGACAAAAAGGCCCCATGGGGAGAGGTTTCCTCCTCATATTTTAGCAAAACCCTCACTCTGAGATAGTAAAATATTATCCTTGTACCTGCAAGGGATAATAGTTGTCATATTATCGAGCCCCTCTCTCACTCTTCCTCTAACCACCACTTGCGTAGTTTACATATTAACGTATCCAAGAAATCCCTTGGAGGGAAGAAGCCTATCTTCATTCTCAAACGAAAGCCCTCCATGGGGAGAATTTTTTTCTTCTTCTAAGCCCAATTGAATGCTAGTATTTTTTTTCTAATTATTTTAATGAAGATATTCGTTTATTTTGGTAAATATATTCAAGAAATCCAAATACTTTTACCAAATAATAGTTTAGAGGATTATAAAAATTTATCACCTAGTTTTTTTATTTTATACAACTATATCAACTAACAAACTAGTATTCTTCCCCCCATTTTCTATTCCTTCAACAATTCATATAGTTTTAATTTTCATAGGATTATTTGTGAGTAGTATCCAAGCTTCGACCTTTGAAATTGTGACAGATGCATTTAGTGTTAACTAGTTATTAACTAGTTAAATGACATTTTATTAATTTTTTTGAAGAAAAGACTAAGACACTTAATGTTTCTCTGAAAATTTTATTTTTCTTTCTTTTTATCGTGAAAAATAAAATTTCTTATGGAATGTAGTTCCATAAAAAGTAAAAAGGCTGATGGTAAATGTTTTCCAAGAACTAAAAGGTGGTTGGACAGTTGGAAACCTGTTCCTTTGAGGATAAGAGACTTATCCCAGTGAGGAATAGGGGTTATGTTCATGGACTAAGGAGAAGAGTGAGAAAATTTTCCTGAGCTAGTAGAGACTAGTGGAAATCACTCAACAATCCCTGAAGTTTTCTGACAATGACTGGACTTGGAGTCTTGAGGTCACAACAGAAAATATATTTTCAACCTGTACCTCCTCAAGAGTGGAGCACGGGGGAAAGAGGAGAATGTAATTGCCTCTCTTGAAGGTTGGGTGGACACCAACATCCAAATACATTTTCAGATAAGTGACTATTATTTGAGAATTAATTAGATGGGAAGGTTGTTTACAAGTTATTTGTACATAGTTAAGTGTTATTTAATTTCAGATGAATGTTGTTTATATCCTGGAATATTTATGCTAATATAAAAGTGTCAAGTTATTAATTATAAAATAGCTCAGCACATTATTGCAAACCCTGTGATTATTAGTGTGACAATTTGTAGAATAATCTTGTGAATTTTTATTTAAAAAGAAAAATTATTATTCCTGTGAGATACTTGAAAATTATAGCAGATAAATATCAAGAATAAAATCGGCTAACTAAGAAAATTACATAATATATCATAGATTTCTTGCCGGCATATTTTATCTGTTAGGATGTATTCAAAAGTACTAGGACAGAGAGACATGATGATAAAAGAATAATTATTAATATTATAAGTTGTTGTGCAAGAGATCGAACTCGAAAGGTTACTGTCTATCTTAAAATAGGACGGGGTGAGCTTTCGGTTCCGGGTACGGGGATGAAACCCTAACCCAGCCCTTAATGACACCCCTAAACATCTATACACGAACAAAATTGTTAGGTGGTATGGTCACCGATATATACTCTTAAGGTAAGATGAAACAAACAAACAAATATATATATATATATATATATATATATATATATATATATATATATATATATTAAGAAAAGAAATTAAAGCTGGTGATTAAGACTACTCTAAAGACAGTGTAGAAATATTCCCAAAACAAAGTTTAAGGCCTGAATGTCGAGCATATATACATATTTATGAATTCGAATGAACCAAGGAACTTAAATATAATATAGAAATAAAATTGGAGCATGTACAATCTTTTGCAATTACAGGCTTTACATTTCCATTAAGGAGCATGAATAGGCCACTCTGCTTAAAATATTTACATATGGACCAACCAAAATACTATTCCAAAAGTATTATTACAGCAGTAGCCATTTCCGGAATGGAAAGTAAGGAAGAGTCGAGTTTTTAGAAATGAACACTTTAGTAAATCTTTCATAATCAATAGCACGGTGAAATTTTACAGAAATAGGAGTGCGAGAAAGACTTATCTGAGGCCTCAAATATTTTGGCTGTATAATTTCATTTAACTTTACAATATGTGAAAATATCAATACATAAAATAAGGCCGACAAACAATTCGTTAACTAAGCCGAGATTGGGTTCATAAACCCCGTGAAAGCTAGAATTTCACCTAAGAAAGATAAGACTTATGAGACTGAGTGAAAAAGTTAGAAGTACCTGGAAGGTGAGCTAAATATAATACAAGTGAACTGAGATATCCAGTATACAAAATGAATATTTGATGCAGGAGAACCTGCCAACCGGTGGAAGAACTGACCTGCAACCATTAGCCATGGAAGGAAAACCTGTGAGTTAAGGTTTTAAGATGCTAAACATATTCAAAGATGAGGAAATGTGCTAAAGAAATTAGGAACCGGAAAATAGTATACATGTAGAGGAATTTTCACCACGACATTCTTGTCATCGAAATCCTTCAACATTTGGGAATTAGAAATTAATATGAAAAACTAATAAGGAGATAAAAATTTGAATTTGGAAGGTATTGAAGTAAAAAGTTGTAGATGCGATGAGCATGGAAGGCTTAGCTGAGCAGAGAAGTACACAAATATAGGAACCATGAGTTGCCATGGTGACATAGGCTGAACTCCAGCGGATTGAAACGAGGACCCCTTCCTTTCCATACTACAAACCATTAGCACTACGTCTCTGGAAAAACTCATGAGTTGGGATGCGTTCATAGTCCGGCAGAGCCGCAGCTCGAGTATTACTGTGGAAACAAGCCTTCTGAGAACATAGGAAGTGAACCGACACGAAAAAAATTCAAAAGGCAAAGCCACCTAGGTTTGGTGTGATTATCAGGTTGGTTCCCATCCAAAATGTGAACCACTGATCTCCAAAAATTTTAATGGTGAAGATCCATGGTAGGTGGCCATAGAAACTTGCAACAAGAGCACAGACTGACTTACAAATGTTAAGGGGTTTTCTAGTACCAGCAGTATTCAATATGAAAAGAAGTGCCAGCTAATCCTTGGAATTAACAAAATACGTTTCGTGTTTTCATGCGATGTTAGGATAACATTTAAGTTAAAAATAGTGAACATATGCAAATGACAAATCACATAAATTATAGAACGTGATAAATTATTCCTTGGTAAATTGAAATTTTATGGGATTTAGAATATATTTATATAAAGGTTAAGGTTTAGAAACCTTATAAAAATAAAACCTTATTTTGGACATTGAGTTTATAAGTTAGGACTAATCGTAGGTGTTGCAAAATTGATTAAGTGCAATACAGTTTGGTTAGTATGTTTAGCCGTACGGTAAAAAGTGAATTTTTTTTGTCGTGTCTGTTACAAGTGGTATCAGAGCAAGGTTCATACTCTGGGACCCTAAGGGTCAACTAACGATTTAAGCCATGTGTATACTGATGCACAGAAGAGAATCATAACAGGAAAATGTCATGAGAAGGGGGTCAATGCAACAACCACCCCAGAACACCGGGGAACCCCAAACATGACCATAAGTGAGCCCTGAGATGTGGGTTCAACTGAGTGTGGATCAGCACCAGCAAAAAAGTAGACTGCTGGAGGAACAACAACACCAAACCATCATACTGTTGAATACATTACATAAGCTATAGGAAGAAATGGTGCGGGTTTGAAGTGATAATGAGCGCTTGATGCAAGAGCAAGAAAAGAGACTCAAGAGCCTGTCAGACAAGAAAAATTAGGGAATGGAACAACCCAGTGCTGATAAAGAAATGCAAGAAGGTAATTAGCAACAAACAAGGGACCACACCATCGACAGAGTGGAAAGAATCCCTTCACAACGAAGTAACAAGAACAAAAACTGTAATGAAGCAGAGTTTGGCAATTTGTTGGATCAAGAAGAAGTTAAAAACCAAAAAGTGGAGCTTCAGGGTGAGTTTCGAAAAATAAAACCACCAACATTTGATGGTGAAGTTGAGGAAGTGGTAGAGGCTTGGTTGATAAATATGAACACATATTTTCAAGTGTATGAGTACAACAGCAACCTAAAGGCCAGATTGGCCATATATCAGTTAAGGGAGAAAGCCACTCTGTGGTGGGAAGAAGTAAAGAATATTCGTAGCATTGAGGACCAAGATGTTACCTAGGAATCATTCCAGCAATACTATAAAGATAAGTATTTAATAGAATGTTTCTATGATGAGAAATATAAATAATTTCATGACTTGAAGCTGGGACAGATGACCATGGATGAGTATATTACTAAGTTTTCCTCTCTCTTAAGATATGTTCCATACCTCAGAGATGAAAAGGCTAAGGTTCAAATATTCTTGAGTAGTCTACCAACCCATATGAAGGAGCGAATTGAATTTGTAAATCCCAGAGATATGGATGTAGCCATTCGTAAGGCACGAATGTGCTACCAGCAGTCCAAGGTAAAAGGGGAAGTGGGAAAAAGTTGGCAGCCAAGGAAAGGACAGAAAAGCGGCTCAAACTTTAAAGGTGCCAAAACTAGTAAATTTAATAATTCTGCACAAAGTTCTGTCAGTAAGCAGTTTGGAAGAAATCATCAAAAAACCTGATGGCAAGCTGAAGAAAGGCCTACAGAGGCATCTAGCAAGCCTGAGCAAGGGAAAGTGACCAAACCACCTCCTGCAATGTTGGGGGTGTGGTGAAGCACATTACTACAAAAATTTCTTACAGTGAGCGAGAAGTGAAACAGTTGCAAATTTACAGGAGGCTTCTACAATTGGCGATGTGGCTCGGAACATACCTCGTATCAACGCAGCATTGGAGGATCGATAGGCATATTATCAGCCAACAATGATAGAGTTGGAAGGTAAATTATTGTCTCAACATGTTTTTATTTTGGTAGACCTAGGTGCAAGTCTAAGTTATGTTAATCCAAAAATAGTGGAAATTTGTAAATTGAAAGGGCAGAAATTCATAAACCCTTGGCTGGTATAGCTAGCCACAAGAGAAAAAAGAAAGGTAACTGCCAAAATTCCAAACTGCACATTAGAAATTGCAAAACAACAGTTAAACATGGACCTGAACATACTGCCATTAGGGTCCTATGATGTTTTGCTGGGCATTTATTGGCTAGAAAAACATTGGACCTTAGTGGACTGCAAAGAAAATATTATCTATTACAGAATGCAAGATCGTACAAACAAGGAGATTCAGGGGATCAAGAAACCCCTATAGCTACATCCTATTACAACATCCCAAATGAAAAAATGTATAAGGAAGTGATGTTAGATTTATGCTATCTAAGTAGGATATGCTAATTCCAAGGAGAAGTCTCCTATGATGGAGAATATACCCATGGTACAAGATTTCATGGATGTATTTCCGAAAGACATACGCGGATTACCACAAAGAAGAGATATTGATTTTACCATTGAATTAATGACAGGAGCATCACCTGTGTCAAGGGATCATTACAAAATGAGTGTTCCAGAATTAACTAAATTAAAAATGCAGTTACAAGAACTACTGGACAAAGGATATATTCGTCCAAGTGTGTCCCCTTGGGGAGCACCAATGTTGTTCGTTAAGAAGAAGGATGGAACCATGTGAATGTGCATGGACTATAGACAACTCAACAAGTTAACAGTAAAAAATGAATATCTGTTACCAAGGATAGATGATCTTTTCGATCAGGTGAAGGGGGCCATAGTATTTTCAAAAATAGATCGAATATATGGATATCATCAGGTCCGAATTAAGGATGAAGATATTTGCAAGACTGTTTTCCATACTAGGTACGGCCATTATGAATTTGTGGTGTTACCCTTCGGGTTAACTAATGCACCAGCGACATTTATGAGATTAATGCATGGTATATTCCATCCTTTCCTGGATAATTTTGTACTTATATTCATTGATGATATTTTAATTTATTCTAAGAACCAGGAAGAACATAAAGAACATTTAAGGATTGTGTTGGAAATGTTAAGAAAACAACAGCTGTATGCTAAGTTCAACAAATGTGATTTCTTCGAAACATAAATCCAGTACTTAGGCCATGTTATTTCAACAGAAGAGATAGCTGTTTATCTAGAGAAAATCAAGACAATCATGGAGTGGGGGGTACCTTAGAAGGTGGCCGATATTTGATCCTTTATGGGATTAGTTAGGTACTATCAAATATTTATTGAAGGATTTTCCATAATTTATTTTACAATTACCTCTTTGCAAAGAAGAGGAAAACTCTTTAAGTGGACTGATCAGTGTCAGAACAATTTTGACAGGTTGAAGCAGTTATTGACCACTGCACCAATGTTGAGGGTAGCTGACCCCAAAAAAGAATTTGAAGTTTGTACAGATGTTTGTAAAGAGGGAGTTGGGGAAGTTTCATCTCAGGAAGGAAAAGTAGTGGCGTATGAGTCAAGAAAGTTGAAGGAAAATGAGAAAAGATACTTAGCCTATGATCTAGAATTAACAGCAGTAGTACATGCACTACGGATATGGAGACACTACTTCCTAGGTAAGAATTTTGTGCTAAAGATGGATCATAGCAGCCTGACTAGTTATTTCAAACAAGTTGATTTAAACTCCTGACAGGCAAGATGGAATGCCTTTCTAAGCGAGTTTGATATGGAAATCGAACACATGAAGGGTAAGGAATAGTGGGTGGCTGATGCTTTAAGTAGAAAGCTGGATTTTGTTTATGAGCTTTACTATAATCAGCTTGAACGCAAATTCTAGAATTAAATAAAAGAGGAAGCATAGAAGGATCATGAATATCAATTCCTATGGTAGCAAATGGAAGAGGCCAGAAAGAAAGGAAACACTTCAGAATACAGAGTTAATAAAGAATAAATTCTAACCTTTAGAGGAAACCTATATGTTCCAAACCATGTGGATCTTAAGGAGTTAATCATGAATTAATACCATCAGAGTAATTATCTAGGACACCCAGAATACCAGAAAATGTTAACTGCTATTAGAAAAGTATATTTCTGGCCTGGTATCCGCAAAAAATTTGTTGAATATTTAAATAAATTCTTGGAGTATCAACAGGTTGAGATGGAGCATCGACATCCCATAGGATTGTTGCAGCCCATACCAATACCTGAATGGAAGTGGGAAGTCATATCCCTAGACTTCATTATAGGTTTACCGAGGTCAAAAGGCACAATGACTCTATCATGGTCATAATCAAAAGATTTAGTAAGTCTGCACATTTTATACCTGTACAGCCTACTTACAAGACTGTATAGATAGCAAATATTTTTATGAAAGAAAATTTCAGGCTACAGGGCATTCTGAATACTGTTATCTCGGACAACAATACAAACATGAAGTTTACTTAATCATTTTGGAAAACATTTTTCATAGGTCTGGGGACCCAAATAAACTTTAGCACTACTTATCATCCCCAGACAGATGGTCAAACAGAGCGAGTAAACCAAGTTTTGGAAGACATGGTGCGCATGTATGTGATGCAGCAGCCAACCAAATGGGAAGCCTATTCGCATCTGGTTGAGTTTTCTTACAGCAATGGTTATCAGGAGTCCCTTAAGATGAGTCCTTTCGAAGCTCTATATGGGAGGCAATGTTGCACACCCATAAATTAGAGCAGCCCCGAAACGAAACTAATGTTGGGACCAAAAATGTTGGCTGAAATGGAGTCAGAAGTAATGAATATTAGACAAAATTTGAAAGTTGCACAAGATCAGCGAAAGATCTAGGCAAATAAGAAGAGGACCTATCAGGAATTTGAAGTGGGTGATCATGTGTATGTGAGGATCAAGCCCAAGAAGAGTACCTTGTGGTGGGATTCTTGTGCCAAGTTGGCTCCCAGGTTCTGTGGACCTTTCCAAATCTTGGAAAGGGTAGGACATGTGGCTTATCGGCTAGCTTTACCCAGCCACATCTGGGTACATAATGTGTTTCATGTGTCCCTATTAAAGCGATATGTGCCTGGTTCGATGCACGTAATTCATTGGCAGAATGTTCAGGTAGGATAGAATTAAAAAATCCTAACTTGAAGTATGATTTATTTATGAAAATTTGACAAGAAACTTTGTTGTTTGTAGGTAGAGTCAGACGATGAGTTTCCGGTCGAGGCTCAATGCATACTCGATAGGAGAGAAATTATGCTTCGGAAGCGAGTCATCACCTAGGTTAAAGTGCAGTGGGAGCACTTCAGCCCGGATGAGGCTACTTGGGAGGACGATGGAGTGAAACACCAAGGATGGTGTTACTTACAAGGGGGAAGTTGTGATAGCTGCATTTAGTCTTAACTAGTTGTTAACTAGTTAAATGACATTTTTTTTTTTTTAAGAAAAGACTAAGACACTTAATGTTTTTTTGGAAAGTTTATTTTTCTGTATTGTTATTGTGAAAAATAAAATTGGTTATGGAAATTAGTTCCATAAAAAGTAAAAAGGTTGATGGTAATTTTTTTCCAAGAACTGAAAGGTGGTTGGACAGTTGGAACTATTACCTGTTCCTCTCAGGATAAGAGACTTACCCCAGTGAGGAATAGGGGTTCTAATCATGGACTAAGGAGAAGAGTGGGAAAAGTTTCCTGAGCTGGTAGAGACCAGTGGAAGTCACTCAGCACGTCTTGAAGTTTTCTGGCACTGATTGGACTTGGAGTCCTGAGGTCACAGTAGAAAATCTACTGTCAACCTGTACCTCTTCAGGAGTGGAGCAAGGGGGCAAGAGGAGGACTTAATTGCCTCTCTTGAAGATTGGGTGGACACCAACAACAAAATACACTTTCATATAAGTGACTGTTATTTGAGAATTAATTAGAAAGGAAGGTTGTTTACAAGTTATTTATACATAGTTAAGTGTTATTTAATTTCAGATGAAAGCTGTTTATATCTTGGAATATTTCTACTAATAGAAAAGTGTCAAGTTATTAATTATAAAATAGCTCTCCACATTCTTGCAAACTCTGTGATTATTAATATGAGAATTTGTAGAATAATCTTGTGAATTTTTATATAAAAATAAAAATTATTATTTCTATGAGATACTTGAAATTTTTAGCAGATAAATATCAAGAATAAAACCAGCTAACTAAGTAAATTAGACAATAGAACATAGATTTCTTGCCGGAATATTTTATCTATTAGGATGTATTCAAAAATACTATGACAGAGAGACATAATGATAAAAGAATAATTATTAATATTATAAGTTATTGTGCAAGAGATAGAACTAGAAAGGTTATTGTTTATCTTAAAATAGGACGGGGTGAGCTTTTTGTTCTAGGAATGAGGATGAAACCCCAATCCAGCCCTCGTTTCCACCCTTAACCATCTATACACGGAAATAATTATTAGGTGGTCCGGTCACCGAGATATACTCTTAACATAAGATGAAACAAATATATATATATATATATATATATATATATATATATATATATATATATATATATATATATATCTTAAGAAAAGAAATTGAAACTGGAGATTAATACTACTATAAAGGCAGTGTAGAAATATTCCCAAAACAAAGTCTAAGACCTGAATGTCGAGCATATCTACATATTTATGAATTTGAATGAACCGAGGAACTTAAATATAATAGAAAAATAAAACTGGAGCATGTACAGTCTTTTGCAATTACAAGCTTTACATTTCCATTAAGTAGCATGAATCGGCCACTGTGCTTAAAATATTTACATATGGACCAAACAAAATACTATTCCAAAAGTAATATTAGAGCAGTAGACATTTACAGAATGAAAATTAAGCAAGAGTCGAGTTTTTAGAAATGAACCCTTTAGTAAATCTTTCATAATCAATAGGACGATGAAATTTTAAAGAAATAGGAGTGCGAGAAAGACTTATCCAAGGCATCAAAGATTCTGGCCGGATAATGTCATTTAACTTTACAATATGTGAAAAGATCAATACATAAAACAAGGCCAACAGAAAATTCCTTAAAGTGAGCCGAGATTGGGTTCATAAACCCCGTGAAAGCTAGAAGTTCGCCTGAGACAGATAAGACTTCTGAGACTGAGTGAAAACGTTAGAAGTACATGGAAGTTGAGCTAAATATATTAGCAGTGAATTGAGATATCCAGTATAAAAAATGAATATTTGATGCAGGAGAACCTGCCAGCCGGTGGAGGAACTGACCTGCAGCCATTAGCCATAGAAGGAAAACCTGTGAGTTGAGGTTTTAAGATGCTAAACATATTCAAAGATGAAGAATGGTGCAAAAGAAATGAGGAACCAGAAAAGAGTATACCTGTAGAGGAAGTTTCACCACGACATTCTGGGCATCTGAATCCTTCAACATTTGGGAATTAGAAATTAATATGAAAAAATTATGAGATAAAACTCTGAATTCAGAAGGTATTGAAGTAAAAAGCTGTAGATACGATGAGCATGGAAGGTTTACCTGAACAGATAAGTGCACAGAGATAGGAACCGTGACTTGCCATGACGACAGAGGTTGAACTCCACCGGAAAAACTCTAGTGAATTGAAATGATGACCCCTTCCTTGCCATACTGCAAACCATGAGCACTACGCCTCTATAAAAACTCACGAGTTGGGATGGGTTCATAGTCTGGTAGAGCCGGAGCTCGATTATTGCTGTGGAAACAAACCCTCAGAGAAGATAGGAAGTGAAGCGGCATAGAACAATTTCAAAAGGCAAAGCCACCTAGGGTTGGAGTGATTATCAAGTCGGTTCCTGCTGAAAATGTGAACCATTGATCTCCAAAATTTTTAACAGTGAAGATCCATGGTAGGTGGCCATCAAAACTCGCAACAAGAGAATGGAATGACTTACAACTGTTAAGGGGTTTAAATGCTAGTACCAACAGAATTCAATATGCTAAGACGTGCCAGCTAGCCCTTGGAATTAACAAAATATGCTTCGTGTTTTCATGCAATGTTAGGATAGCATTTAAGTTAAAAACAGTGAAGATATGCAAATGACAAATCACATAAATTATAGAATGTGATAAAGTATTCCTTGGAAAATGGAAATTTTATGGGAGTTAGAATATATTTATATAAATATTAAGGTTTAGAACCCTTATAAAAAGAAATCATAAGTTTGGAAATTGAGTTTATATGATAAGACTAATCGTAGGTATTGCAAAATTGATTAAGTGGGATACACTTTGGTTAGTAAGTTTAGCCGTAGGGTAAAAAGTAAATTTTTTTTGGTGTGTATCTTACAGAAATTCTAATCTTTTCCTTTTATAAATGAACCATGGATTCTAATAATTGAAGTGATTACCCTCGTGGTGCAACTATAAATTATTTTTATGGGAACCATGGTGTCAACATCCTCAAATACGAAAAAATTCATAGAAAAATATGGCCACCATTAAAAGACAATAGTCTCTAATTCATTTTCCACTTGTCACCACACAAACATCTATATCTTTTGAAACTAAAAATGATAATGTGTGATTTTTTTGACATGGATCAATTATAGGATCTTGATATGGATTCTAGGAAGGATATGAAGCATAAAGACTTGATCATTTAATTAAGCCCAAATTAAAAGGAGGAACTAGATATATATGTTGGTGCTCTAGGACTAACATTTCGTTAGGTAAGGTGCTACATGGAAACTAACATAGTCAACAAATGGGGGATTATACCTTTTTTTTTTAAGAATGACACTTATTTAGAAATTCCACTCCTCCTTACAAAGCTCACATGGATGAGGGAGTTTACTAGTTAATTAAACGTTCCCATTTAGACAAAGTGGTTGTGGACTCTAAGATATTTCCTTACATGGAGACCATCTCTTGTAGATCATCAACCAACCAATACAAATAACAAGAATATCAAATATGCAGATGGAAAATATTCAAATCAGTTGAAATTTTCACCTTTGATATATATTGAAATTTACCTAGAGTAGATGTTGACCTCACTAAAGGCTAGATGTCACAATTCTCATTAGATTGTATAGAACTAATGAAAAATTAGTCAATAATCAGTAAATTGTTCAAAGCAAGAAAAAAATAAATTTTCCAAGAAACCTATTTAGGACTCCATACAATATTGTGGTAGCTCTCTTAAGCAAAATATATAGAGTAAAAGTTGCCATGAATTTTGAGGAATTGTGGAATATTCGTACTTTTGTAATCCAATTTTCCATTTTCAAACATCAATATTCACACTTTTTGAAAAGGGAATTCATAGATTTAAGTCTAAATTTAGACTCATTACTTCAAATTTAATGAAATGATCATTTCAAGTTATTTTCCTCGATTTCATAATTATAGCATTTGACATAGTTTTGGAGATAGACGATTTCATAATTATAGCATTTGACATAGTTTTGGAGATAGTGTAAACGGTAGCAAGCTTCTTGATGTTAATTCATGTAGAGGGAAATTCCAAAAGGATAGGAGGGGAAAATTCATTTTACTCAATCTTTCTCAATGCCTCCTCACTCTTAAATTAATGACAGTTAAACTAAAGGTTTGAAAAATAAGGTCTTAATTTAATCAATAAATAAATATTTTAATATCTATTTGTATTTTATGAATTTTTTTTAGTTAATTATATTGAACATTATTAATTTATAATAGAAAATATTTAAGGTGCTTTTTTCTAAAATTTTAATTTAAATAGTTTTAAGTGAATAGTATGGATTTATTTTAAGTTGATAATTATTAAAATATAGTTATGTATTTTTTACCTTTTCAATTAAATTGATTAATTAAAAATATGTCATATGAATTATGGTTTTGTAGACAAGAGTTATTGGTAATTTATGGTATTGACCCATGGTATTGTAATAAAGTTTATGAGAATTTCAGTCATTAGTGAGGGTGATTCTCCATGTTTAATAATGTTCTTTTAAATGTATATATATTTAACTCATATATTAATTATTTTTATAATTAATAATAATAATAATAAAGTCATACTTTGGTTAATTTTTGTGTTTTTTTAAATTTTGGCAACGTGAGATGTATCACCATGTAAGTGTTTAGATGCATATTTTTGTTTAGGCATTTAATATTCATATGGTTGTGCTAGTTAATATCATGTTTTCCTTTCATTTTTTGTAAATTAATTCTTTCATTAATAATTATAAATTTAGCTGTAAAAATATAATTTTCTTTTTTAATTTATGTTGACTTATTATTGTAACTTAATAAAACGAGCCTAGATCCATCTGAACTCCAGATCTACCAAGGGCTTAGAGGGATCAAATAGTTCAAATGTTTCCTCTCTTCTCTTGGTAGATCCAAAGAAAAGATGAATCTAAATTGGTTTAATGATTATTAATTAATTATTATGAGTCCAAGGTCATTGCTAGGGTTGACCATTTACATCACCGCAAATTTAGAGAGAGTTGTCTAACTAGCTAGAGGAATTGCCCGGACGGCCAAAATTGGCCGGAATCCGGGCAATTTTTTTATTAGAAATCTTGAAAAAGGAGTGTTTGAATCATGTTTTTGATGGTGGAAATGGATTCACCACCATCGAAAACTTCTAGGGCACCCAAAATATTGAATATTGATAACTATAACCTGGATTTACAAAAATATTTGCGGGATTTTCTTAAAATCTTACCTGAATTTCAACGATTTTCAGTGAAAAAAGGCAGTCTCGTTATACTACGACATTTAGAGAAGCGGTAAAAATCTCCAATTTTTAGGGAAAAAAGGCAGTCCAGTTAGACTACGACATTTAGAGAAGCTGTAAAAAATCTCATGCACTGAAGAGGGATGACTATTGGAAAATTAATGGATGTGGGGTTCCATCCCTATTCTCTTAGTTTATTTCTTTCTCCTCTTTCTTTGATTTTGTATCTCTCTTCATATATATATTTTTATTGACTTTATTTTTGGCTATTAAATATAGTTCTATTGTCATTCTTATATATATATATATATATATATATATATATATATATATATATATATATATATAATTTGTCTAAACCTACTATTAAGATTGGTTTGGCTATTATTTTTATTATTTTGTTATTATTTTTATGTATCTATTTATTTATTTATATATATATATTTAAATGTATTTAACCTTAATCATATTACTTTGGCATTTTTATAATTATTTTTATTCTTATTTTTATTTTTTATTTTTTGTAATTTAATTATTATTATTGACTTCTAACTTTTTATTTCCTAAACGTTCATTTTCATTAATGTTTGATGTGGTTTATTTATTTATTTATATACTTTTAATTTTAATTTTAATTTAAGTTTATTTAACTTTAATTATATTACTTTTTCTTTATTATAATTATTTTTATTTTTATTTTTATACTTTTTACAAATTAATTATTATTTTATTTATTTTTGACTTGTGACTTTTCATTTCCTTAACGTTCATTTTCATTAATGTTTGATGTAGTTGTTTTATTAGCCATTGAATTTCTGATGATGATGATGATGATGATGGTTAACTTCCACTGAAACCAATCTTTGGTCTATCGGACCTAAATAAAAGAGTTATTTAGTTTGATTTAAGATTTTAATCCTATGCTCAAAAAGCATGCAGAGAAGCCTCCGGAGCTCACTATAATTTTGACATCTTAAAAGGCTAGGAAGGTCAGTATTGCAACAAAGATTATGAAATTGAGCTCTAATGTGGTTGTAAGCAGGGCAGTCTAAGAGGAAGTGATTTTCATCCTGGATGTTCATATTCTCACAAAGATGGCAGATCCTTTCCATCCATGGTGTTTTAGGAAGTGTCCAACGACCTGTTTCACTATGGAGCTCATGAGAGTTAGTTCTAATCTTGTCTATATTAATTTTCTTCTTTGAGCTAGTTAAAACAGAGAGATACTTTTGGATGATCCATTATTTATAATAGATGATCCAGGTCAGCCATTATTATTATTCAAATGATAATATGATTTTCCCAAAGATTTATGATAAATTATAATTCTTATTTTTATTTATTTTATTTTATTTTTATTTTTATGTAGTTTGACTTAGTGAAATGTTTTAATCCGTAATTCATAATTCATAATTTTATTTTTATATTTTATTTATTTTTAATTGTATTTTATTTTTATTTTTATTATTATGTAATTTGAGAGAGTTAAAATGTTTACATAACATAATATAATCTTACAACATCTTCCATAGTAAACTAGAAAAAGCTTTTTAGACAATGATATTATTTCAAATAATTTATTGATAAGCAAATATATTTTCACTTGTACCATATATTTATAAGATTTATATAACTAAATTATTCTTCTATATTTATAGAATATAAACTCTGGACAAATCTAAAATAAATTTAAATCTTTCTTTAAATAATAAAAAATAAATTTAACTTATATACATTCCAAAAAAACTAATCATTATAATCATCACCAAAACTACCTACATTAATATTATATACACTTTAAATGCATTTCATTTTAAATGTAGGTTTGAATCAGCTTAATCATTAAAAATGTGTACTTCCTCCCCTCTTTTTTAGGTTACATGTTCAAAACTGGAAAACATGTGCTTGGTTTTCAAAATCGTCGTCTTTTATTTATAAATTTAATGCATGAGTAAAAGTATTTTGAATGCACCTTTTGAACAAAAATATGTCCATCTCCATTTGAGTCAACCGGAAAGTATTGACCAGAAAATCAGATTATTAGATTGAGCTACGAAGTGCCAACCCTGTTCTCTAAAGTCAAGTCGCAAAGTCATTCAATATTTAGTTTGAGAGTCAAAAGTCTCAGATGGCGCTTTACTCATGGCCGTCCCGTGGAAAAATTTTGCTCGTTGGAAAATCAATCAAAACACGCACCCTTCGTTTCCGGCTATCAATTAATAGGTTTCTTCAAGGGGTTTCGGGTTGTTCTAATTTACCTTTCAACGTCAAAAAAATTTGATAGGCACAGAATGAAAGTGCCACTGAGATGGCCGAAAAACAATTTGTTTATCTCATTTTATCAAACGCACGCCGCTTTATAAGACCAATCCATTCCTTGAATTCGTCAAATAAATCCCCAAAGTCACCCCACGTTTCCTGTGTTCTTCACCACCCACTCTGGGCGTAGGTACTTTTGCGTTCTATATATATATAGAAGTTGTAACCCTATGAATCATATTCTCATTCCTCTTCTTCTCAATATTGAGATTGGTATCAATACAGGTGTAATCCTTTACTTATTCTGTGGCTGTGAATAGGAGAATTCTAGTTGGTTGCTGCGCCATGGATATAAGAAGAGCAGCACGACTGGTGATATTGATTACCATGCTTATGGTTGTCACCATGGTTAGTGAAACTTCTTCTTGCAGATCGCTTAAATTGAAATCCATATTCCAGGGAGATGAAGTAGAAAATATTAATAATAATTTCATTAAGATGAAGAATGGCTTGTTCGAATCATTTAGGGGTCCCGTAACTCCGTCGGGGCCTTCTAAATGTCAAAATAACAGGTCTCCCAGCAAGGGAGGTTCGTGCTAAGAGGAACAGGTGATCGGTGCTCTGGAATTACAAGAGCTGTTGATACTTTTGATCAGTCCTTTTGGTATAGTGTTTATACCAAAGGAAAGGTTAGTCGGCGAGCAAAATAATTTGGTGCAGCTGCACGATGAGAACGCGGCAGACTGTAATTATCTTTGTCATTTCTGTACAGCTGAGCGTCTGTTCAACTATTCTTTATTTATTGATGCCCTACCATATGTGGCTCTAAACATGTGATTTTTTTATGTAAAGATGTTTAATGCTGACATTGGCTCTGGTGTACCTTCAGATGAATCAACATTTCATAACATAATATTTTGCGTAGAATGATCTGTAATCCCACTGTAGCTAGTGTGAATGTCAGGGTAAATTCAAATTCAAATGGGTTAATATGTACCGTAAGTAAACTATATTATTCTTATGAAAATAAATATTTTTGTGAAAATTACATAGAATCATCAACTGAGTGTGGTTTATCTTATTATTGTTCGATGTTTTGGTAATCAAGTGAGGGTGGTTCATTTTATTATTGTTTAAGCGTCGTTCATTTGATTATGGGTTTTGCTTCTTTATATTAAAAACAGTCCATTTGACAAAATATAACATTATACACCAGTCCCGCAGATGCAGGATAAAGGGTATAGGTGGCAACATATTAAGAAATATACCGATACCATCACCCAAATTACATGGTACCGAAACCAGAATACAAAACATCATCAAAATGAAATAGTTCCATGTAACAGACCTACTAAACCTTAAGTAATTACACATGGTATATCTCTCTTACTTTAACTATTTGATGAAGAAAATCAAGAATCGGTTTTATGTAAAACGCATTCTTAATAACGACCTTGGTATTCTTTATTCAAGGAAAATCTCCGGAGGAGGAAAATTCATGGTTTGTTTTTTCTGTCAAGATATGAAACTGGTTAATCTTTCATTCAAAGTGATACATAGCAGGTCTTCACACCACTGTAATTCTATAAACATGTTAGAGGAGAATCCCTCCTTCCCTCTATGCAGACCTTGGGTTGCTTTGGTTGTCGGATTCTCTTATAACCTTCGCAAGATGGTTAATCGTAGTAGTAAGTCTCAAAGAGAAGTGATATGGCCAGTTTCATATCGAATCTAGCAGTTGTATGAGGTTAAAAGATAAATAAAACAAGAATGATCTGAAGGTTTCAGGTTTGCATGTACTGTGAATAGCGCATATAATGTAGAATTGCGGAACGATAGAGTGTGTGTTCAGTTTTGATATGCTCACTTGCACTGCCTTGTGTTTATTAACGCAGGTTTTGAGTTTTTGATACTGGAAGAAAATGGGCTCGGGCAAAGTTGGAAATGTTGAGAATAGAGGAATGTGGTCAAAGACATGGATTGTTTTATAAAAGAAACTTTGAAATCATTAAAAAATCACGTGACCTTTGTGAAGCAAATAATCGTGTGCACTTAGCTGTGCAATTGGGCGTTGGGTTGTGCAAGAGGGTCAACACAGTATAAAAGATAAGTCATATTGAAAGAAAAATATTTTTTACATTATTGTTTTATGTTCTTGAAATAAAATAAAAGTACTGTAAAATATTGTTCATACTATTCTTTTCCTTTTTTTTTTGAAGGAAAACAAAAGATTGTATGAAAATAGCCGCTTTTACTCTTAGACATATACTATGGTAAAAGACAAACTTACAGCATAAGTTCTTAAAAGATTTCTATTGTGTTAATATTTTAGAAATATATTATTCATACAGATATACCATAGTAAAAGACAAGCTTACTATGCTAGCTTTGATGAGAAGAACCCATGTGAGTTCTTGCAAAGATTGCTATTATGTATCTTAAAAGATGTCAGTAGTAGTAAAACATAAATAAGTAAATTTGTTTTTCTTTATATATATGCATCTCTGTTGCATGGGAACCACTCCCGAGAAATGGGAAAATCGTTCCAGAGGTTCCTCCGCTCCCGGGAGCTTTGGAACTGTATGGGAACTTACCATTTTCGGTAAGAGTTGCGACCAGAGCTGGGGCACGTTCCAAAATCTTTGACCACTATGATGATTGAAGTTTTGGCGTTTCCAACAAAACTTTCTGTCAAAACAAAACTTCCTTAAACGTTTTTAATAAGTTTTACCAAAAAAGAAACTTCATTTCTGTAAATTTGCCCCAAAATCCGCCAAAAAAAACTTCCCTTCTCAAAGTACATGCAAAAAAATTCTTTTTCTCGCCAAACTCACTCACAACCTTGCATAAAGTTTGTCCTCCATTCACTCCATGACTGTAATTGTTAAATTTTTTAAGAGCGAAACATTGTATTCATTTGCAAACTATCTCAATGAGTCTCCAAATACTTTGTTTTTTCTAGACATTTAAACTCCAATAGTGAGGGCTTTAACTTTTCAAGGATTTCTTCTTTTCTTCTGTGGGGCTATTTCATTTTTGAGTCCTGTTTTATGTGATGTCTAAACTCTGGTTTCTTGCTTCCCTTATGTGAAATTCCTCTTTCCATTAATATGTTAGTTTCGTTTCCTTTCAGTTTCAGAGAGACTCTGTGGACTGGTTCTGGTTCTTGTAAAGATATTATATTTTTTTCATAATAAAAAATTATATTAAATTAGTAAATGCATCAATGATGTGTGACATTTCTAGAATTAGTAACATTGATGCTCCTTTGACAAGTACAAAGTATCAGACCTATATGCCACATTACAACATTCCATAGATAAATTATGTAATTAAATTTATTTATTTATTTATTTATTATTATTATTATTATTATTATTTATTATATAATATTACCACCCCCAATTAGTCGTTTCCTATAATTTTTAGGGAAACCTCTAGCAGTCCGGACACCCGTACCCAAGTTTCCAATGTTTCCACGTTCCAAAAACTCATGCAACATAGATATGCATCTTATTTAAGAAAAGATAGGACGTTTTTTTTCTTTTAAAAGGGATTTCTTACTGGTGTGTTGAATGATAAGAAATCAAAATTATTTTCTTGGAAAATAATATATATTAAAGAGGGTAACTCTTGAAATATTTTCATGTGTAGTGAAGAAGAAAAGAGAAAGGTCTCACATTAATATTCTTGGAAGATTTTTATCAATATGTATGTATACATTAACGATGTTGTGAATATGTATATATAGATTACTATGGTGTTGGTAAATATTAGTTATTTAACAAATCCATGAATAGATTACCATGGTGTTGGTAAAGTTTAGTTATTTAATAAATACATGGATAAATAACTATTCATTTATGTTTCTTTAGAATAAAACACTGTGTGATTACTTTTATGTTATCCTGATTATGATGTTAGTTTCTTTTGGAATAAGAACATGTCTATGCATGCAATATTTGCATTATATTTCATTGGAAAGAATATACATTTGTATATGGAAAATGATAACAAGTTTTGTTATCCTACATTGATTCTTTGGCAAAGAAGATGAATTACATGTACAAAAACTAAAGTAATGTTTTTGTTTCTTGATATATATATATATATATATATATATATGGGTAATGTTGGTATAACATTTGGAGAATAAGACATGTATTCTTATGCTTTATTCCTTTATTTTGATGGAAAATAAACCTTGTCTTTGCATGCCTATTATGTTATATTTCTTCGAAAAGGAAATATGTGTTTGCATGTTCTCTTGTGTAAGCATTGTTTTGGGAAGACTCTTTTAGAAAATTTATACATTGTATGCATAGGAACAACATTCATCATGTTAGCTTTAGCACCAAAAATAATAGTTGAAGGGCTGGATTCTTTCGCTAAAGTTTAAGTAACACAGATGCACATTGTGTCATTTTCCCATTGAAGGAATTCCTAGATAGGGGTAGTGACTTGTCTTGTATGTATGTGAGTGTGTGTGAGAAGTGTCATAATCATGTGGGAACTATTTGATATGAATTGATAATTACTTTCTCACGCTAAGGTAGAGATGTTAGAAGAAAGCATGTTGTGATATTGTAATCACATCTCATGTATGCACATGAATAAGTGTTAATGGATCACTTAAAGATTATTTATTTATTGATTTAGGCTTTAACTAATCATGCTATAAAAGCTTGTTGATGACATCAAAACAGAAAGCGACGATGACTTATGAAAAGGAAATATTATGCTTAACATCGTGGCAGATAAATGAGTAATGGATTATGCAGATTGGTGTGATGGTTCACGTAGATGAGTGTGAGCTGCAAGATGGTTGATTTGTGCATTGGTATGTTGTAGGTACATCCATGCCACGAAGATATGAAGATATGGAGATTAGTGGGTAAATGCTATCATATTTATTGTAATGGCTTTAAGCTAGATATTTGTATATTTCCTAGTAAGATTTATAAACGATGGTTAAGGGATGCTCTCCCTTATAAGCCATCGAGTGAGGGCTGATCACCCTCATGAGTGTTTAATAATAAAATTAAACGTTTGCTGGTTTTCACCCTACGGGGTTTCCATGGTATATTGGTGTTCAATGATGTGATTGATTATTGTGTCAAGATGATGATGTTGATTCCTTTCTTTTTGTGTTATTCATAATGTTGATGACTACATGAATGATGGAATGAATGCAAGCATCTCATACGGTTTTATATTAATATACCATAATAGAGGTTGTTAATGGTTAAGCAACTTACTATTCTTACACTAAGGTTTCACTATGAACTGGTGAACATTCTCTGTAATGATGAGTAAGAAATATTTAATAGTGATTTGGATAGTTACCGTGGGTAACTTGTATAATTTTTTTTTAACTCCTGGCATTTCCATGCGAAGTTATAGATGTATGTTACAAGTGGTATCAGAGCTACAGGTTGCAGCACTGGCGCCTTCGGGATTTGTTAAGCGAAAATAAGTTGAAGTATGGTACTAATGAACATCATTTAAGGTATGATTCTAGAAATCTACATATTGATTGATATATGATTCTAGCAATCTACATATTGAATGATATATGCAGTAGTCTACTATTGATATGAGATGTGTGATTCATGTTTATAACTACATTAAATAGTAATGAGTAATAAATTTTGTTGCAAAATGGTTTTCATAACATTAGAATCTTGTTGAGGATGAAAGACAATAAAACCTTTGTTGTATTTATGAACAACTTGAGTACTCACTAGTGAAAGTGAGAGTCGTTTATTAATAGTGGTTATATGACATATTACTCATACATTTAGTGAACATAACTAAAGTTACCATGCACTACTTGAAAAATATGAATGTGTATAGTGACGGTGTGTGAAACTAATCCATGAATGAAAAAGACGGGCAAAGTCCTTGAAGAGGATGATAGATTGTTTTAAGATTATTAGTGGCATTGAATGGCTAGTTTTGGATGAGTCGTGTCTTGAATGCATTAATATTATTAATAGCATTGATTAGTTATGAATGACTAACTAATGAAAGTTATATGCACAAATCGATTTTGACTAAAGCTATTTGAAAGTTGTGAACAAGTGATTGTGGTAATTACTTCATGTGTCATTCCGTTGGTAACAGAACATTGTGGGAATTGGAAATGTTTGCACTCATACCCTAGTCGTTATTGACACATACACATTAATTAATACTGTATATAATTGTATGCATGACACACATTGTAAGCAGAAAATTAAAATAATTGCGTAAGATAATATGTGCTTAAGAGATGCATATTTACGATTAGCATATAATGTACAACACATGTATGTTAGTCATGTGTATGTTAGCCATGTTTCCTATTAATCTAGATATCATTGGACCCATGTGGAGGGCCAAGCATGATGTATGATGTACATAAAGTTTCTTTTTCTTTATGTATAATGTGTACATAGTTCATTATGTAAATTACTACGTGAAACAATGCTAAAGAGAGAAATTTAACATGCGACATAGTTGACAACAATTGTGAAAGGCTAGAAGGCCTTGGGTTGATGGTGATTTCCTGCCCGGAGGGGTTGACGGCACTTACCTGCCCGGATTTCCTCTCCCTAGAGATATATGATCTCAGTAGGGAAGAGAGTTGGCCAAGATGGTGAAGGGGAAAAACCTGAGGCAACTCTATTGATTTTGTAGCCTGTTAGAGGTGGCCCAAAATTCCTCATAGACGGGACGCTGTCAGAGGAATAGGCATGATGTTGCCAAGAGAAATCCATACTGGACCTGGAATGGTATTTTGTCAAATGACTGTTTGGATGTGAAAATGACTCGATTTGATTGCATAAACCAACTCCCATGGTTTGGGAGAGGCATTTTGTTTACCATTTTGGTTCTCATAGCGGAACAAGTTAAGTAATCAGTTATGTGTTAAAATAAAAACGAATTTTTATATGATTGTGTAAATATCTTATGTAGATATTAAGAGGAAATGAGCTTAGCGCTCGGAAAATAAATTACTGAATGTACAAGTTCATTTATTTTATTACTAATTTATTTGAATGTCTTAGCAGAGGCTAGGATATGCCCATGGTGCATTGATTCACCATTGGTACGATTAGAGAGCTAGGTTCTCTTTGCGTACTTTTTGCAGTACTGTGTGGATGTCTTTAGCAGGAGTTAAGATAGTGTGCACATGATGCATTGATTAGAGGGTTGGTGCTCTCTGAGTACTTATGGAACTACTCTAATTAAAAAATCTATTTATATTGCATGAATGTTTGATAGTTGCAAGCATTACATTTGATTGAAACATTGTGACTAAGGTGATTGAATTGTTAGTCATACATCACAGACTCTTTCCATGGAGTTTTGATGGGTTGTTCAACCATTCTCAGAGAGCTTGTGTAAAATTCATCATTACTTCCAATAGTAATTGGTAAGTAATGGTAAGTTGGTATAGATATTCTTCTATATTTTTATGAATTTGAATAATGGATAAGTGGTTAAAAATGGAAATGGAATATTTTTTGAGCAATAAATGCTTATGACTATGGATTAAAACATTATTGTTTCACTTAACGAAATTTAAGGAAAATAAAATGTTTCATTGCGAAGGGGACGGACCCCCTTTGGGTTGTTTATATTATTATATCATGAGTATAAGTTTAAATTTCAGTGAGAGAAGCACACTGAGGACGGTGTTCTCTTTAAGGGGGGGATTATGTAACATACCTACTCAACCTTAGGTAATTATACATGGTAAATATCTCTTACTTTAACTATTTGATCAAGAAAATCAAGAATCAGTTTTATGTAAAACACATTCTTAATAACAACCTTGGTATTCTTTATTCAAGGAAGATCTCCGGAGGAGGAAAACTCACACATTGTTTTTTCTCTCAAGAGATGAAACTAGTTAATATTTCGTTCGAAGTGATACATAGCATGTCTTCACACCACTATAATTCTATAAACATGTTAGAGGACAATCCCTCCTTCCCTCTATGTAGACCTTGGGTTGCTTTGGTTGTCAGATTCTCTCATAACCTTTGCAAGATGGTTAATCGTAGTAACATTCAGTCTCAAAGAGAAGTGATATGGCTAGTTTCATATCCAGTCTGGCAGTTGTTTGAGGTTAAAAGATAAATAAAACATGAATGATCTGAAGGTTTCAGGTTTGCATGTACTGTGAATAGCGCATATAATATATAATTGTGGAACGATAGAGTGTGTTTTCAGTTTTGATATGCTCACTTGCATTGCCTTGTGTTTATTAACGCAGGTTTTGAGTTTTTGATACTGGAAGAAAATGGGCTCGAGAAAAGTTACAAATGTAGAGAATAGAGGAACGTGGTCAAGGACATGGATTATTTTATGAAATAAACTCTGGAATCATTAAAAAATCACATGACCTGTGTGAAGAAAATAATCGTGGGCACTCCGCTATGCAATTGGGCATTGGGTTGTGAAAGAGGGTCAACAAATGATAAAAGATAAGTCATCTTGAAAGAAAGATATTTTTTACATTATTGTTTTATCATGTTCTTGAAATAAAATAAAAGTACTGTAAAATATTTTTCATACTAATCTTTTTCTTAGGTTGTTGAATGAAAACAAAAGATTGTATGAAAATAGCCACTTTTAATCTTAGATATATACCATGGTAAAAGACAAACTTACAAAGTAAGTTCTTGAAAATATTTCTATTGTGTTAATATTTTAGAAATATATTATTCATAGAGATATAACATGGTAAAAGACAAGCTTACTATGCTTGTTTTAATGAGAAGAACCCATGTGAGTTCTTGCAAGGATTGCTATTATGTATCTTGAAATATGTCAGTAGTAGTAAAACATAAATAAGTAAATTTTCTTGTCTTTATATATATTCATCTTATTTAAGAAAAGATAGGATGCTTTTTTTCTTTTAAAAGGGATTTCTTACTGGTGTGTTGAATGATAAGAAATCCAAGTTTTTTTCTTGGAAAAGAATATGGATTAAAGAGGGTAACACTTGAGATATTTTCATGTGTAGTGAAGAAGAAAAGAGAAAAGTCTCACATTAATATTATTGGAAGAGTTTTATCAATATGTATGTATACATTAACCATGTTGTGAATATGTATATATAGATTCCCATTGTGTTGGTAAAGATTAGTTATTTAACAAATCCATGAATAGATTACCATGGTGTTGGTAAAGTTTAGATATTTAATAAATACATGGATAAAAGAACTATTTAGTTATATTTCTTTAGAATAAAACACTGTGTGATTACTTTTATGTTATCATGATTATGATATTAGTTTCTTTTGAAATAATATCTTGTATATGCATGCAATATTTGCATTAGATTTCATTGGAAAGAATGTACATTTGTATATGGGAAATGATAACAAGTATTGTTATCCTAAATTGATTCTTTGGCAAAGAAGATGAATTACATGTACAAAAACTAAAGTAATGTTTTGGTTTCTTGATATATATATCTATATATATATATATACATATATATATATATATATATATATATATATATATATATATATATGGGTAATGTTAGTATAACATTTGGAGAATAAGACATGTATTATTATGCTTTATTCCTTTAGTTTGATGGAAAATAAACCTTGTCTTTGCATGCCTATTATGTTATATTTCCTCGAAAAGGAAATATGTGTTTGCATGTTCTCTTGTGTAAGCATTGTTTTGGGAAGACTCTTTTAGAAAATTTATACATTGTATGCATAGGAACAACATTCATCATGTTAGCTTTAGCACCAAAAACAATAGTTGAAGGGCTGGATTCTTTTGCTAAAGTTTAAGTAACACAGATGCACATTGTGTCATTTTCCCATTGAAGGAATTCCTGGATAGGGTAGTGACTTGTCTTGTATGTATGTGAGTGTGTGTGAGAAGTGTCATAATCATGTGGGAACTATTTGATATGAATTGATAATCACATCTCACACTAAGGTAGAGATGTTAGAAGAAAGCATGTTGTGATATTGTAATCACATCTCATGTATGCACATGAATAAGTGTTAATGGATCACTTAAATATTAATTATTTATTGATTTAGACTTTAACTAATCATGCTATAAAAGCTTGTTGATGACATCAAAACAGAAAGTGACGATGACTTATGAAAAGGAAATATTATGCTTAACATCGTGGCAGATAAATGAGTAATGGATTATGCAGATTGGTGTGATGGTTCACGCAAATGAGTGTGAGCTGCAAGATTGTCAATTTGTACGTTGGTACGTTGTAGGTACATCCATGCCATGAAGATATGAAGATATGGAGATTAGTGGGTAAATGCTATCATATTTATTGTAATGGATTTAAGCTAGATATTTGTATATTTCCTTGTAAGATTTATAAACGATGTTTAAGGGATGGTCTCCCTTATAAGCCATCGAGTGAGGGCTGATCACCCTCACGAGTGTTTAATAATAATGTTAAATGTTTGCTGGTTTTCACCCTACGGGGTTTCGATGGTATATTGGTGTTCAATGATGTGATTGATTATCGTGTCAAGATGATGATGTTGATTCCTTTCTGTTTGTGTTATTCATAATGTTGATGACTACATGAATAATGGAATGAATGCAAGTATCTCATACGGTTTTATATTAATATACCATAATAGAGGTTGTTAATGGTTAAGCAACTTACTATTCTTACACTAAGGTTTCACTATGAACTGGTGAACATTCTCTGTAATGATGAGTAAGAAATATTTAATAGTGATTTGGATAGTTACCGTGGGTAACTTGTATAATTTTTTTTTTAACTCCTGGTATTTCCATGTGAATTTATCGATATATGTTACAAGTGGTATCAAAGCTACAGGTTGCAGCACTGGCGCCTTTGGGATTTGTTAAGTGAAAATAAGTTGAAGTATGCTACTAATGAACATCAGTTAAGGTATGATTCTGGAAATCTACATATTGATTGATATATGATTCTAGCAATCTACATATTGAATGATATATGCAGTAGTCTACTATTGATATGAGATGTGTCATTCATGTTTATAACTACATTAAATAGTAATGAGTAATAAATTTTGTTGCAAAATGGTTTTCATAACATTGGAATCTTGTTGACGATGAAAGACAATAAAACCTTTGTTGTATTTATGAACAACTTGAGTACTCACTAGTGAAAGGGAGAGTCGTTTATTAACAGTGGTTATATGACATATTACTGATACATTTAGTGAACATAACTAAAGTTACCATGCACTACTTGAAAAATATGAATGTGAATAGTGATGGTGTGTGAAACTAATCCATGAATGAAAAAACGGGCAAAGTCCTTGAAGAGGATAGATTGTTTTAAGATTATTAGTGGCATTGAATGGCTAGTTTTGGATGAGTCATGTCATGAATGCATTAATATTATTAATAGCATTGATCAGTTATGAATGACTAACTAATGAAAGTTATATGCACAAATCGATTTTGACTAAAGCTATTTGAAAGTTGTGAACAAGTGATTGTGGTAATTACTTCATGTGTCATTCCATTGGTAACAGAACATTGTGGGAATTGGAAATGTTTTCACTCATACCCTAATCATTATTGACACATACACATTAATGAATATTGTATATAATTTTATGCATGACACACATTGTAAGCAGAAAATTAAAATAATTGCGTAAGATAATATGTGCTTAAGAGATGCATATTTACGATTAGCATATAATGTACAACACATGTATGTTAGTCATGTGTATGTTAGCCATGTTTCCTGTTAATCTAGATATCATTGGACCCATGTGGAGGGCCAAGCATGATGTATGATGTACATAAAGTTTCTTTTTCTTTATGTATAACGTGTACATAGTTCATTATGTAAATTACTACGTGAAACAATGCTAAAAGAAAAATTTAACATGCGACACAGTTGAAAATAATTGTGAAAGGCTAGAAGGCGTTCGGTTGATGGTGATTTCCTTCCCAGAGGGGTTGATGGCACTTACCTGCCCGGATTTCCTCTCCCTAGAGATATATGATCTCAGTAGGGAAGAGAGTTGGCCAAGATGGTGAAGGGGAAAAACCTGAGGCAACTCTATTGATTTTGTAGCCTGTTAGAGGTGGCCCAAAATTCCTCATAGACGGGACGCTGTCAGAGGAATAGGCATGATGTTGCCAAGAGAAATCCATACTGGACCTGGAATGGTATTTTGTCAAATGACTGTTTGGATGTGAAAATGATTCGATTTGATTGCATAAACCAACTCCCATGTTTTGGGAGAGGCATTTTGTTTACCATTTTGGTTCTCATAGCGGAACAATTTAAGTAATCAGTTATGTGTTAAAATAAAAATGAATTTTTATATGATTGTGTAAATATCTTATGTAGATATTAAGAGGAAAGGAGCTTAGTGCTCGGAAAATAAATTATTGAATGTACTAGTTCATTTATTTTATTACTAATTTATTTAAATGTCTTAGCAGAGGCTAGGATATGCCCATGGTGCATTGATTCACCATTGGTACGATTAGAGAGCTAGGTGCTCTCTGCGTACTTTTTGCAGTACTGTGTGGATGTCTTTAGCAAGAGGTAAGATAGTGTGCACATGATGCATTGATTAGAGGGTTGGTACTCTCTTAGTACTTATGGAACTACTCTAATTAAAACATTTATTTATATTGCATGAATGTTTGATAGTTGCAAGCATTACATTTGATTGAAACAATGTGACTAAGGTGATTGAATTGTTAGTCATACATCACAAACTCTTTCCATGGATTTTTGATGGGTTGTTCAACCATTCTCAGAGAGCTTGTGTAAAATTCATCATTACTTCCAATAGTAATTGGTAAGTAATGGTAAGTTGGTATAGATATTTCTCTATATTTTTATGAATTTGAATAATGGATAAGTGGTTAAAAATGGAAATGGAATATTTTTTGAGCTATAAATGCTTATGACTATGGATAAAAACATTATTGTTTCACTTAACGAAATTTAAGGAAAATAAAATGTTTCATTGCGAAGGGGAAGGACCCCCTTTGGGTTGTTTATATTATTATATCATGAGTATAAGTTTAAATTTCAGTGAGAGAAGCACACTGAGGACGATGTTCTCTTCAAGGGGGGGATTATGTAACAGACCTACTCAACCTTAGGTAATTATACATGGTAAATCTCTTTTACTTTAACTATTTGATCAAGAAAATCAAGAATCAGTTTTATGTAAAATGCATTCTTAATAATGACCTTGGTATTCTTTATTCAAGGAAGATCTCCGGAGGAGGAAAAGTCACACATTGTTTTTTCTATCAAGAGATGAAACTGGTTAATCTTTCGTTCGAAGTGATCCATAATAGGTCTTCACACCACTATAATTCTATAAACATGTTAGAGGACAATCCCTCCTTCCGTCTATGTAGACCTTGGGTTGCTTTGGTTGTCAAATTCTCTCATAACCTTTGCAAGATGGTTAATCGTAGTAACATTCAGTCTCAAAGAGAAGTGATATGGCTAGTTTCATATCCATTCTGGCAGCTGTTTGAGGTTAAAAGATAAATAAAACATGAATGATCAGAAGGTTTCAGGTTTGCATGTACTGTGAATAGCGCATATAATATATAATTGCGGAACCATAGAGTGTGTTTTCATTTTCATACTAATATTTTTCTTAGGTTGTTTAATGAAAACAAAAGATTGTATGAAAATAGCCACTTTTGCTCTTAGATATATACCATGGTAAAAGACAAACTTACAAAGTAAGTTCTTGAAAATATTTCTATTGTGTTAATATTTTAGAAATATATTATTCATAGAGATATACCATGGTAAAAGACAAGCTTACTATGCTTGTTTTGATGAGAATAGCCCATGTGAGTTCTTGCAAGGATTGCTATTATGTATCTTGAAATATGTCAGTAGTAGTAAAACATAAATAAGTAAATTTTCTTGTCTTTATATATATTCATCTTATTTAAGAAAATATAGGATGCTTTTTTTCTTGGATTTCTTACTGGTGTGTTGAGTGATAAGAAATCCAAGTTTTTTTCTTGGAAAAGAATATGGATTAAAGAGGGTAACTCTTGAAATATTTTCATGTGTAGTGAAGAAGAAAAGAGAAAAGTCTCACATTAATATTCTTGGAAAAGTTTTATCAATATGTATGTATACATTAACCATGTTGTGAATATGTATATATATATATATATTCCCATGGTGTTGGTAAAGATTAGTTATTTAAAAAATCCATGAATAGATTACCATGGTGTTGGTAAAGTTTAGTTATTTAATAAATACATGGATAAAAGAACTATTCAGTTATATTTCTTTAGAATAAAACACCGTGTGATTACTTTTATGTTATCATGATTATGATATTAGTTTCTTTTGAAATAATATCATGTATATGCATGCAGTATTTGCATTAGATTTCATTGGAAAGAATGTGCATTTGTATATGGGAAATGATAACAAGTATTGTTATCCTACATTGATTCTTTGGCAAAGAAGATGAATTACATGTACAAAAACTAAAGTAATGTTTTGGTTTCTTGATACATATATATATGGGTAATGTTGGTATAACATTTGGAGAATAAGACATGTATTATTATGCTTTATTCCTTTAGTTTTATGGAAAATAAACCTTGTCTTTGCATGCCTATTATGTTATATTTCCTCGAAAAGGAAATATGTGTTTGCATGTTCTCTTGTGTAAGCATTGTTTTGGGAAGAATATTTTAGAAAATTTATACATTGTATGCATAGGAACAATATTCATCATATTAGCTTTAGCACCAAAAGCAATAGTTGAAGGGCTGGATTCTTTCGCTAAAGTTTAAGTAACACAGATGCACATTGTGTCATTTTCCCATTGAAGGAATTCCTGGATAGGGGTAGTGACTTGTCTTGTATGTATGTGAGTGTGTGTGAGAAGTGTCATAATCATGTGGGAACTATTGGATATGAATTGATAATTACTTTCTCACACTAAGGTAGAGATGTTAGAAGAAAGCATGTTGTGATATTGTAATCACATCTCATGTATGCACACGAAAAAGTGTTAATGGATCACTTAAAGATTAATTATTTATTGATTTAGGATTTAACTAATCATGCTATAAAATTTTGTTGATGACATCAAAACAGAAAGCGGCGATGACTTATGAAAAGGAAATATTATGCTTAACATCGTGGAAGATAAATGAGTAATGGATTATGCAGATTTGTGTGATGGTTCACGCAGATGAGTGTGAGCTCCAAGATGGTCAATTTGTGCGTTGGTACATTGTAGGTACATCCATGCCACCAAGATATGAAGATATGGAGATTAGTGGGTAAATGCTATCGTATTTATTGTAATGGATTTAAGCTAGATATTTTTATATTTCCTTGTAAGATTTATAAACGATGGTTAAGGGATGGTCTCCCTTATAAGCCATCGAGTGAGGGCTGATCACCCTCATGAGTATTTAATAATAAAATTAAACGTTTTCTGGTTTTCACCATACGGGGTTTCCATGGTATATTGGTGTTCAATGATGTGATTGATTATCGTGTCAAGATGATGATGTTGATTCCTTTCTTTTTGTGTTATTCATAATGTTGATGACTACATGAATAATGGAATGAATGCAAGTATCTCATAAGGTTTTATATTAATATACCATAATAGAGGTTGTTAATGGTTAAGCAACTTACTATTCTTACACTAAGGTTTCACTATGAACTGGTGAGCATTCTCTGTAATATTGAGTAAGAAATATTTAATAGTGATTTGGATAGTTACCGTGGGTAACTTGTATAAATGTTTTTTAACTCCTGCCATTTCCATGTGAAGTTATCGGTGTACGTTACATTCCATCATCGGAGATTTTCAAAAATGAGGGAAAAGAAAAAATAAATGAGAGTCCAATCAGCATACGATCCATATCACTATACAAAAAAAAAATATGGGAATGAAGCTAATATAAGTGTTATCCATCCCTTCCCGATAAGCGTGATAAAACCATGAGTAAACCATAATATCGACTCGCCTGATGGACCTTTTGTAACAGGTACAGGACAGGCTCGCTTGATAAAATGTCATATATTATATTATATTTTTTCTCATTATATTATATTAGTCTAGATTCATTTTAATTGTGGTTTATAGAGATAATTTAGGTTTTTAGAAAAGGATCGACTTTAAAATATGTTTGGATCTCAAGGCATTTGATGGTGATGAGAATATGTTTTTTAAAGATTTACTATTTTTCCTATAAATAATATTACAACTCATTATTCTAGTACGAAAATTAATAATTATAGAATGCAAGTCAATATTCAATAAAATAACATGTTATTTACTATTTAAATGGACAATTTTTTTGGCTAATATCATTCATTTAATTATATATATGTAAAAAAAAAGAGAATTTTTAACTAAATTGATTTTTTTTTTCAAAAAAAAAATCCTATTTGTGAAATTTATGCTCTAAATTTTCAAATTTTGATCCCTCTCTTAACTTAGTAGAATAGAAGTTAAGATGATCTAAGCTATTTAATTATTAACTATAATTATAATTATAGATATAATTATTTATTTTATTTTATTTGACCAACTCTAATTGTTAAACAAGATATTGTATTACATCTTTAAAAATTGTATTAGGACATCTTTGCCATACTATGTAATACATCCATGCAAAAAAAATGGAAAAGAAGAAAAAATACAAATTATAATTTTCAATACTTTTAAGAAAGAAAGCAATTTATAATTAAATGACAAAAAATTATATTTTATGTCTATTTTCTTAATACTTTAAATAGAAAATTAAACATTATATATTTATTAAATGAGTAGCCTAACTTATATACAAAATAATTTTTTTTTATGGAATTTTTTTCTTGTTAATTTTAATCAGAATGTGGAAAAACTTCAGTTTCATTTGTTTAATCTATAAAATAGGAGTGTCCCAAGAGGTTTTTCACGGTGCCCAATCCATCTATACATTTTAAACAACAAAAATTCAAATTTATTCTTGAATTTGTTTTGTCTAGTTTAGTCTATAAGTTAGAATAGGCCTTTATTAAATAAAGAATAGTTGACTCGTTGAACATTATGTTTTTAAACATTATTTATTAAAAATTAATATTTTAATATTTTTTTTCTAGTTATCGTTGTATATTAAAAAAAAACTAAAATATCAATTGAATGCGATGTTATATCTACTAATTAATATTTTTATTTTTATTTTTATGTAATTTGATCAAATCAAAATGTAAAATAGGGCACAATAAGATATTATAAGACAAAATCCTTAGACGAAAAATTAGATAAGAATTTTTTTTTATGGTTGAAATATAAACTCAAAAAAGTCCTTTGAAATATTTAAAAAACTTGAATTTTGAAATTCGATCTTAAAATAATAAAGGGAATCATTTTTGTTAAGACACTGTAGTTAAAAAATGGTTTTGAAAATTGAGAAATGATCTATAGCTTTCATTGGAATTTATTGTTAGAAACCAAATCTTAAAACCATCACAAGAAATTTTTGAATAATATAATTTTTTTTGTGAGTCAAGGTCTTTGTAGTTAATTAATATAATATTTGTTATTTTTTGGAAGAAAGTAGAAATTTTGAGTCTTATATATATATATATATATATAGTGAGATTAATGGTTAAGAGCATGTGTTTCTTTCTTAGAGCTTATATGGGGTAAAATATGTATGCCTTGGTAGACTTAGCAGTCAAATCCGTGGGCAGAGGGGAGAAGGAGATTTGATACACCAATTTAATTTAGTGTCTGGCTTGATTGTGACCTTAAAATTAGATTATATATATATATATATATATATATATATATATATATATATATATATATATATATATAATTTTTATGAAAAAACTATAGTTTATAATATAGTGGAAATTTTGAGTTGATATTTGATATTTTAAGTATTTAAAAAGAAAAAAATTAAAATAACACATAGAAGTGATGATTTAGTTGTAAACAAAATATTAATTTATATAAAGAAAAGAAAAATATTAAAGTCATGGAAAATTGATTTTTGAAAAAAAAATTATTACTAAAATTAATATTAATAATAATAATAATAATAATAATAATAATAATAATAATAATAATAATAATAATAATAATAATAATAATAATAATAATAATAATAATAATAATAATAATAATAATAATAATAATAATAATAATAATAATAATAATAATAATAATAATAATAATAATAATAATAATAATAATAATAATAATAATAATAATAATAAGGAATTTATATTAAAAAAAAGAGAAAATAAAATGTATTTGAAAAGATTACAAAAATTGTTTATTGGAAAAAAATATATATAAACAAATAATAATAAAAGAAGAAGAAGTTTTAGGAACAAGAATAAAATAGCAAGGAAAGAAATTTTAGGAAGATGAATACAATAACAAGGAAATTTTAGAAAAATAAGTTTTAGGAAGAGGAATAAAATAACAACCAAACAAATTTTAGGAAGTGGAATAAAATAACAAGGAACTAAATTTTAGGAAGGTGAATAGAATAACAAGGAAATTTTAGAAATAAAATTAGAATATGAATTTTAGGAAAAGGAATAGAATAACAAGGAAATTTTAGAAATAAAATTAGAATAACCATAAGGAAATTTTATATTAAAATACTTAAATAAGGAAATTTTATATAAAATATTCAAAGAAACAATTTATTAAAAAAAAAATATTGTATTAAAGAAAGTTATGAAAAAATTTATTGTTAAAAAATACAAGATAATAAAAATTGGAATAGATAAATAAATATAAATATTATTTAGAGAAAAAAAATTATACATTATAAAAATAAGAATAAAATTTGAATAAATAAATAAATGTAAATATTATTTAAAAAAAAAAAATTATACATTTTTTACAAGAATAAAATAAAACGAAAAATAAAAAGAAAAAATAAAGTATTATATTTCCTTAATCGCCTTAATAAGTTGTTTTCCCTATTTCTTATTGGAGTTGTCTATTTAGCTAGAGGAATTGCCGAGACGGCCAAACTTGGCTGGAATCTGGGTAATTTTTTTTTTAAAGAAATCTTGTAATAGGAGTGTTTGAATCATGTTTTTAATGGTGGAAATCGATTCAGCACCATCGAAAACCTCTAGAACACCCAAAATATTGAAGTTTGATAGCTATAACCTGGATTTACAAAAAAACTTCCTGAATTTTATTAAAATCTTACCTGAATTTCAATAATTTTCAGGACAAAAAGACAGTCTAGTTAGACTACTGCTTTCTGATTCAATACCTCTCAATTCTATTTGTATTTTATATAGCATGTTTACATTAACTATCCTTAATCCATTTAATCGAAATACTTAACATTTATATGGTTTGTCTTTAACACAATTTTTTTTTTTTTTTTTAATTTATAACATTTCTTTCCAATAATGAAAATTAATATATAAAATTCCTTTCTATAATTTCAATTTTTTCATTGTTTTGAATTTATAACATTTCTTTCTAATAATGCAAATTAATATATTAAATTTCTTTTTAATAATTTTAGTTTTTTCAGTAAGATTTTTTTGTAGTGTAATATTGTTTTCTTTATCTTTATACTTTGCTTTATCTTTTAATTTTTTATTTTTTTTTCTTTTTATCTAAATTTTTTATTATTAAAATTTCTTAAATTTTTAAACTAACATTTTTTTTTATATGGATTTTTAATAATTAATTTTCATTAATTATGTTGTTAACATTTTCATCAATAGTACATTAATTTTTTATGGCTAATTTTGAATACATAATTAATTTCACATGGGAATTTTCTTTTTAAGAGCACACTCTCAGTTTTAATATTTCTCATTTTTTAAAGTTTTTTTTATCCTTGAAAATAAGTATCTACTTGAATATCAAATATTTTATTAATTCATAAACAATTTTTTCTAAAAATAATAATCATAATATTAACAAAAATAATTTAATTTTAAGATTATAATAAATCTAGACCTCAAATTCGTCAATGAAATTAATTTATTTATGAGACAATGGACCTTGTTCATGTAAATATTCTTATAATAAAATACATATTTTTAATTATTAAAGCCATTTAAGTTAATAAATAATTTATAAAAAAATCAAAATTTAAAATTTAATATACTTGATAACATAACAAGCTTCAAAGTTTAAGGTATAAGATTGTTGATAAATTATATCTAAATTAAAAAAAAAAAAAGAGGTATACTTTTCACCATCATTCAAATTATATCTAATTAACTATACATATATGAATTTATCTAGTACAATAATCCATTAATATTATATAAAATTAGATAATTTTTTTATAAATAAAATAAAATCACTTTATTATAAACATATAAGAAAAATCTTAATTTATATTGGTATAATAAAAAGATAGGATATAAACCTAAAAATCTATTAAAAAATCATCTAAAATCCTATTTTCAACATTCATTATTATAAAATATATATTAAAACCATTAAAGACATTATATATTAAAATGATAAAAAAAAACATTGCATTACCTCTAAAGTAGTAGGAGAGTAATAGTGTTGGCATTATTGTTATTGATGGCAAATGAGAAAAAGGATTACTTAATGTATGCACAATTGAACAAGTATTGTTGATGCCATGTTTGTGTTGATGCATGTATTGTTATTCTTATGTATTTTGATGCCATAATACATTGTGTGAAGCTTGTTATGCTTATAAGAGATAGATTATGTAGGTTATAAAAGCAAGGTAAGTTGTTGAAGCAGCTGAGGAGGTGAAGGAGCTAAATATGATTCTTTTTAGAGCTTCCTTGCATATGTTGTGATTGAATGTTAAGCTAATTTTCTTTTTGTTGAGCTAATGTTGTAGTTCCTTGTTGTGATGCATGAATTTTTTACGAAGGCAAAGGAAAATTTTATGTTCCATATTTGAAGGCTTACTTGAAGATGTATTTGTGAATTGTGTAAAGTTGATTAATGTTTTATTAAAGGTGGTTAAATGTTGTGATTCAAGAGAAGTTTGGCTATTGTAATATTTAAGGGTGGACTAGATTAATGTATATTTTGAAATTCATTTTATGTATTTTTAGTATTCAAAAGTTGAAAGAGTTTGAAAAGGAAGACACGACCTAGGAATGCAAAGACTTAATATTGTTCATTTCATATTCTTGCATGGAATACTAATATCCAACAAACTATATTTATAACATGTATGTTTTTGGAAGGAAAATATGTTAGAGAGTGTGTGTCAGAGAAATGAAAGAGTTTTTATTAGTTACTTGGTACAAGGAAAAATAAGATGAGGAACTTATGTGAAGAAAAATAGAGGAAGAGGAGGTAAAGAAAGAGATGAAGGTATGTAGAGATGAAGGCCAAGTAAAGCAATATGCTACATTTTTTTTGTATTAGGGGATTGTAGTCTCCTTTAAAGTTATAGCTTGGAAAATAACAAGTTGGAACCTGTAGAGGTTTGGAGCCTCCTATGTTTTTTAGCCTACAAAAAATTTATCTATGGAGTAGGAGCTTCCCAAAAATTTGTAGCTTAAAGAATAGAATAGAGGTTAAATCCTCCAAAAAATTGATATAGTACAAGAAATAGGAGCTTTCCTTTGCATCACAAAAAAAAATAAAATGTGTTTTTCTCCCTTTATGGGTTTCCACTTATATTTGGTGTCCATATGTGTTGATTTTATGTGTTGATTCGATGTTTTGATTTAAATATTATATGTTTTTTATATATTACATATGTTTTTCATAAGATGTTATGATGCTCATTTAATAATTTAGACAAATATTAAAAATAAAAGTAAAAGTTTTCCATGAATGCACTAAATTTATTCACACCCCTTCTCAGTTTAGTCAAGTTTACAAAAATTGGTGTCAAAGTATATTCCTTATGTGTAAGCCTAACAATTGGAAGGTAGGCCTCGTTTATTCTTTGACGATCAAAATGCACCTATTCTTAGTACTTCAAACTTTCAAGAATGGAAACATAAGGTAAAATATAAAAAAATGGGTTATGGACATAATGTCTCGAAGCGAGTGTGTGATGGATACATAGAAGACTCCCCCTTTACACAATAAATATAGTGGAATGCTCAGGAAAAATGTACAATGTATAAGAATTTTCACAATATGAATCTTGAGATAGTGATAGATCTCAAATATGAAAAATAAATATAGGATAGATTGTAGCTCATGCACATGAATGAGATACTAGTAGAAACAATGTAGAAAATTAAAGAAAATGATAAATAAGGAAAAGAACTCTTAAAGAGAAAGCATTCATTCAAATGAGACCTCTTCTACTATGAATTTATCTAATTATCATAAGGAAACATTAACTAAATAAAAATTCGATATTGACTTAGCCTTAGCTAAAATATATAGACTTGTAAACAAAAAAAAAAGGCCAAAATAAACTATTGTAGATATGTGATGAAAGAGAGCATGAGTCCAATGACTAAATCATTAGCTTGAGGATAGAGTTAAAAGAAGCTAGAAGAATAGAAGAGGTGATGACTAGTAAGGAGAAAGAAGGAAAGTGTCAAATATTAGAAGCTGAAATTGGTTTAGTGAGAAATGAATTAGATGAAAACAACAAAATATATAATAATATAGAAGAGAATATTATCTTCATTAAGAACTCGTAAAATTACAATAAATCTAAGGTAACCACAAAACAGGATACAATAGCAACAAAAATATTTTAGGATAAGGGACAAGTTGCATGATTAATAAAGAAGAAAATAAGAACAAACAATAGAACCAGAAGCAAAGAAATGAATTAAAGAATATCTCCTTTGCGAGAAGGTCATTTTCTCCTGGAAATGAGTTGAGAAATTTTGGCAAGTCCCAAAGGAGATTATTTCCTCCTTTTAAATAGAGAAAGTGATTTTCTTGTCATAGCCCTCGCCATGTAGTGATGGAGTATAAGAGTAGTCAAATGAAGACCTACCACCAAAAGATGCAATGGAAAAAGAGGCTACCTAAACAAAAAAATCAAAGAAGGTTCCTTACAAGGATATAATCAGCAACTAGGTATATACACACTTTCTATGGTTATTTTTTTTGGTGCAATGCATTTGGACATAAGGTTGTTGATCGTAAAAATTATAAAAAAAACAATATAAATTGCACAAGATTCTTTCCTCCATTTCTCGTCCACCCAAGATGTAATTTGTGTGACAACCTTGGCAATATGGCCAAAGATTTTGAGGTGCCATGTACCCTAAACAAGTCTAGAGAGAAGATGGAGGCCACTCCAAGTAGACCAAACAATGAGTTAAAAGGAAATGCAGACAATGTAAGGGAGCCCACTAAAGTATGAAAGAGGAAGAAAAACGAGAAACATGTGACTTGAATGACAAAATAAAATCAGCATGGCCTTGGGGGGACTTCTCAAGGAATAAAAACAAACATGAAACAGATAAGAATATGTTATTACTAAAGAAAAAACATCTCAGGGGGAGAGAGAAACCCCTAGAATGTTTTAGAAGAGATAACTAATATGGTGAGACAAAACTTGCACATGAAGTATGGAAACTTGGATTCTCTTATTCAAAATTCCTTGAGGTGATCAATTCAAACAATGAAAGTATAGATCTAATAGAAGTAATAGATTCTCTAGAAACTAATATTAGTTTTAGTAGTTTCAACTTCCAATTTCCAAGGTTCTTCTTATACCCTACATATATACAAAGTAAGGTGACAATCCAATCTTCCAAAATGAAGTAAACTCATGTGGTTTCCAATTCAACTACATAAATGTTGCAAAAAAAAGGAATGAAAGTTTTTTGACACCAAGGGTGTTAGATAGATTATAATATTAGATAAAACTAAATAATCTTACACATAGAGAAAAACTTGAACAAAATCATTGGAAAGAGTTGATTGCATTTTCAAGACAATAAGAGCTAAAAATGAGAAATGGATTATTTTCATTGGCTTATGATGAATATGGAAAGAGATTACTAGATTCTGTGAGCTTGATCCAACATTCTATGAAGATTGTGGAGACAAAGAAGAAGAATTAAATAGTAGAAATTGACTATTTTTCCTATATATAATATTGGAACTCATTATTCTAGTTTGAAAATTCATAATTATAGAATGCAAGCCAATATTCAATAAAACAACATGTTATTTAATATTTAAAAGGACAAATTTTTTTGGCTAATATCATTCATTCAATCATATATATGTAAAAAATAGGGGAATTTTTAATTAAATTGATTTTTTTTTTCAAAAAAAAAATCCTATTTGTGAAATTTATGCCCTAAATTTTCAAATTTTGTTCCCTCTCTTAACTTAGTAGAACAAAAGTTATGATGATCTAAGCTATTTAATTATTAACTATAATTATAATTATAAATATAATTATTTATTTTATTTTATTTTGACCAACTCTAATTGTTAAACAAGATATTATATTACATGTTTAAAATTTGTATTAGGACATCTTTAACATACTATGCAATACATCCATGCAAAAAGAAATGAAAAGAAGAAAAAATACAAATTATAATTTTCAATACTTTTAAGAAAGAAATAAATTTATAATTAAATGACAAAAAATTATATTTTATGTTTATTTTCTTAATACTTTAAAGAGAAAATTAAACATTATATATTTATTAAATGAGTAGTCTAACTTATATACAAAATGATTTTTTTTATGGATTTTTTTCTTGTTAATTTTAATGAGAATGTGGAAAAACTTCAGTTTCATTTGTTTAATCTATAAAATAGGAGTGTCCCAAGAGGTTTTTCACGGTGTCCAATCCATCTATACATTTTAAACAAGAAAAATTAAAATTTATTCTTGAATTTGTTCTGTCTAGTTTCGTTTATAAATTAGACTAGGGCTTTATTAAATAAAGAATAGTTGACTTGTTGAATATTATGTTTTTAAAAATTATTTATTAAAAATTAATATTTTAATATTTTCTTTCTCATTATCCTAGTAAATTAAAAAAAAAACTAAAATATCAATTGAAAGCGATGTTATATCTACTAATTAATATTTTTATTTTTATTTTTATGTAATTTGATCAAATCAAAATGTAAAATAGGGCACTATGAGATAGTATAAGACAAAATCCTTAGTTGAAAAATTAGATAAGAAATTTTTTTATGGTTGAAATATAAACTCAAAAAAATCCTTTGCAATATTTAAAAGACTTGAATTTTGAAATTTGATCTTAAAATAATAAAGGGCATCAATGGTTTTGAAAATTTAGAAATCATCTATAACTTTCATTGGAATTTATTGTTAGAAACAAAATCTTAAAACCATCACAAGAAATTTTTGAATAATATAATTGTTTTTGTGAGTCAAGGTCTTTGGAGTTAGTTAATATAATATTTGATATTTTTAGAAGAAAGTAGAAATTTTGAGTTCTATGGTGAGATTAATGGTTCAGAGCATGTGTTTCTTCCTCAGAGTTTACATGGGGTAAAGTATGTATGCCTTGGTAGACTTAGCAGTCAAATCCATGGGCAGAGGGGACAAGGAGGTCTCATACACCAATTTAATTTAGTGTCTGGCTTAGTTGTGAACTTAAAATTAGATTATATATATATATATATATATATATATATATATATATATATATATATATATATATATATATAGTGAAAAAACTATAGTTTATAATATAGTAGAAATTTTGAGTTGATATTTGATATTTTAAGTATTTAAAAAGAAAAAAATTAAAATAACACATAGAAGTGATGATTTAGTTGTAAAAAAGATATTAATTTGATATAAAGGAAAGAAAAATATTAAAGTTATGAAAAATTGATTTTTGAAAAAAAAAATATTATTAAAATTAAAAACGTTAATAATAATAATAATATTATTATTATTATTATTATTATTTAAGAATTTATATTAAAAAAATAAAAAATAAAATGTATTTGAAAAGATTACAAAATTTATTTATTGGAAAAAAAATATAAACAAATAATAATAAAGAAGAAGAAGTTTTAGGAATAGGAATAAAATAACAAGGAAAGAAATTTTAGGAAGATGAATAGAATAACAAGGAAATTTTGGAAAAATAAGTTTTAGGAAGAGGACTAAAATAACAAGGAACTAAATTTTAGGAAGGTGAATAGAATAACAAGGAAATTTTAGAAAAAGAAGTTTTAGGAAGAGGAATAAAATATCAAGGAAAGAAATTTTAGGAAGAATAGAATAACAAGGAAATTTTAGAAATAAAATTAGAATATGAATTTTAGGGAGAGGAATAGAATAACAAGGAAATTTTAGAAATAAAATTAGAATAACCATAAGGAAATTTTATATTAAAATATTTAAATAAGGAAATTTTGTATTAAAATATTCAAAGAAACAATTTATTAAGAAAAAAATACAAACTAATTAAAAATTGAAAAAAATATTTTATTAAAGAAAGTTATGAAAAATTTTATTGGAAAACAAATACAGAATAATAAAAATTTGAATAGATAAATAAATATAAATATTATTTAGAGAAAAAAAATTATACATTATAAAAATAAGAATAAAATTTGAATAAATAAATAAATATGAATATTATTTAGAGAAAAAATTTATAATTTGTATAAGAATAAAATAAAATGAAAAAGAAAAAAAAAAAATAAAGTATAATATTTCTTTAATTTCTTTAATAAGTCCTTTTTTTCATATTTCTTATTCAATACATCTCAATTTTATTTCTATTTCTATTTCTATTTTATATAACATGTTAACATTAAGTATCCTTAATCCATTTAATCTAAATACTTAACATTTATATGATTTTTCTTTAAGACAATTTTTTTGAGTTTATAACATTTCTTTCCAATAATGCAAATTAATATAAGATTCTTTTCTAATAATTTTAATTTTTTCAGTAAGATTTCTTGTAGTGTAATATTGTTTTCTTTATCTTTATACCTTGTTTTATTTTTTAATTTTATTAATTCTTTCCCTTTTATCTAAATTTTTAATCATTAAATTTTCATGAATTTTAAAATTAATATATATTTTTTATATGGATTTTTAATAATTAATTTTCATTAATTATGTTATTAACATTTTCATCAATAGTACACTAATTTTTGATGGCTAATTTGGAATACATAATTAATTTCTCAACATGGGAATTTTCTTTTCAACAGCACACTCTCAGTTTTAATATTTCTCATTTTTTAAAGTTTTTTTATTCTTGAAAATGAGTGTCTACTTAAATATCAAATATTTTATTAATTAATAAGCAATTTTTTCTAAAATAATAATCACAATATTAACAAAAATAATTTAATTTTAAGATTATAATTAAGCTAGACCTAAAATTTGTGAATGAAATTAATTTATTTATGAGATAATGGACCTTGTTCATGTAAATATTCTTATAATAAAATACATATTTTTAATTATTAAGGCCACTTAATTTAATAAATAATTTATCAAAAAAAATTAAGATTTAAAATTTAATATAGTTGATAACCTAACAAGCTTCAAAGTTTAAGGTATAAGATAGTTGATAAATATATCTTAAAAAAAAAAATTATACTTTTCACCATCATTCAGATTATATCCAATTAACTATATATATATGAATTTATCTATTACAAAAATCTATTAATATTATATAAAATTAGATATTTTTTTATAAATAAAACAAAAATCACTTTATTATAAAGATATAAGAGAAATATTAATTTATATTGGTATAATAAAAGGCTAGGATATAAACGTAAAAATCTATTAAAAAGTCATCCAAATATCCTATTTTCAATATTCATTATTTAAAAAAAAATATTTAAACCATTAAAGAAATTATATATTAAAATGATAAAAAAGAATTGCATTACCTCTAAAGTAGTAAGAGAGTAATAGTGTTGGCATTATTTTTATTGATGGGAGTGAGAAAAATGATTAGTTAATGTATGCACAATTGAACAAGTATTGTTGATGGCATGTTTATGTTGATGCATGTATTGTTATGCTTATGTATTGTGATGCCATAGTACGTTGTGTGAAGCTTGTTATGCTTATCAGAGATATATTATGTAGGTTGTAAAAGCAAGGTAAGTTGTTGAAGCAGCTGAGGAGGTGGAGCTAAATATGATGCTTTTTAGAGCTTCCTTGCTTATGTTGTGATTTTTTTTTTTTTAAAAGTAAAAGTAATCTATTAACAGCAGAAATAATATACATTGGGCCGAGGCCTTATCATTGCCCATGTTTTTGGCATTTCAGACATACAAAAAATAGAGTTTAAGACTGCCCTGTAAGAGGGAAACCAGTCTGAAGAAACTACTGAGTAATTCCCACGTAGGGGAGCGAGATACTTAGAGTGCTGGACACTGGAATTAGCCAAAACAAAACCATGATTTGGAACAGCAGGATAATAAAAAACATGCCCATTAGAGAGGGCAGAAACGGAACAAAAAAACCAGAATTGAGGAACGAAACTACTCATCAGGAGAAACCTGGTCGACCCTGCACCAATATTCGTCCCGCTCACCACGTTCATTGTACAGGTCAGCGACAGAGTGGATCACTTTTCTAGAGGGAGGAGGGACCACCTGTTCCTCATGGCCATGCCCCATGATGCCCTGCATAGCATCCATATTTCCGTTGGGCTACCCCGCAGTGTCCTGAAGCGCCTGTTCCTGCTCAGCATTGCTGAAAGTACCCTGCCCATCAGTTGAATTCTGGTGCGGCTCGATCTGGGGCTCCTCAAGAAACACGACAGAGATAGCAGCAGTAACTCTCGGTCGGTTGAGGGTGCAATCGAAAGAGAAGAGAGCAATGTGATACTGAGCCTGGGCGGAGTCGGGAGTGTCCAACCTTCGACCCGAACGGAGAAGACGACCCTGGAGAAAAGTAGGAAGGTTGTCCGAGGGGGCGGAAGACTCAGAAGGTGAGCTGGGGGTAGGAGGTGTGCACCTCACTTGGCGCCTGGTGGTACCTCTCCTACAGCGCATTCTGTGCCTGAGGCGAGGCATGATTGCAGCAGAGATGGGGCGAGAGAGCCAAGGAGCCCAAGCGATGACAGAGGACAGAGTCGAATGGGAATTAAGAGCGATGGAGGAAAGCATACAAGAACCAGAGAGCGAGAGATGGACGCTTTAACCAAGCTCCAGGCAGCAGTTTAGGCTGCACCTCTTACCAGTGACTGTGCGCGCGTTTGCAGTCCAAGCTCCCGGGCTACACTACCAAGTCACCGGTGACGGAGAGGTGTTCGGCTCAAAGAGAGGATCCATAATTATGAACTCGTAGGCCTTGCAATTCTGGAGCACCTGCAATGAATTGTCATAAATGAGAACCGGAGGACGAGCCATATCACCGCAGGCGAAAATGCATCGAGGTGCGCCCAGAGTGAATGAAATTAAACGTAGAATGAGCATATTTAAGATATGGGTGTTGTTCTCCATGCGGGATGGCAGGTGGCCTCCTGTCCGGCTAGACCCCCATCCCATTAACTGCAGCGTGATCAGTAACACCCGCATCCGGGATTTCTGCCTCACCTTGAACCAAGATTTGGCATTTCTGTCTTTGTTCATTATTCTGGATTATATCGAGAGTCCCTGTAATGAGATTGTGCTCACTGTCAACGTCCAGGTTGGCAAGAAGATCTGCAAATTTTTTGCCATCTCGTCTAATGTGCTTAAAGAGGAGAGCTTGGTTGTTTTGGAGCCATCTCTCAATTTCTTCCAAACGAGCCTCAAGGCGCCAACTGCTAGCAATTTTATGCGCATGAGCCCCATTTAGGAGCTGGGTGGCCATATTAATGAGAATTTGGGAATCTCCTTCAATATCTAGAGGATACAGCCCATTCTGTTGAGAGAGGAGAAGCCCCTGCCATAATCCTTCCAGCTCAGCCGAGTTGTTCGTATCCCAGGTAAACAACGATGGGAGTGCCTTTGTGATCCCTGATAACACCCCTGAAGCCTGCCTTACCAGGATTCCCCTTAGAAGCTCCATCAAAGTTGAGTTTGAAGGTGTTCTTGGGAGGAGGAGTCCAAGAGATCGTGGCAATGTCAGTGCTAGGGGGTGTGGACACTTGCTTTCCAGGTTGAAGCTGAATGCTCCAGTTTTCCCATATAGCTCTCTCTTTAGCCAGAGTAGGGAAATCCCCAGCATCCCATGACTGCAAAGCTAAGGTTTCAGTAAGATTGTGGCATAAGTTCCTCCAGATTATATCTATTGGAGTTTTTTAATCCTTGAATATGCGTTTGTTTCTCTCTTTCCATATAGTCCATAAGAGGAGGCCTAGGATTATTTTCCAGAGATGATTTAGAATTTCACTTTTGAAAGGATTTTGGTGCCAGTTTCGTATGGAATTTATTATATTTGGATTGAGTCTGTAGTTTTGTTGACATCAAAAACTGACTTTCTCCCACAATTGATTGGCCAGAGTGCAAGAGGATAAGAGATGCTAATGTGTTTCCTCATGCTCACAATAGATGGGGCAGATTGAGGGGCCATGAAAGCTTCTCTTCCTTAAGTTCTCCCATGTGAGAATTCTTTGATGTCCAAAGAGCCAAAGAAATATTGAAACTTTAGGCCAGACGCCCGTACTCCAAATTCTGCTCCAGAGAGGATCTTTGGGCATGGGATCATTGTTGATGATTTTATAAGCTTCCTTGGTTGAAAAAGTTCCTTTTGGAGTGTAGCCCCATCTGAGAATGTACCTAGCGTTCGATATTCTGATGCATCGAGTTTTGAGTTCAGCTGTTAGGGCATCCATGGCCTGCTCATCAATGTTCCTGATTATCCTTGCTGCCTGTTTCCACTTCCTGTAACCTGTCTCTGCAATTTCCATCCATTTTTGCTGAACTGTTTCCAATTACTGCATGTCCCAATCTGGTCCGGGAGGTGGACGATAGATGTGGGTGAGTTTGGGAGATTTATCCAAGGAGTCTGTCCAAAATCTAGCGGATCTACCATTTCTTATTTCCCAAAAACTATGTTGTTGTATGAGTGAGTAATGTTGTTTGGCCGCGTTCGATATTAGTGAGCCTTTCTCCTCTGGAGTGAATCGGATGAGCTCTTCCTGGGGTCTATGATTGGCATACTTGGCAGTCCAAAGAATTTCCCAAGGCTTATTGGGGGCTGTGAGCTAATTCCACCAAATTTTGGCACTCATAATAGCATTGCTGTGGGTGGGATCCCGTAAGCCTATTCCTCCTTGATCTTTGGGTTTACAGACCGTGGACCATTGAACCAGCGCCCATTTGCAGTTGGTGCCTTTTGATCCCCATAGGAAATTCCGCTGTAGGGCTTTGATTTTTTTAAGGACCCATTTAGGCACTGCCAGGATGAAGAAGAGATACAGAGGCATAGCCTGTAGCACTACCTTGATTAGGACCAGTCTGCTAGCTATGTTCAGAGTTCTGAGAGTCCATAAAGAGAGTCATGCTTCAAGTTTTTCCGGGAGCTTGTGCCATGAAGCATGCTTGAGAGCGGAGGCTATAAGAGGGGCACCCAAGAAAGTGGAGGGATGAGTGGCAATTGAGAAACCAAGGATACGGGCTATAGCTGATTGAGTTAAAGGGGGTGTGTGGAAGAAGAAGATATGAGATTTGGCATTGTTTATGCTAGCTCTTGAGGCAGCTGAGAAATCCTTCAGAAGGGAATTTAGCTGGGAGGCTTCATGAACAGAAGGATACCCAAACACCATATTATCATCGACAAATTGTTGATGAGTGATGGCAGGTGAATTGTGAACAGAGAGGCCTTTGATTTTCTGGGATCTAAGGGTAGAGGAGAGATGGCGCCCCAGACCCTCCGCCATTAATACAAAGAGGAAGGGAGATAGGGGGTCCCCCTGTCTGATGCCTCTTGAGGGGCTAAAGGGGCACGAGGGAATACCATTAATGAGGATCAGAAAAAAGGAGGACGAGATAAGACTGTAGACCCATCGAACCCAGGTGGGGGAGAAACTGAAAGCAGCTAGCATTTTTTGAATGTAGGTCCAACTTGATTTGTCAAAAGCTTTAGAGAGATCTATCTTAAGAATCATACCTTCCTGATTGGTGTGCTTGAGTGAGTGTATGACCTCATGAGTGAGGATAATGCCATCCAATATTTGTCTACCTTCTACATATATGGATTTCTCAGGCGAGATACGAAGGGGCAAACGTGGCTCCAGTCTATTTGCAATGACTTTAGAAATGACTTTGTATATGACATTGCATAAGGCTATTGGGTGGAACTTTTCGGGCATGCTGGTATCATCTTCTTTGGGGATAAGGGCGATGAATGTCACATTAAAAGGAGGGAGAAGCCAGTGCATGGAGCATGATTCCTCCACCATCATCCAGACCTCCTCTCTGATAAGGTCCCAAAAATTGTGAAAGAAGGTTGTCGTGAAGCCATCAGGGCCTGGGGCCTTTCCATCTTTGAGTTATCTCATGGCAAGGTCCACTTCCTGACTAGATACTTGGCGTAGCAGAAGCTCATTGTGCTCATTAGTGATGATCTTTGGAATGTTTTGAGTGATTTTTTCGATGGCTGGAGTTTTGTCCAAAGGGGGTTCTTGATGCATAGCTTGGAAGTGATTGATGAACGCCTTCTCAATCTTAGCGTGATCTTCCACCTTTACCCCGTCTTGATTCTTGATAAAGGTTATTGTGTTGTGCATTCGTCTTTGAATGGTGGTCCTGTGAAATAATTTGGTATTTCTTTCACCCTCCTTCAACCATCGAATTTTGGATTTCTGCCTCGAAATAATTTCCTCCTGCTTGGATTTGTTCTCCAGTTGATTCTGTAGCTGTCTTTCCTGCTCCATTAATCCTTCTGAATAGCCTTCCGTGATGATCTGTTGCTGGAGAGCTCGCATTTCCTTGTTAAGGTCCTGATGTGCCTGAAAAATGTTGCCAAAAGTAGTGTGATTCCAGTGTTTGATGTGGGTTTTGAGAAATTTGAGCTTTTGTTGGAACTGGAACATTTTGGACCCGTCTGGCGGCTCAAAGCTCTTCCACCAGGTGTTGATGAGGTCCTTGAAGGCTGGATGATTTAACCAAAAAGCCTCAAAGCGAAAATGGCGTCGTGTTGATTTTCTCGGTCATTTCCATTGTAAAGTAATTGGCCAATGGTCAGAGCCGTTGAGTGGGAGTATAGAGGTTGAAATGTCACCACCCAGATGGATTGCGTTATCTCAAATAAGAAATCTGTCTAGCTTAGAGGCAATGTGCTAGCGGCTTACTCTGCGATTACTCCAAGTGTAAATTCCATTGCTGTACTGCAGATCTATCAACAAGTTGTCCTGTATGAAGTCTTTGAAGTGGCCACTTTCTGGCTCTAATTTGGCTCTTCCTCCCATATTTTCCTCCAGCTTAGTGATCATATTGAAATCCCCTCCTAGGATCCAGAGAGGATGGATTTTGTTAGTATTAAGCGCTCCTATGGTATCCAGTATAATTGTTTTACTTCTTGCTTCCCGTGGGAAATAGACATTGGTAAGATGCCCATGAATATTAGTACCTATGATATGAAAATTTGCTTAGATGATGTGATGGGAAGCATGGAAATCGGAGAGCGAGATGGCTTGGGTGTTCCAAGCTATAGCCAGTCCTCCAGAAGCACCTGAGGCATCTACCGCCATTGAATGGCATCCAGGCCAAGCTCTTGAGAGAATGTTTCCAAGAGTGTTACTATTACATTTGGTTTCCTGCATGAAGAAAATTTGAGGCTGCTCCTGCTTTGGCATGTTTTTTATCATTCTGAGTTTCCCAGGACTATTTAGTCCTCTTATATTCCATGAAATGAGTTTCATGATTCATTGTATGGGAGGGGCTTGTAGTACTTAGTCAGCTTAGAATATCTTCCTGAATCAACCAGGATTTTTCCCACTGTGATGGTTCGTTCCAGGTCAGTTTTCCTTCCTCTTTTCTTAGAATCCTTGGGAGGTTGGCTGCCATCCCATCTGCTGCCTAGTTGTATTCCCAATTCTTTTTGTCTTAATGCTCTGGCAATGATCACTTCCATCTTATCTAGATGATGCTCTTGAATCTTGTCAAACTCCTTATTCCTGCAGGCTTGTTCCAGCTCAAAAATGTCGAGCCCTCTCAGGTCAATGTTTTCCAGTTCTACCTCCATATTTTGTGAGCGCCTGCTTTCTTCACAGTGTTGAATGGGAATGCAGTCCACATCCATTACGTTCGGCCTCGAATCAGGGTCTTTCAGAGGCTCAACAAAAGGAGCAGTTTGAGCCTCCACGGACGGATGAGAAGGGTTTGGGTTAGGCGGTGGGGGTGGAGAGGTCGATTTTGCTGGTTGGGGTGGTAGCTGATCTTCTTGGGGGCGGATATCGGTAACAGAGGTTAGAGCATCATAGCTATTGTTGGTAGAAGGAGTGGAGGAGGTAGTAGCTAAGGGTTTTTTCCCACTGGGAGGTTTTTTGTGGGATCTCCTTTGACTGGTGACTTCGGTGAACCCTTCAGGAGCATTTGCATCCAGGTGATTCGAGGTTTGTAGCTTAGCGTTGAGAGGGAAATCCCTGAAGAGATGCCCGTGGATATGGAATTTACAGCAGCGGAAGGGAACATGCTCAAAATCTAGAGGTTGAATCCTTTCAAAGTCATCGTGGTAGAGGCTTACCGAATCTGGGAGAGCTTTGTCTAGACGCATGTAGACACATATGTGTGCATATGAGGTGTAATGACGCAGCTTCGTTTCCTCCGCTATTTTGATGAACTCACCTAATCCCTGACCAATGTCTTTTAGAGATTCTTCATCCCAATATTCCATTGGGAGCGAGTACATCCCGATCCATACCGGAGCCCAACTAAAATCCTCCTTGTCAGGGTTGAACCTTTCTACCCAGTCCCTTAGGTATAGGCCAGCTGAGTTGAAGAAGTAAGGTCCTTCATCCAGAACCTTGTTGCGATCCTCTAAGAAGAGAAAGATAGCAGTGAAGAAGCCTTTGGGACTAAGTTTTAGGGTGACATGCCCCTTGGGTCTCCATTTGGCCACAATCCACCCGTGAAGTGCCTTTTTCGTGGGCTAGAATCCAATAAATTTGCCAATAAGGGCGTGATCCTTCATGTACTGGATCCGTCCATTGATCCTGTGACTTGGAAGCTCAATTTTTGGCCTCTCTGTCGCAATCGGTTTGCAGGTAGTCAACGTCAACATGGGCTTCCCTTTATGCCCCGATCCATATTCCTGAGCAGCGTTCTTCTTGCCAGTTGAGATGTCTGGCGCTTCAGACGTTCTGTTGTCCTCAACCTCCGGAATATTTTGGTCCAAGGCCGTGCCCTTATTGTGGTTCGCGGAGGAAGGTTTGTCGTTACGTGAGGGGGAAGACTGTTCATCTCCCCCTGGAGGGCTTGCCATTGTAGGAGAACCAGCACTAGTCTGCTACGTGCCAGAAGGAGAGATCCTGTGGAAAGGCAGTAGGCATTCAAAGTGCGTCGGCGCAGGTGCAGGGGAGAAGCAGAAACCCTAGCAGAGCCGAGCTCACCCGCATATGTTGTGATTGAATGTTAAGCTAATTTGATTTTTGTTGAGCTATGTTGCACTTCCTTGTTGTGATGCATGAAGTTTTGCTGCAAGGCAATGGAAAATGTTATGTTCCATATTTGAAGGCTTATTTGAAGACATATTTGTGCATTGTGTAAAGTTGATTAAATGTTTATTAAAGGTTCTTAAAATGTTGTGATTCAAGAGAATTTTGGCTATTGTAATATTTAAAGGTTGACTAGATTAATGTATATTTTGAAATTCATTTTATGTATTTTTAGTATTCAAAAGTTGAAAGAGTTTGAAAACGAAGACACGACCTAGGAATGCAAAGACGTAAGATTTTTCATTTCATATTCTTGCATGAAATACTAATATCCAACAAACTATCTTTATAACATATATGTTTTTGGAAGGAAAATATGTTAGAGAGTGTGTGTCAGAGAAATGAAAGATTTTTTATGAGTTACTTGGTACAAGGAAAAAGAAGACGAGGAACTTATGTGAATAAAAATATAGGAAGAAGAGGTAGAGATAGAGATGGAGGTATGTAGAGATGAAGGCCAAGTAAAGCAGTATGCTACATTAGTTGTGTATCAGGGGATTGAGGTCTCCTTTAATTTTGTAGCTTGAAAAAGAACAAGTTGGAACCTGTAGAGGTTGGAGCCTCCTATGTTTTGTAGCCTACAAAAAATTTATGGATGGATTAGGAGCTTCCCAACAAGTAGTAGCTTACAGAATAGAACAGAGGTTGAATCCTGCAAAAAATTTGATGTAATACATGCAATAGGAGCTTTCCTTTGCATCACAACAATAATAAATTTGTTTTTTTCTCCCTTTATGGGTTTCCACTTATATTTGGTGTCCATATTTTCTGATTTTATGTGTTGATTTGATGTTTTTATTTAAATATTATATGTTTTTTTATATATTACATATGTTTTTCATAAGATGTTATGCTTCTTGTTTAAGAATTTAGACAAATATTAAAAAGAAAAGTAAAATTTTTCCATGAATGCACTAAATTTATTCACACCCGTTCTTAGTTTAGTCAAGTTTACAACAATTGGTGTCAAATTAGATTCCTTATGTGTAAGCCTAACAGTTGGAAGGTAGGCCTCGTTTATTCTTGGATGATCAAAATGCACCTATGATTAGTACTTCAAACTTTCAAGAATGGAAACATAAGGTAAAATATAAACAAATGGGTTATGGACCTAATGTCTCGAAGTGACTGTGTGATGGATACATCAAAGACTCCCCCTTTACACAATAAAGATAGTGGAATGCTCAGGAAAAATGTACAATGTATAAGAATTTTCACAATATGGATCTTGAGATAGTGATAGATCTCAAATATGAAAAATAAATATAGGATAGATTGCAACTCATTCACATGAATGAGATACTAGTAGAAACAATGTAGAAAAGGAAAGAAAATGAGAAATAAGGAAAAGAACTCTTAAAGAGAAAGCATTCATTCAAATGAGACCTATTCTACTATGAATGTATCTAATTATCATAAGGAAATGTTAACTAAATAAAAATTCGATCTTGACTTAGCCTTAGCTAAAATAGATAGACTTCTAAACGAAAAAAAGGGCCAGAATAAACTATTTTAGATGTGTGATGAAAGAGAGCATGAGTCCAATGACTAAGTCATTTTCCTGAGGACAGATTTAGAAGAAGCTAGAAGAATAGAAGAGGTGATGACTAGTAAGGAGAAAAAAGGGAAGTGTCAAATATTAGAAGCTTAAATTGGTTCAGTGAGAAATGAATTAGTTGAAAAAAACAAAATATATAATAATATAGAAGAGAAGATTATCTTCATTAAGAACTCGTAAAATTACAATAACTCTAAGGTAACCACAAAATAGGATACAATAGCAACAAAAATACTTTTAGGATAAGGGACAAGTTGCATGATTAATAAAGAAGAAAATAAGAACAAACAATAGAACCAAAAGCAAAGAAACGAATTAAAGAATATCTCCTTTGCGAGAAGGCCATTTTCTCCTCGAAATGAGTTGAGAAAGTTTGTCAAGTCCCAAAGGAGATTATTTCCTCCTTTTAAATAGACTATGTATTTTTCTTGTCATATCCCTCGCCATGTAGTGATGGACTATAAGAGTAGTCAAATGAAGACCTATCACCAAAATATGCAATGGAAAAAGAGGCTACCTAAAGAAAAAAATTAAAGAATGTTCCTTACAAGAATATAATCAGCAACTAGGTATATACACACTTTCTATGGTTATTGCTTTTGGTGCAATGCATTTGGACATAAGGTTGTTGCTTGCAGAAATTATAAAAAGAAAAATATAAATTGCACAAGATTATTTCCTCCATTTCTCATCCACACAAGATGTAATGTCTGTGACAACCTTGGAAATATGGCCAAAGATTCCAAGGTGCCATGTACCCTAAACAATTCCAGAGAGAAGATGGAGGCCACTCTAAGTAGACCAAACAATGAGTTAAAAGGAAATGCAGAAAACGTAAGGGAGCCCACTAAAGTATGAAATAGGAAGAAAAAGGAGCAACATGTGACTTGAATGAAAAAATAAAATCAGCATGGCCTTGGGGGGACTTCTCAAGGAATAAAAACAAACATGAAATAAAGAAGAATATGTTATTACTAAAGAAACAACATCTTAGGGGGAGAGAGCAACCCCAAGAATGTTTTGGAATAGATAATTAATATGGTGAGACAAAACTTGCACATGAAGTATGGAAACTTGGATGCTCTTATTCAAAATTCCTTGAGGTGGTCAATTCAAACAATGAAAGTACAAATCTAATACAAGTCATAGATTCTCTAGAAACTCGTATTAGTGTTGAGTAGTTTCAACTTCCAATTTCCAAGGTTCTTCTTATAACCTACATAGATACAAAGTAAGGTCACAATCGAATCTTCCAAAATGGAGTAAGCTCATGTGATTGTCAATTCAACTACATAAATGTTGCAAAAAAAAGAATGAAAATTTTGTGACACCGAGGGTGTTAGATAGATTAGAATATTAGATAAAACTAGAGAATGTTACACATAGAGAAAAACTTGAACAAAATCATTAGAAAGATTTGATTGCATTTTCAAGACAATAAGAGCTAAAAATGAGAAAATGGATTATTTTCATTGGCTTATGATGAATATGGAAAGATATTTCTAGATTGTGTGAGCTTGATCCAACAGTCTACGAAGATTGTGGAGACAAAGAAGAAGAATGAAATAGTAGAAATTGACAAGGAAAATATATGGGGCCTCCAGATATTACCATGACACAATTTTTATATGTGACTCATAAGAGAGTAAAGGTGAATCACATAAATCCATGGGCCATGACACTCAATTGAAATTTGAGAAAACAATGGAGGGGATTTTAGACATCGCATTCATGGCTGACATGATTGAGTACAAATTCCAAAAACATGTTGAGGTGAAATTGAATATTAATTTTTTGGAAACCCACTATAAGAAATTTGTGAGAAACATCATTGAAATTTTTCTCAAGTCCAGCCAAAAGGAAGAAAAGAAGGAGAAAGCTAGTAAAGAAACTAAAGAAGACGAATAAAAGATGGAGGCTGGAATCGAAGTCAAAGGCTAAATAATAAGATGAAGAAGATAATAGCTTCTAAGAAATATTCACAATTCGGAGAGCTGCAAGAGGCCACCATCAATGAAAATGGTGATAGTATCACATGTAAGTTCAGTAGTAAAAGGGATGTTAGTACTCAAGAATTCAAAGGGAATAAGGTAGTATTTAATAGAGAGTATTGTAGAAAAAAAAATTGAAAGTAATTTCCAATATGTAAAGGCATAATCCTCACCATTGATCAGTGGATAGCATTCAATAAAAGTGTATCTACATGCTACAGTTTAGGAGGCCATACAATAGCTTCAATGAACAAGGGAAAAAATTGTGTGGCACTTATTAGGCATTTCGATCTGGAGTTCTGACGTGTTGTTGATTTGGATTATTCTCTATATAAAATCTTGCTAGATGTGTTGTGGAGTTGAAAAGTGTTTCCATTTTAACCAGATAATTAATTTTGGTATCCATTATCCATCAATGTTATCATACATGAATTATCTGAATGACAATTGGTTGTGGTTGTAGATAGGAGCATGCATGCATTGGAATGGGCCTTGGAGAACATTAGAATATACTGAAAGAACATTGGCAATATTAGTAGCTAAATTATAGACCAGAATGTTATAATTATAGTAATGGCATAAATTGATCTTAATTGGAGTTGATATTCAATAGGTAACACTCCTTTAGTGGATAGAGAAATAATTGAGTAGTCAGGTCAGTGATTAGGTGTTGCATAGTGACAAACATGAGTTGAACAGGGAAATATTATTTGGAAAAACACATGCATTAACATACATTACATGCTAAGACAACCAACTCTGTGTTAAAAAGGGATACGAGACAATTGATATGCTAAAAATTGAAATTCAAAACGTTACAGTTAATGTCCTTGGACCTGAGAACGTTGTAACTAATTATTTCTGAGAATGATAGAGTATAAAAGTGCCAAAAATGATGTGGGTGATCGGAGCTATAATGAATAGTGTTGGTCGTGGGGAGTGATCAACAATGTTGGCCCTGTCGAGTGATTGACAGGGTGGAGATAAGTGTTTACATGATTTACCAAATGTACATCCACGGTGACGTCATATTAACAGCTAGTCGAAACTTTGTTGTTCCAAATTGCTGCAATGTTGCAATTCCAGGGTTGGTTAGGGCACTAACCATAGTCCCCAACCATCCAAAAAAATAGCCTAGAATTACTCCTCACTATTGTGGTTGTCATCCAAGGATATGTTTCCCTTCATGCTGCTCTTTTAAGGTACTTTTCAGCCCAAAACAAGGGATTGTATCCATCAAAGCATTGTGGCACCCTACAACACCTCAAATTGGGTTTTTGTAGCCTCTTGGAAGGAATATCCACCCTCCAAAACAACCCCAAACAACCTTGTTGCTCCTCCCTGGGTTGTAGCCTCCAAGAATAGGGTTGCAACACTCCAAATCAACCTCTTGATGGCCATGTTTCACCCTTAAACCAATTTGCACCCAACAAAGCATACTCGGCCTCCTTAACAAACTTCAGACCATTGATCAGCTCATGAACAATCCTTGTCCTCAAAATTGTTTAGGCCTTCCTGCTGCGTCCCTAATTCAGATATATCTGAGTTTCTCTCTAAGGTATGTGAGCACAAAATGGATGCTACCAATGACTTAAACTCACCTCTTATTTATACCAAACAAGAGAGCTCCACGAATTATGAAGAGACATATATTTTGGCTAATTCTAATTCAAGCCTACACGACTTGAATACCAAATAATATATTTTCAATTTCAAAAATTCATATCTCCACTTCTACAAATCAGAATTTGACAATTCAGAAATAACTAGATTACACTTTCCTCCCTCTATCGTCTCATGCCATCACATGTAGAAATGCACTTACGGAAATTCCAAAAACACAATTTTGTGAAGAACCCCACATTTGGGTTCCAAGCCCATGAGTGACCCTTGTGGCGCTTTTCCCTCCAAATGATGAACCCTAGGGCTTGGAGTACCTCCCAGTCTTAAGAAATCAAAACTCCCTCTTAGAAAGGTAAGTACTTGCAAGACTAGGAAGTAACTCGTCATCATCATCAATGCTATCAACACTTGCCAAAATCCTGTCACTCACAATCACAACAACCCCTGTCCTCTGAACTACGCCTTTCTCAGAATTGTCATTGTCCCTGTTATCAGCATTCCCACTCATCTTCTACTCTTGTATCGCATTCAAATCTCTCCTTGATTCCTTCTTGGTAGATGTAGAATCCCTCTTGATCCCCCCTGACCATGCACTCATCTTGGGCTGCAAAGTATCCCTCTGAAATTTCAAGCACCCTCTCAAACTTGACTCCCTCCGAGTCTCTAAAACATGGACCTCCTTCTCAAGAAATTGTACCTTATTCTTGGTAACATGTACATGATCCTATGAAGCCCACACCTACACCTGCACCTACTCTTTCTTCTCTGGAATCTGCAGTTGCTCCACTTGCTCCTTTCCATGATCCACAGGCTTTCCCATCAACCTTTAGAGACCATGCTCTCTAACTCCGAGTAAACCCCATTAGAATTATAGCCTCTAGGCTTGATTATTTCCTTCCCATCCTGGAACAAAACCTCAAACCCCTTCATCTCCATCATTGATATGGAAATAATGTTATATGTGAGTCATGGTACAAGGGTATATCCTAGACTTGCATCACTCGTCCTATCTCCATCCTGAATGGCACCACACTCGATCTTCGGATCTCCAAATAACTCCTTTCGACCAACACCATGTGCAACTTCAAGTCCCATTCAGTTAGAGTCTCAAACACATCATCTGACCCTGTCATATGCTTCACCGCACCACTATCCATGTACCATCCATCCTCTTTGATAGTACCCTGAGAGAAATGAGAAAACATAAAAAATTACTCCTCTTCCAATGTACTGAAGACATCATCTATCTTAGCTCAACTGGAAACACCAGTGACCTGCTAGTCAAAACTTTTATGTTTCGATGGTTTAAATGGTTTGATGGTTTAATGGTTTGAATATGCCACAACCCGTATTAACCTCGTTGTATTAAACGATATTCAAAACTTTGATGGTTCAATGGTTGAAAATAAATTCTAGTCATTACTTCAGAGCCCATGAAGACGAGGATTATTTTTAATGTGTTTGGATGGAATTTCCTTGGAAAATTCTCACCATTTTTATCAACAAATATCATGTCAATAAATCCACAGTAGTAGGGATAAATACCACATCAGGCATTTTATGCCATCGAGCACTAAAGAGACATATATATTCACACTTTATGGAAATAACAATTGCACATCAATGTGTGTTTAAGCATTTTGAAGGAGTAAATTCCTGCATAAAAAATGTTACAACATTGTTTTATGTGGTGGTTATGTGTCTTCATTGTTGCACTTATTGTGGTGATTAAACAAGTTAATAGTCATAATCCAATTGTCAATATCTAGGACAAAGGAACCATGTCATTGAATAAAATCTCAAGTGGAGAGAGGTTTCCATAAATACATGTTGACATCCCATTTCTCGTCCTCTTAAGAAGTCCATTTTTGTTTTAATTTTTCAATGGACTGGAATTTGATTGTCTTATACAAAATGTTAAATTTCCATGACCTTGGACCTAGGTTAGAGACTTAAAATCACTAATGCTACCAAACAAAGAATCTCAACCATAAACTGCTTTGCACAGTGGAAATATAAAGTAGTAAATCACACATGCACAAATATAAACATTTTTTAACAAATTGTACAATAATGTACAACCCAAATCTTTGTTATATTAACCAACATATGAATAATACAATAGTAGATGGTATACAATTGTATCTTGTGGTGACGGTGATTCTCTTCCATACTACTCACTAGTCACCCCTTAGTCCTTCCAAGGACAACACATCAAGACTCTAGGAGGGCTTCCACCTAAAACTGCCACAAGTCACTTCTGTATAGTGTATATGGGCTGAGCCAATCTGCTCTCTAGGTAGGCCTAATTCTTGAGCTCCAAACTGCCAAGATAATAGCCACCTTTTTCCATGAAGGTTCTGCACTTCGGCACCAAACTTCACCCAACCTTCAGCTCGTCTTTGTCACGTCATGATAGCTCGTCTATAGATACTTTGGGTAGCCAACACAATTCCCTCCACTAGATCAATGATACCCAATACTACACTACATAATATTCTCATAATTGGGGTTTCTCCTTGCTCAATACAATCGAAATACATGGCTCCCACAAGTTGCAACACTGATCAAAATCCAGTCACAAAACTGTGACCAAATGCATACCAAATGTTATTGTTCCAAATTGCTACAATGCTACAATTCTAGGACTGGCTAGGGCACTAACCCCTGTCCCCAACCTTACAACAAAATAGCCTATAATTACTCCTCATTATTTTGGCTTTCCTCGAAGGATATGTTGCCCTTCATGCTGCTCTTTTAGGGTATGTTTCATCCCAAAACAAGGAACTATATCCCTAAAAGGATTGAGGCACCCTACAACACCTCAAATAGGGTTGTTTCATCCTCTTATAAGGACTATCCACCCTCCAAAACAACCACAAACAACCTTGTTTCCCATCCCTAGGCCACAACCTCCAAGAATAGGGTTGTGACCCTCCAAATCAGCCTCTTGATGGCCCCATTTCATCTTGAAACTAATCCGCACCAAACACATCAGACTTGCCCTCCTTAAAAAACTTCAAACACATGTTCATCTCATTAACAATCATTCTCCTCGACATTGTCTAGGCTTTCTTGTTGTGTCCGATATTCGGATATATCCAATTTTATTTCTAAGGTATGTGAGCACAAATGGATTCTACAAATGACTTAAACTCACCTCTTATTTATACCAAACAAGAGGGCTCCATTAATTATGAAGAAACATGTCTTTTGGCTAATTTTACTTCAAGAGTACATGACTTGAATACCAAATCATTCATTTTCAATTTCCAATATGCATATCTCCAATTTTGCAACTTAGAATTTGACTATTCTCAAAGAATTTTACTATCCTTTCCACCCTCTATCATCTCATGCCATCACATGTAGAAATGTGCTTCAGGAAATTCCCAAAACATTATTTGGTGCAAAACTACACTCTTGGGTTCCAAGCCCAAAAAGTGACCCTTATGGCGCTTTTCCCTCCAAACGTTGAACCCTAGGGCTTGGAGTACCTCCCAAACTACACAAATAAAAACTTCCTCTTAGTGAGGGAGGTACTTCCAAGACTAGGAAGTAACTCCCTCATCGTCATCAGTGCTCTCAACACTTGCCCAACTTGTGACACTCACAATCGCAGCAATCCCTGTCCCGTGAACTACACATTTATTGGAAGTGTCACTATCATTGTTGGAAGCATCCTACTTCTTCTTTTGTTGTATCAATTTCCAATCTCTCTATGATTCCGCTCTTCTTTGGCTAGAAAGTATCCCTTTTAACTTGCAAGCTCCCTCTCAAACTTGACTCCCTCTAAGTCTCTGAAGCCTTGACCTCCTTGTCAGGAAATTGTACCTTCTTCTTGGGAACCTGTACATACTCCTTTCAAGCCTGCACCTGCACTTGCACCTGCTCTTGCTTCTCTGGAACTTGCACCTACTCCACCTGCTCCTTTCCATGATCCAGAGGCTTTCCGATCAGCCTATAGAGACCATGCTATCTAATTCCGAGTAGAACCCCATCAGACTTAGAGCCTCTAGGCTTGAGTCTTGCCTTCCCATCCCTGAACAAGACCTCAAACCCCTTCCTCTTGATCATCGATATGGAAATCACACTATATATGAGTCCTGGTACAAACAATACATCCTAGACCTACATCACTCGTCCTGTCTCCGTATTGAATAGTACCACACCCAATCTTCAAACCTCCAACTGAATCTTGTCACCCAACACCAAGTGCAACTTCGAGTCCCATTCAACTATACTATCAAAAACATATCGTGACCCTGTCATATGATTCGTCGCACCATTGTCCACGTACCATCCATCCTCTTTGAAAGTACCCTACGATAAATGAGAAATCATAGCAAAGTCTTCCTCTTCCAATATACTAAAGAGATCATCTATCTTGGGTGAAGTGGAAACATTGGAAACCTACTTTCGTTTCCTCTTCTCCACATCTCTCTTCTTCATCGGACATCTCAAAAAAAAATGACCCATCTCACCATAGTTGAAACACTTGAATTTACTCAAGTCCTTCTTCGTCTTACCCTTCATTCGCACTATAAGTTCCATGACCTCATCTTCCCTCTTCGATGGATGAAGATCCCCACCTCACAACTCTTCCTAAAATAATTTTTCCCACGGTCCAATCCAGTCTTGCAATTTATCCCTGGAAAAAATTCCTTTGATGAAGGGCTTCCATTCCTTGTTGAACCCTTTCAAGCCAATCCTCACCATATCTCCATCTGAAATTTTGACACCGATGACAGCAAGCTCATATCTGACATCAGACAACCTCATCATATATGAAGTCACTCCTTCACCCTTTATCATATTGGTGGAATTCAACTTGTCCTCCAATACTAGTACCTTGTTCTTGTTATTATTATGGAACAAATTCTGAATAGCCCTCCACATCTCATGTGCGGAATTCTTCCTTGTAAAATAAGGTATTAGGGAGTCATTCACACCATCTAGGATGATCAATTTAGCCTTCGCGTCCAAATCTTCCCATATTTCATACCCCATTTTGAAAATGGTCCAACAACGATAAGAGGATGCGATGGAGTAGGTGGAGCACAGGTCTTAGAATCATAAATTTGGAAAGAGTTACACATCTAGACAACGAGAATACATACAAAAAAATTAGTGGACCATAAGTAACCAGCGCATAATATTTTCACGATAGCATAGCCAGATAAATGACCACTACATGCACTCGAGTGGACTTCATTAAGTACTTTCTCAGCCTCCTCATGAGTGACGCACCTTCATAGAATCGTAACGATACAACATTGATAAAGAGTCTCGCCAATGATGTTTTAGTCTTTAACTTAGTATTGAATATGTTGTTTTTCAGAGTGAGAGGTATCAAACCAGAAAGTCTAGGTTTGTATATAAATAAAAATGTCTCCATACCATAGTTCAGATGAGGAAGTAAAAAACAACAACTTATCAGGGATAGAATCGTCATATGTCGATTCAGAATCAAGGGAAGGAAGGTCGAACATAAGCTCAACGAAAACCAAGAATTTCGTTGACTTGGATTTGATGAATTCTAGGTCTAACCCTTGCATGATGAAGATCCATTTATAGTATTTACCCCCCAAGAATTGACATGAAAAATTTCATGTAATAGGATTTCGATATTAGGAAATCATATTTTTCCACAACAATATGTAATGGTGAAACCTTTGGAAGGCTTGAATTATTGCCAAGGCCAACTTTTCTACATGAGTATAACTAATCTTGGTATCATGGATATTCTGACTCAAGTAATACATGGGGTGTTCCATCCCAACATGGTATTCTTGGACCAATACTATTTCTATACTAGAAACGGTAGCAATGAGATAGAGGAAATAGTCACACTAGGAATAAGGGGGATACAATAAATATTCCCGAACTAGTACATATTTCATGGCATCAAACACTAGAGATGCATTATCCCAATGGAAGAGTATCCATTTCTTGATCAGATGAGTGAATCCTTTGGTCATCTCGACATAATTAGGGACAAGCCATTGTAGGAAGTTAGCTTTCCGTTGAAGTTGTTAAAGCCGAACGAGTGAAGAAGGTGCAGGTAGGTCAATTAGTGCCTATACTTTCAGAGGATCAATATGAATTCTATGTTTTGAAATAAAAAACCCTAGAAAATATTCCAGAATTGACATAGAACACACATTTGTGTGGAGTTAATCGAATATTATAGTATGTACACCATAAGAAAACGTCCCTTAGATGCATCAGATGATCAACCTGGTCCTTAGAATGAGCATGGAGATCATCCAAATAGAGTTGAATGATGTGTTTAATATCATGAAAAGTGTAATCCATGGCCCGTAGGAAATTGGCCTCAGCCATATTTAGACCAAATGGGAGTTTCTGGTAGGAAAATGTACCCTAGGGACAAATAAATGCAATCCTAGGTTGATCTGCTGGGAGAATTTTTATTTGATTTTATCTGGAGAAACCAACCATGAATGAATAGATTTCACAATTAGCGCAATCATAAAAAAAATGGTCGATGAATGGTTATAGGTAGTTATCCTTAATACAAGTGTGATTCACATCCCGATAATCGACACATACTCGGATAGTCCCATATTTCCTCATGACAGGGATGACAATAAACACTCAATAGATGAGAGGAATGGGGTAGATGAAACCAAAAAAAAGGCATTTTTCGACTTCACTTTTAATCTCGACAACCTTCTTTGGATGGACTGAACAGAGGCATTCCTAGATTGGTTTAACATTAGGATAAATTTTAATTTCATGCACTACTATATTTGGGTCAATACCTGGCATATCCTCATAGGTCCAGGAAAAGACATCATGAAATTCCTAAGAAAGGGTTTTATAGGTCTCAATTTCGGATGGAGAGCAAGATGAACCAATGCATATATTTAAAAAACACTTGTTTTAACATAAATTTAAACATGTATTGCCTCTTATATATTTGATATATTCTTCTCAGAATCAACTTCATGGATAGAAATAGAACTCACAAAAGATATGAATTTTTTTTTTATATAAACATCAATGATCAGATTAACCTCAATGGAATATGGAAAGGAGGAACGACGGTGATTATTGTCCCACGACATGTCATCTAGAATGATGATCTCCATGATTCTCTTGTTAGTAGAAAATACATGAGAGAATGGATTAGAATATGTGCCATAATCCAATGATCGATTAACCCAATTGATTGAGGAAAAGTTGTGAACCACACAAGCCAAATTGATAGCTTCATAATCAAGTTCAATAGGGATAAGCAGCATTTAGTGGCCAAAACTGTTGATGACAGTTTCGTCTAGTATTTTCCATGAATTAGTCTGGATAGTAGAAGATGACATCATGTTGATATAAGCAACCAAATATTTGGTGGAGGTCTTGCCAAACTGTAAGGTTGATTAGTAGCCTGATCGTTTGGAAGATTTGAATTACCATATTCTTTGTTTTGAGTAACCACCATGGCATCATATTTATGCTTTGCAAAAGAAAGCATTAGAACCATGTTAGAGGAAGATGGGTCATGAGAAACCATATGGGTCTCCTAATTCTAAAATGGGTTGGTAAACACGACAGAAGTTGTGGAGGATTGATAAATTGATTCCCTTCTGAATGGTGATAACAGTGATGAGTAAATTTCTTCTCGTTGAAAATCAAGCATGGGTAGCGAGTCTTTCATTTCTCATCAAAGGAATGATTTGTGTGTTTATCCTATGGTGAAGGATATTTGGTCTTTTCTCCTTTCCCTTTTTCTTACTTCGTGTTATTGTTGATATTTTCCTTTATCAAATGAAATGACATTTATCTTGGAAGAAGAAGCCACATGGGGATTGGACGAAGAGTTTTAGGCAGAAACAATGAGAGCATCACCTGATCACTTACTCGTTGTCTGTGACCTAGCAGGACCAATGATGCCATGTGCAACATGAGATAATTTACCAACAGTGGAAGGAACAATTTTCAAATGTCTTAGTGCATTCGGTATCTTTTCATAAAGCGTGACAGATTATGTATAGGTGAGGTCCAAATACTAAGCATGAGAAATTATTTTCTGCTCGGTCATGACTCTGCCTTTGGCTACATCCTCTATGATAAATGATAAAAGGGAATTAATGAACCATTCCACTAACAATTGATCTTCAACAAAGGTCTTAACGAACGGGTGACGACATTGCCACTCATGAATGTGATATGAGATGTGATCATCTTTAGATTGTTTAAAGTTACATAGTGGATGGGTAACTCAAAATTCATGAGGAAGCTCGTAACTAAGAAACTGAAATCGTGAAACGAAGCTCTAGGCAATTCAATGTACCATTTATATGTGGTACCTATAAGAGTACATTGGAAAAGATGTAATTGTATGGAATCATCATTAAGGGATTTCGAGGAACACCAAATATGATACATCACGACATGTGTTGATGGGTTTTCTCCTGGATTCCCATTTGATTTTTGGATATCAGAAGGAAAAATTGTGGGAATTATCAGCCACCAAGGTGAATGATCAATGGGATCATTGATAATTCGAGTTAAATCTGGAAATTTGAGAGTTTCCAAAAAAGGTAACTGTCGGTTGAAATCTTATGAAGGATAGCCTTATAGGTAAGAAGGAATAGCCTAAGCAACAAGTAGTTGCGTTCCTGGATAAGGAGGCTTTTGATAAGGAGGAAATCGGGCACCAGAATAAGGACTCAGGTAACTATAATACACTTAACCTTGTTGATAAGCTACAGGATAACCCTGTAAAGGCTAGAATGGTTGGGTTTGGATGTAATGGCCTTAAAAAGGCACTTAAGAAATGCCCTGATAGGATCTATACTATTTCCTTGTGGGATTTTTCATCATCTGTGCATAAGGTGGGTTCGATTGGGATTGCACGATACTATACATGTTTTTTCCTATGGGAATTTTAGGAGTATCTTTCCCTAGCGATTGAGACTGTAAAGTACCTTGGAAAGGTTGGGTAAGTAGAGCCCGAGAGGTACCAAATACCGACAGAATAGGTTGTGATGCAAAAAAAACCTATATAGGTTGAATTACATGTATTTTATTTTGTTTAGGTATAGATGGATGTATATTAATTTGAGATGAAGATGGAATAGGTTCAGGATTCAACAATCAGTCCCAAAATGAACCAGGTTCGATGGGAAAAGTAGGTTTCAAAACACTAGAAACCATTGTAGTATAAGGAATATTATATTAAGGTTGATTACTAGCTTGAGTTATACCAACAACAGGTTTCCCCGCTGCCAAAGGAGGAGGGGATGATGGAGGAAATTGTGATCCAGATGGAGGGTGCCCAACATAAGGAGGGTTATGATGTTGAAGATAACCTAACCCACTAACATGGGGGCCATCCCGTTGTTCAATTGTAGGGGTAGGTGGAGCATTAGTAGACTAAGTTGCAATCATTAGAGAAGTACCATATGGAATCCTTGAATCAAATGACATGGGAGAGGTCTGTTAACACTGGAAAATCGTACAGCAGAAGATGACATTAAATTAATTTCAAGCCAAATGAGTTACAGGGCCAGAAGACATTACAAGATCTAGAAAGTATTTAAAAATCTAAAAGGTTTAAGGAAATCAAATTTGAACTAGTCTTAAATGATGATTGCGTGCATTATCCTTCGAGAAGAGCGCCTTCTGCGAGCCTTTTGTCCCGATAAGCATGCATTCCTGAGAGTGGCGAAATGTCACTATCCGGGACCACATAAAGCAAAGGACAAGTTACTCCTTACTTGAAGCCACCTAAGGACAGCTACCAACGCCTCCTTAGACACTATGTGAGCACACAATGGAATATTTGGAGCACACAAAGGAATCATACCTCTCCCTTGGGTCACCATTCACAATGTACAAAGGAAGGGAAGGAGGATTTTAAATCCCCTATATAAAGCCACCATGAGATGAAGAATGGGTGATCACATTGTTATGCTAGCCAAAATTTCCCAAGCAATACCAACATTGTGTGGCCCGAAGTTGCAGACAGAGGGGACTCACTTGTTGGTCATCCAACAAACTTAGTCCACACAGTAGAGAGAGAGGGAGACTGCACCAAGGCGAGGCTTGGAATTAACAACATACTTGCATCGGGACCTAGAACCATTTTCTAGGGGCCCTTTGGAAAGAGGTTTAAGTATTCTGCACATTTCTACCAGCGTTGAATAAGAGGGGCCTTGAGCCACCATTTGCATTATTGTGTCATTTGACTCGTTAGAGCTTTGTTTATTTATTTTTAGTTTTAGTTTAGTTTTTAGATTACATTTACATGCTTATTGTCATATATAGTATGCTCATTTACTCCACTTATTTCTGCTTATTACCAATAGTTTAAAGGGTTAAACCACACCCCTTAAACTGGTGTGATTTAGTACATACGAGCACCAAACACACCACAACAAGGTCCAAGGACTAGAAGTCACACCAGATAATTTACTATATAAAGACTAATAACCAGGTTGGATGGACGAGCCACTATACATATTTGTTTCTAGTGATGTCACAAACATATATAAGGAAGAAAAATTTGATGTTTCAACCATAGTGGTGGACACAGGCTAAGAGGTAAAATTAGATATAGTCACGGTTAACAATCCCAATGAATATTTTCGTGAGAGATCTGTGGGTGAGTACAAAGAATCAGGTAAATGAGTTTGTGATTGAGTGTGAAGAGGTGGAAGAGGATTCGTCTAATAAAAATAGAGTTCACTCAAATGGACAAGATTAGAGGGATGAGGCTCTTCTTATAGGATCTCTTCATGAGTCATGAGTCCATATGGAAGAGGCTCATTGTTGGGTCCAAGATATATAGGTGGAGGTTTTTTCTAAGACAAAGGAAGATAAGGGGAAGGACTTGTAGTAACAAGTGAAGATGGTTGAGGCTCCTCAAGTTCAAAAACTTCATGAATTTTAGTATCTGACTCGAGAATTTTAGGTTTAATAACCACAGGCAATAAGGCTTCAACAACTTTTTTTTCTATTGTTTCATATTCACCAACAAGAGTATATGTAATCTTGGGCTCAGAAGTCAAAGGGACAGATGATTCTAGTCAATCAATTTCAGGAAGAGGACCAAAATTGGTTCCTCAAGTTCCAGATTTAGTAGTTTTCGTCTTCTTATGCTTTTAATGACAATGAGGAGTAGCCTATGGTGAAAAAAGTGGCATATTTTGCATTCTACGTGAACTACGGGGTGAGGGATTTTGTTCTTCCACATTGGATTAATTTTTTTTAGAAATTAACACAAAAAATAATTAAAAATTAGAGTAATCTAGGCATAAAAGATTACCAAGCAACTCTGAACTACAATATATACCATGGAGAACCAAGGAATTAATGTACAACAACTAATCTCCTTAAATATTGTGTTCGGTGTATCATGGTATACAAGGGGGCCGAATCGGTTACCTAAGGTGAGGATAGAATCCTATAGGGGACTCCCAAAATATACTCGATGGTATGTGGGAGTGCAGTTCATAGAAGTGTTTTCTAATGCGTAATTTTTCGATGAGAGCATTCACATATACTTTACGTGCATGGAGCGTCATCCAATATACCCAAAGGTACATGGACAACTATCCTATAAACACATGTACGTGGAATGGGATTTTAGGCTCGGGGTGCAACACTGGAAAACAAAAATATCTCCTATGTTTGATGACGTTGGAACACGTCTCTAGCTTAGACCTCTAAATGTTTGCATTAATGTTACAGATTATCTATAGGTTGATTCAATAAATTTTACTATTTATCATTGATTAAGTTTCAATTTTTGGGATCACAGTGAATGTCACATGAATATCCTAAAATGAAAACTAGCATGAGGAAATGAAATATTTCTCATTCAATGAAAATATATCTAGGGAAGGGAAGAGGTAAAGAGTATGCAACAAATAATATGCAGCAAAAAAATGTGAAAAATGAAATCCATTTCCAATGAAACTATTACAATTTCAATGCACACACAAAACCCTAAAGTACAATGAAAATATTTTTCTTTTCAAGTCTCTTAATTTTCAAAAATGAAGAAAAGTAAGATGCAAAGTTTAATCACTGATTCAAATAAATTTTTCAGAATGAGGACTAGAACAATCATTCATCCAAGAAACCAATGACCAAACAAAATCGTTTTTCAAGAAACCTAATGATAAAAACAAAGGAAAATATTCAAAAAAATCCTTACCAAAGGTATTAAAACAAAAGAAATTGAAATGGAGGCTTCAGAGGGACCATAGGACACTCAAAGTCTCAAGGAAGGGAAGTTGGAACAAGGTTGATTAGAGAGAAAATTAATACAAAGGGAGATTCATTCACGAACAAGGTCCAACACAGGTGCAGAATAGGCATTAGTGCCTTACAATGCAAGCACAAAGAGGGCTCTACAGAGGTGCAATGCTCTATCCCTAGACCAAAGGGACCATTAGTGAAGAATAGGAGACTTCTGATACAAATTTATCAATTGAGAGGCTAAATTAAAGGTCTTCCTAGGTCTATTATTAACTAAATATGACAATCAAGGTCCAAATAAGAGGTGAAAGAAACACTAAGAAAAAATAAACCACCAAAGGAAAATATCAATCCCCAACATAGTGACCAATTTGTTATATGTAATCTATGACTATGGACATAAGTGTCTTCCCTAGATTAGGTGGCTTAATCTAGAACAACAGAAATACAAATTAGCTATTGTTTTCCTTAAAGTAAGTACATAATGAGATGAATCCCACCTATAATCCGACATATACTTCACTCACTTCTTAGCTTTAATTCTCCAATCCTAGCTCCCATCGCAAAAATTAGAACCTGCACAACCAGACAAAACAAGCCAACGATCGATAGTATCTATGTAGCATCATTTAAATACTTAATTCAATAGATAAACATGGAATCAAAATACATGAAAAAATAACATCACATATAGGAAAAAAATAACTCTTTGCATTAATTTAAATTGAACGAGTTACAACCATAAATAGGAGTTGATCTGGTAGAATTGCTCCTCCAATCTAACTAGTTCCTTCTTTGTCACAAAGTGCACCTCTAATCACCCTATTCATGGAATGTTAACTCTTTACAACAGTAGCATGATGGTAGAATTCTATCTCAAAAATCCAATCCTTAGCTTGTAGATAGCCACAAACATATAGAAAATGGGTGTAAGTTGGGAGTTCTTATCCATTTACCAATATAGGACTTGAGATCCACTCTTGATGGGAGGATGGGATCAAAGGATAATATATGGAAAGATGAGGTTAGGATAGGATACGATCCAAATTTTTTATTTGAGGTAAATGGTTGTAACAATTTATGGAAGCTTCTTGAAAAAGAGGCTTCTGAAATTTCTCTCTTTTCCAAAATTTCTAGAACCTGCATAGGTGCATAGGGGAGCAACTTGTAGGCGATCAAAACATGCCATAATGGAGCAACTTGTATGTGAACATTTTCCAGTAGGAAGATGTAGAGCGTTGGTCCTTAAAATGATGGAAACAAGGTGTTTTCAAGCAGAAACTCTGGCATATGAGAGTGTCATGCATAGATATTTGTGCTATTATGATGTCAAGGGTTGAAAGGATGTTGATTGATCCAGTTTGTAGGTCGAATAACCATATGTGACAAAATTTCATATAACAATCTGGAATCCCATCTCATCTCTAGGAGTCCACCAAAATGATTTTTTATTTCTCTTAATTTTCTAAATAATTGGTTTGTTCATTTTGTTGAACTTCCTGATGAATTCCTTATAAAAATTTGTCGAACCAAGAAAAATTATGAATTCAAAAATATTTCTGGGAGAGGTCCATTCAATTATATCCTTTACCTTTTCTAGATCCATCTTGAACCCTCCTTTGGAAATTAAAAAACCTAAATATACAAATTTTGACTTTAGAAAGGAATATTTCTTCAAATTTATAAGTGTCTTTTCATGTTGTAATTTCTCTAAGACATACCTCAAGTGTCGGAGATATTCCTCCTTTGAATGATATTAAATTAATATTTCATGAAGGTAAATAATTACAAATTTCCCTATGAATTATTTCAATACTTCATTCATCAACATCATGAATGTACTAGGCGCATTAGATAATCTAAAAGGTATAACCATACATTAATATATTCCCTCATTAGTTTTAAAGGAATTTTTGCGCAGGTCTCCCTCTCTTATTGTAATTTGATTGTATCCACTTTCCAAATCAATTTTTTAAAACCAACTGGCACCACTTAAACAGTCCTGCAAATCATCAATAAATGGCAAGGTAAAATGACACCTGGTTGTGATCTTATTCAAAGTTATGGAATCTTTACACATGTGCCATCCACCATCCTTTTTTGGGCTTAACACTGTAGGCATTTTGTATGTAATAAGACTTTCTTTGATCAGTCCTTTATTGAACAACTCCTGCACTTGGTTCTTGACTTCCTCATTTTCCTTAGGTGTCATGCAATAAGCATATTTATTGGGAAAACATGCTATTGGTATTGGATCAATATGATGACTAGTACTCCTTATAGGTGGTAGTTCATTTCACAAATAATCCACAACAATATCATTCTTTTCCTCCAACAATTCTTGAAACTATAAAGGAAAATCAAAAATAGTAGTGGAAGAAAGAACATTTGCTAATAATAGAAAAATTTACCCCCTTTGTCTTCAAGTGCTGTAAACTCTCTTTTCCTGTTAGGTCCCTATATTACTAATACAATCCCTTATTTTTGTTAGTGTAACCCCCTTATTTTTATTGTTGTACCCCTGTAACCCCCATATTGTTATGATTGTGCCCTTACATTATTATTGTTAGGTCGGCTAGGATTACATTGTGGGCCCATGGACTCTTATATATAGAAAGGAGATTTTTTCATTTATGTAATGTATTGGAGGTTGCCCCCTCGAAGTGGATTATTTATAAGCCTTTGATATCTCTTTCTTCTATTTTTGGACCTGGTTTCATAACATTTGGTATCAGAGCTTTGGATTCTAGGGTTTCGCTGCTCCAAACATGTCATCATGGAATTTTCACTATCACTTTTTTTATACGAAGTTTCAGAAGCTGAAATTTTTACAGAGCGAAGATGAGATCTGGAGGAATGTTGCGTAAACATTTCAGATCTTGGTTCACAACATTTTCAGAGATATGATCTGTGGAAGTTAGGGATTTTTTAGGCTCCCGAATTTCACCTAAAATAGGTCATCGTGGAATTCGCGCTATATCTTTGTTTTGACGAAGGTTTAGAAGCTAAATTTTTTACAGAGCAAAGCTAAAATCCTATGGAACTTCCTGTACAAATTTCAGTTCTTGATTAGAAATATTTTCGGAGATATGATCTGTGGAAGTTAGGGTTTTTCCAGGCTCTCGAATTTCATCTCAAAGAGGTGACCGTGGGAAAATCATCATAACTCTCTCTCTAAGCATCGGATTGGAATTCTGTAAGAAGTGGCCACAAGTACATGGACTTTAGTTTCATGTGTTACAATTTCAGATTCTAAGGAGGAAATAGTGACACGTGGCACTTTGTACAAGTTCTCTCTACCGAACGAGTCCATAATTAGGTCATTGTGGGAGATTGGGCATAACTTTGTCTTGAAAAATCCAAATCAGGTCAGACCTGTGGCATTTGAAAGAAGATTTATATTTTTACTACAGGGCCAAATTTCAGATATTGAATATCCGAATCACAGAGATAAGTCAATTTCAATATCAAGCTTCTCAAAAGCAAGAAAAAAGTTTGTATTTTTCTTTCGAATTGGATAAGTCTTCTTTGAAGAATCAATTTGAATTGATTCCAAGAGAATATTGTAGAATATATATTAGTATTGGGTTCTAAAAATCCCCTTAAAAATAATTCAACACCCATTAAGCCTTTAGAAGGCTCTACTATGTCTCATGAATATGAAGAAATGCAACATGGCATATCAAAATTACAACAGCAAGTGCACCAAATTTCGCTCTCGCAAGGAGCAACAAAAAATGAAATGGATGTTTTGAAGAAAAGCATGGAAGATAAGATTGATGGTTTGAATAAAGGCATGGAATCTACAATGGATGGTTTGAAGAATGTTATGGAAGAAAAAATGGAAGGTTTGAAGGATGGTATGGAAGAAAAAATGAAAGGTTTGAAGGAATACATGGAAGGTTTGAAGGAAGGTTTGTCATAGTTGATACAAGAAATGATTCCTAATGGCAAAAAGATAGTAGAGGAAACTCATGATGAGAACAAAATAAGTATTAATCGTGATTTCATAAACTCTAATGTTGGATTGAAGAACCACCATATTCCAAAGATGGATATTAGGAAGTTTGATGGAAAGGATCCCGTAACATGGATACTACAGATGGAGAAATATTTTGATCTCAATAATGTGCAAAACACGTAGAAGGTACGCATTGCAACTTTACATTTAGAAAAAAATACATTTGTATGGTATCTATGGCTTTGCACCCATAAAAAAATTGTCACTTTGTAGCACATTATGAGGATACAAAGAGAAACACCTTCTTTAGCCAATTGATAAATCTCAAACAAAAGGGCTCAGTGGTGGAGCACTTTGAGGACATCCCAAAATTGAATATAAGGGTAACTAATATTCCATAAGAACACATGATTTGTATGGTATCTATGGCTTTGCTCCCGTAAAAAAATTGTCACTTGGTCAAATATTACGGAGGAAATGATAGCACATTATGAGGATACAAAAAGAAACACCTTCTTTAGCCAATTGATAAATCTCAAACAAAAGGGTTCAATGGTGGAGAACTTTGAGGACATCCAAAAATTGAATATAAGGGTAACTGATATTCCAGAAGAACACAGGATTTATGTCTTCATAGGGACTTTGAAGGATATCATCCAACATGAAGTTTTCATTTGAGAACCTGATTCATTGGAGAATGAATTCAGGTTGGCAAGAAAAATTAAATGTAAAATTATGGTGACAAGGAAGCCTACCACTCACATTTATAAATATGGAAGTGTTGCTACTCCTAGACTTTCACAACCTACAAGGTTGACACCACAATAATTGGAAGAAAAAAGAGCAAAAGGGCTTTGCTACAGTTGTGATATAAAATACACTAAAGGTCATAAGTGTGCTAAGAAGAAATTATTTTACATAGATTGTGAAGAGGAGGAATAAAATGAAAAAGAAACTTCAAAGGACGAGAATATACACTAGGAACCAACCCTAGAAGAAGGCGAAATGAGTCTGGCCATATCATGTAATGCATTGGCAAGAATTACCACTCCTCAAACTCTCAAGATAGAAGGACATATCAAGAAGAAAAAATTAATAGTGTTGATTGATTCGGGTAGTACCCATAATTTTATTCATTGCAAGGTAGCCAAAGAATTTAATTTTTTCCTATACCCAGCACCAGAATGTCAAGTGATGGTTGCAAATGGAGGAACTATAAATTGCTTTGGAAAATGCCATAATATCAAGCTAGCCATGGGAGAATATGTATGGAATAGTCCAATGATTTCCATCCCAATGGGAGGTGCTTATGTTGTACTAGGAGTACAATGGTTACAATATTTAGGGACGATAGATTTTAATTTTCAAGAATTTTCTTGAAATTTTTTTCAGAAGGAAAGGAAATCGAATTACGGGGTATCGCAGGGAAGCTAGGAAAGATAATAAGCTCTAATGTCATGACAAATATTATGAAAAAAGAACAATGATGTGTAATTGCACAATTATACTCACTAGTTCCAACATCAAAATCATCTATTTCTCCAGATCTCCAAAAATTCTTGGACAATCATTCCAAGGTGTTTGAAACTCCAAAAGGACTCTCACTTATTCGTTATCATGATCATGCTATTCATTTGATTCCAGGAAGTGTTCCTCCAAACATCAAGCCTTACATATATCCTTATGTCCAAAGAGAGAAATTGAACATGTGATTGCATAAATGTTAGAGCCTGGTATAATTCAACCTAGTCAAAGTTCTTTCTCTGATCCAATAGTATTGGTGCACAAGAAAGATGGATCATGGTGCATGTGTCCAGATTATGGGGAGCTTAATAAGCTCACTATTAAGGATAAATTTCGCATTCCCGTGATTGATTAATTATTGGATGAATTACATGGAGAAATTTATTTTACCAAGTTGGATCTTCCTTCAGGATATCATCGAATTAGAATGAAGACTGAAGATATTCTAAAAAAAACATTTCGAACCCATGAGGGACATTATGAAATTTTTTTCATGCCTTTTGGCATTACCAATGCACCTTCTACATTTCAAGGGTTGATGAATTCCATTTTCAAACCCTTAGAAAATTTGTGCTAGTGTTTTTTCATGATATACTAATCTACATCAGGTCTTAGAAGGATCATGTTCAACATGTTGACAGGGTGCTCAAACTATTGGAGGAGAAACAATTATATGAAAAAAAATCCAAATTTTTCATTGGAGTACAAGAGGTGGAATATTTGGGTCATATTGTATCTCACGAGGGTGTTAAGGTAGACCCTAAAAAAATTAAAGCCGTTAAGGAATGGAAATTCCCCACAACCATAAAGCAGTTGCGTGGATTTCTCGGGTTAAAGGGGTATTATCGCAAATTTGTTAAGAATTATGGGAGAATATAGACACCTCTAACAACAATATTGAAGAAAGGTGCATTTTCATGGACTCGTGAAGAAAATAAGGCCTTTTAACATATTAAAGAGGTAATGTGCCTAGCACCAGTCTTAGCTACACCAGACTTCACAAAAACCTTTATTGTGGAATGTGATGCCTCAGGAAATGGAATTGGTATTGTTTTAATGCAAGAAGGAAGACCCATTTCTTTTGAAAGTCATCCAATCAAAGGAAAGTATTCACAAAAGGTAATTTATGAGAAGGAAATATTGGCAATACTACATGCACTAAAGAAATGGAGACCTTACCTAATGGGAAGACACTTCAAGGTAAAAAATAATCATGATAGTCTTAACTACTTTGTGGAACAAAGACTATCTTCAGAAGAGGAAGAAAAATGGGTCACAAAGATGTTGGGTTATGACTTTGAAATCATCTACGAAAAATGGAAGCTAAATGTTGTTGCAGGTGCAATCTCAAGAAAGGATGAAGAGGTGGAAGCATTGCTTTGTGTCATTTCTATTATCCAACCAAATTGGATAATCGAAGAAATGGATGAATGGAAGAAGGACGAAGAAGTGTGGACACTCATTCAAAATTTGCAGCAAGATCCTAGTACATCTGATACATTTAGTTGGAAAAATGATTCCTTATGGTGCAAATATCACTTATATATTTGCAAAGAATTCCCAACTAAAACAAAATATTCTTTTGGAATTGCACACTTCTCCTTTAGGAGGACACTCGGGATTTTTAAAACTTACCACAGAGTGAAGAAAGATTTTTTTTGGGATGGTCTTCAATCTGATATTCAAAATTTTGTGGCGGAATGTTTGGTTTTCCAACAAAATAAAGTTGAGACAATTAAGACCCCAAGTCCTCTACAACCTTTATCCATTCCAAGTTAACATTGGGAGGAGATTTCAATGGATTTTATCACAAGTTTACCTAAGTCTGAAGGAAAGAGTGTCATCATGGTGGTAGTTGATAGAATTACCAAGAATGCACACTTCTGTGCATTATCTCATCCATTTAAAGAAAGTAAAGTTGCTACTGAATTTATGGAAACAATTCAAAAGCTACATGGAAAACTGAAGATTATTGTAAGTGACACAGATCCCATTTTTACAAGAAATTTTTGGACAGAATTATTTTCTTGTTTGGGTACTCAACTAGCTCATAACTCATCTTATCATCCTCAATATGATGGTCAAACTGAGATAGTGAATAAATGTTTGGAAGGATATTTTGTTTTTTTTTATATTTGATAAGAAATCACAATGGGTCAAGTGGTTACCTCTCGCTAAATGGTGGTATAACTCTTCATTCCATACTGCATCAAAAATGACCCCATTTATGGCACTTTATGGATATCATCTACCGTCCATCACATCTTTTTAAAGTGAATATTATAGGGTTCAAGCAGTGGAAGATCACATCGAGAATCAACAAGAAGTTCTCCACATCCTAAAGGATAACCTAAGTTTGGCTCAAAATCGAATGAAACAATAGACATATCAACATCGTAGTGAGAGAATTTTTAATGTAGGAGACAGGGTATTTTTACGGCTACAACCATACAAACAAATGTCCCTCAAGGAAGCTAAGAAGGATAATAAATTATCTCCAAAGTACTATGGTCCTTACAAGGTTTGGGAAAATATTGGTACTATCGCATACAAATTGGAGCTTCTTGCTTCTTCGTGAGTGCATCCAGTTTTCCATGTTTCATGCTGATAAAAGGTTATAGGGGACAAACTTCCAGTTAAAACAATATTGCCAGAACTTCATGAGGAAGGAAAAAACATATTGGAACCTGAAGCAATCACAGAAACAAAAACTCGACAGCTACAAAATCGAACAATTTCAGAGTATCTCATCAATTGGAAGAACTTACCCACTGAATATTCTACATGGGAGGATGAGAATTTTATATAGAAGCACCCAGAGCTACTCAAGCGTTGAGGACACAATTTTTTTGAAGTAGAGGAGCATGTTAGGTTCATATATTACTAGTACAGTCCCTTATTGTTCTTTGTGTAACCCCCTTATTTTTTTGGTTGTAACCCTGTAACCTCCATATTGTTATTATTGTGCCCTTACATTATTATTGTTAGATCATCTAGATTACATTGTGTCCCCATGGACTCCTATATATAGAAAGAATGCTTTTTCATTTGTATCATCCAAGAATTGTTCATTTATGTAATGTATTGGATGTTTCCCCCTCGAAGTGGCTTATTTCTAAGGTGTTGATATCTCTTTTATTCTATTTTTGGAGCTGGTTTCATAACATTATAAATCATAAAAAAATATTTAGGATTACCAGATTCAAAAGTCCCTTCTTCTTTTAATGGAAGCAAGGTATGATTGATGTCATCCTTCTAAAACTTATAGGTATTCTTCTTACCATCATGTACAACTCCTATATCAAACTTCCATGGCCTACCTGGAAAATTATGATGCATGCCCATTGACATCATATTGCCCAAAAAATTATCCTTGTCACTTCCAATTTGAAGCTCTACCTCACACTTCTCATTCACCAAAATTTGATGCCCTTTATACAACCAAGACACCTTATAGGGAATTGGATGCCTTTTCTTCTTTAACTTCAGTCTACAACCTCTATAGACACTATGTTTTCAGTATTGCCTCTGTCAATCACCACATTACAGCAATTCCCTTTTAACTTTACAAAGAGTTGAATCATAATAAGGCTCTCCTTCGGACTGCCTCAACAACTTCTTTCTCCTACTTAATCAACACATTTCCCATCACTAAGGCATCTCCTGTGTCTGGAAAATTCTTGGCTTCTTACACCTCTACTTTCGCTTCCTCTACTTGAGTAGCAACACAATTTATTTAGTTTGTTTCTTCATTTTTTGGAGAATCATAAGCCATGTGCTCAATATTTCCACACTAGTAGTAATGAACTTCTCTTTTTCCTCTTCCTTGTCCACTAGAAAAGGATCATTGACCTTTGGATTCTCCCTCTTGATGTCTTGGTGAATTCGAATAGTTGGAACCATCTCTTGGTTTCGTAGATATTCTTATGTTTGTTTTTTTCCCTCTTCTTCTAGCAACACTATTACCTCCGGTAGCTAGCTTCCTTGCAAGTTTTTCTTTAGCCTTCAAAGCCAAGTTATATGCCTCCTGTAGTGTCTTAGGTGAAAATATGCTAATCTCATCTTGTATGTCTAGTCTAAGACCATTTATATATCTTGATATATATTTTGTAGTCTCCTCTACATATCCTACCTTGATGTTCACCTTGTATAATTATTATATATACTCTCTGAATGTCATAACTCTCTACCTAAGATTCTACATACTCCTTAACAAGGTAAGATGGTAATATTTAGGCAAAAAAATATCTCTTAGTTTCACCATTATCATGTCCCAGCTTTTAATATTTTGTTTATTCTTTCTCCTTATCTCTGCTTGTACACCATCCCACCAAAGAGGTGCATGAACATTTAACTTGGTTACAAAAAATTTAACCTTCTTCTCCTCATCCATTTCTTCATATTCAAATAATTTATCCATCTATGTGATCCAGCCAATAATATCCTATGGATTCATTCTACCTTTATAAGAAGAAAATTTTGGTTTGGGTTTCATAACCGATCCAAAAATTGATTTCAATACCTTAGATTTTTCTATTTCTTCTATTGCTTCTTCTTCTTCTAAATCTTATTCCTCTTATGGACTCACATCTCTTGCTTTTGGTTCACTCTGAAAACTAGTCTTCGTCGTATCCATTTGCGCCTCCAATCGCTGCGTCTCCCACACTGCCTCTCTATTAGCAATAGGTATTTTTCTTTCCCCTCTTCCAGTGCCTCATCGAGTTACTTGATCAACTATGGGTGGCATGATTACTTATGCTCATGAAGTAGACAAATACTCTTCTCTTATACCACTTATGCAAACCTAACTTATATTTGTCAGGAGTTTGTACCAATACAACAAATTCCCAGAACCGACGTTTCTCTTAACCCTTCGAGATGAAATATCATTAAAATAATAGTGGGAAAGAGTCAAAAGGATGGCCAAATTTGCCCAATTATGGCCAAATTTCTTCTTTAGTAACAATATCTCAGCGACCCTCTTTATAGCTTAGGACCAGGCCTACGTGACATTGTCCATATAATAATGTCATCCCACTTTATATATATATATAATAGTGTAATATATATATATATATATATATATATATATATATGTTATTCTTTACAATAGTAAATTATTAAATATTAATAATTATCATTACAGTTAATTTGGTAATTAATATTTTTTTTAAATATTATTTTATAATATTTAATTAGATAATAAATTTATTATTATTATTGTTATATTTTATTTATTACTATTGAATTTATGCTAATTGTTTAAAACATAACTTTTTGATAAATATGATTATGAAATTTATTATATTAGTGTAATCGAATTTTGAAAGAAAAATTGAAAATCATATCTATGGAAATGTTAAATTAAATAAATAGGAATTGAGTTGGAGCTTCAATTTTAATTGATAGGAATTTCTAAGAGTCAGGGGAAATTTATTTTGCAACTAGAAATGTCAAATGGGTATGTGTTTAAAAGTATTATTTTTAGTAATATTGAAAAAATAAGTATTTATTTTTTAGAGTTAAACATTATAATTTACATTGATAAATGTTAAACTAATAGATCAATAGGAAAATCAATTGCTATAGTCATGCATTGGCACAGATTGATAAATTGATATCTAAAGTGAAGAAATTCATTTCCTCCTCAAGGACTTGCATAAATTTTGGTGGTTAGTAATTTTAAGCCCTATATAAAGCCCATGTTAACCCTAAAACCCATTATTAATCCCTATATATTGTAATATTACATTTCTATTGTTATATTGTTATGCTGGCTAGAACCTATCATGGTCCCATTTATTATAATTGTACATTTTCTCTCATGTATGTATACTAAGGAGACCTAGTCTTTGAATCATCAATATTTTCTTGTATATTGTAGCTATTGTAAAAAGATGTTTTCCCTCAAAAATTACTATAATTATTAATTTCCTATCACTTATAAAATACAGGGATCATAACATTTAGTATGAGAGCTCGTCATCCTAGGATTTTGCTACTTTAAATAGGTCATCATGGAATTTTCACTATAAATTTTTTAATAGGATGTTTCAGAGAGTGAAACTTGGAGAATATTGAGGAAACATATTTGGTAATATTTGGTTCAAATTTACGATATTATTTCTCTATATTTTTTAATATGTGCTCCAAGGAAGTTAGGGTTCTTGAATTCTATTAAAATGAGTCTCAAACATGTCAATTTTTCATTTTCAGTATAATTTTTTTCTGGTTATTTCAAACCATGAAAATTGGAACATGTTGAAGTGAAATATTCTTGAACATATAGCTCAAATTTTAGATCTTATTCTCCTATCATTTAGGATACATGATATCAGGAGTTTCAAGTTCCTGAATTCTCCTAAAATCAATTTCAAACAAGTTCTTTTGAATTTTCGTAACATTTTTTTTGTTGGAAGGTTTTATACAGTAAAACATGGATCGAGAAATCTTAGAGAGAATTCGGTTCAAAATTTAAAATTTGGTTCACTATACTTTCATATTTATACCGTATGGAAGTTAAGGCTTGTTAACAATCCTGAAATAAATTTTAAATAGGTCAGCTAAGTTGGTATTTTTTCCATATATTTTTTCTAGGATTGTTTAGACTAAGAAATATTTAAAGATTTTAGGAGACATACTTAGATACATCATATATAAATTTCACAATTATATTTAAATAATCAGACACATGGAATGCTATACAAATTTGCGGGTGATAAGAAGCCAAAGATCGGTAAGTTTTTAGAAAGTTACTGTAATTTTCACTTGGAAAATAAAATTCTAGTCATATATATGGAATTGTAGAATAGACATATCAAACCATTAGATTTAAATGTTTTATATCTAAAATAACTCAAATATCATATGTATGTATATATATATATATATATATATATATATATATACATATATATATCTAAATAAAAAATAGCTATTTATTTATTCTCTGAAATAAGGTACGTAACTTACAAATGACTTAAATTTTGATTAGAAGATCCCATTTTTTTTGTGACTAAAAGTTTTGATAAAGAGGAGTACCAATATTGTTTCCCAAAATTGCCCCAAAAACAACTACTATGCCAATTAAAGTTATTGAGGGCTCATCCTTGACTCATGAAGAAAGTGAGGGATTAAAATGTAGGTTATCTCATCTAGAGAAGAAAGTGAATGAAATGGATGGTAGTATGTTGAGAAACGTGTACTTATCAAGTTCTCAAGAAATATTAAATAGAAATAGAAAACAAGATAAATTAAAACAATGAATTAATAGAAAATAATACGAATAAAAATAACAAAGAAATATAAAATAATATGAATGAAAATAAGGAAGAAATACAGAAATACACAAATTTCATGGAAAATATTTTCTTGGAGAGACTTCATAAAAATACTATTGAGATCAAGGGAAATAAAGAAAACATTTTAGTAAGAAATTTGACTAAAGTGGATGTGGAGATCCAAGGAAATGATTAACATAATGAGAAGCATGGTGTTAAGAAGAAATATTATATGGGGACTATATGCTACCACAATTAAAGAGCACAAATACTGAATCACAAAACCATATTCATGAATTTTCAATCTAGGATCCACCTCATAAAAGCTTCAAATCATCACCAAGGAACTACTATGTTCAAAATATAAATATGAGGAATTTTTATGGTAATGATCCTATAACATGTATATTTAATATGGATAAAAACTTTATCTACACCAAGTGGTATCCTTACAAAAGGGAAATATTGCATCCATGTTTTTAGAAAAATATTAACATGTATGGTATCAATGGCTTTGTGAAAGGAAAAGGGATTCTATTATATTTTGGTCCATTTTTATAGAGGAATTGATAACACATTATGAGGATATTCAGAGCAATACATTCTTCATTCAATTGCTAAATATCTAACAAAAAGGTCCAATTATAGAGCACATTAAACAATTCTAAAAGTTTAGTCTCAAAGTAAAGAATATTTCAAAATATAATTTGTTAAACCTTGTTATGTGAAAATTAAAGGAAAACACCCAACATGGGGTGCATCTCTTTGAACCTAAATCTATATAGCATGCTTTCAGTATAGCTAGTAAAGTTGAAAGTAAAAATATGGTGACTAGAAAATTTGTCAGTGATAACAGTATAAAAATTCATGTTCCATCTCTTAAACCAATAAGGTTTACTCCTTAGCAAGTGGATGAAAGAGAGTGAAGAGACTATGTTTTGACAGTAAGTATAGTAAGGGGAATAAATTTAGTGAGAATAAATTATTCTACATAAATTGTGAAGATGAAGAAGATAAAGAAGTGAAAAATTCACAAAATATAGAAGTAGAAGAGACTACTCCAACAATATCTTGGCATGTATTGGTTCGAAACACTAGTTTGTAAACTCTCAAGATAGAAGGATATATCAAAAATAAAATGAAAACAATATTTATTGATTCATGTGTACCCATAAATTCATAAATTACAAATTGGAAAAACTTCTTATTTTCGTTATATATACAACACTAAAATTTCAAGTAATGATTGCAGATGGAGGTACCATATATCGTTTAGAAAAAGTTCAATAATATTAAGCTAGATATAGGGGAGTATTTATTGATTACTCCTACGGTTTCAATCAAAATTGATGGTATTGATGTTTTATTAGGATCTCAATGGTTATAGTGATAGGGAAAAATGGCCCTTAATTTTCAATATCTTTTCATAATACTTTTTCATAAGGAAATTGAGCATAGAGGTATAAAAGGTAAACCTAGTAAAGTGGCAATCTCCAATAGCATGATAAAATTTCTAAAAATGGAAACCAATGTGTAATTGCATAATCATGTTCATTAGGTGTTTAAACATCTATATCCTTTGCTCTAATGGATCTCCAAAAAATTATCAACCATTATTCTAAGGTATCTGGGTATATACCTAAGGGTCTTACATATACCTAATATCATGACCATGCTATTATTTTTAATCTTGGGAATATCATGCACAACATGTTGACAGGGTCTGAACACTATCGAAAAAGAAACAATTATATGAAAATCCTTCAACGTGTGCATTTGTGGTTCAATAAGTGGAATATTCAAGTTATATTGTATCACATGAAGGTGTCAATATGGATCCTAATAGAATCGAAGCTATTAGGGAATGGATAACCCCTAATACCTCGAATAAAGTCATAGGAATCTTATGATTGATAGGTTATTACCATAATTTTTCCAATAATTATGGTAAAATAATAGCACCTCTAACAAAACTATTGAAGAAGGAAGCATTTCTTGGAATAAAGAAGCAACCAAATATTTTTATCAAATTAAATAGGCTATCTATACAAATCCCATCTTGTCAACACCTAACTTATAAAAATAAAAATAAAATAAAATAAACCTTCATTATGGAGTGTGATGTCTCATGCCATGGTATTGATGAAGTTTTGATGCAAGAAGGAAGACCCCTTACCTTTGAAACTAGTGAAATTAAAGTAAAGAAATTTTTTAAACCCATGTATGAAAAAGAAATGTTGGCCATATTGCATGTAGAAAAGAAATGACATCCTTACCTAATAACAAGACCCTTCAAAAAAAAAAAAATTAATGATAGTCTAAATTTATTCTTAGAGAAAAGGCTATCTTCAAAAGAACAACAAAAATGGGTCACAAAGGCACTAATTTATTACTTTGAAATTATCTATAAAATGGGAAAACATAATATTGTGGTCGGTGCACTCCCAAGGAAAAAGAAAGAAACAAATGGTTTATTATGTGTTATTTCCATTGAAATGGACTATAAAGGATTAGGTATTATAGAACCACAAACAACACCAACAAGAAGTTGACAAAATATTCAAGGAAAACATGGTTATGGAACGAAATAGGATGAAACACCAAACATATCAACATTACAATGAAAGGGAATTTGAAATCAGAGATTAGGTGTTTGTGAGACTACAACCATATACATGTATTCCCCCAAATAACAAAAGAATGAAAATAAAATAGCATCAACATATTATTTCCCCTATAACGTGTTGTAAATTATTGGAAGCATGGATTACACATTTGAGTTTCCTTCACATTCACGTGTACATCCAGTCCTCCATGTTTCTTTCGTAATGAATGTAATCTATGACAAGATCATAGTCTAAATTATTCTACCAAACTTTGATGAAGAAGGGGAAATAATATTATAATCAAAACGATCTTCATGATCAATATATAAGGTGTAATACCATGATCATGAAATGATAGATAGTGAATCTGTGTCAACATGAGATTATATCCATTATCATATATGAAGTGTATCTGCATTTAAATGTGCATAAGAAGAAAAATAGGAATTGTGAAGAATAGATATTGATCCTCCAAAGTACCCAAGAAGTAGTTGGCTTATCCAATAATATCATGTTTTATCACGAAAATAAGGCACCAACAAATCCCATACTCTTTAATCCAAATACATCATAAGTATGAACCTATAACATGTGAATAAATGATTTGCAGTAAAACATGATAAAAGAACAATCACTGATCATTGATATATACCATTTCCAAAAGTGAGGTAACCCACCAACAATGGGAATGGGAACCAAGGTACATAGTAGATTATTACAACTGAAAAAAGATGTATTATCGTTGAACATTTTTAGAGTCAACCAATTAATATGGGTCATTGATGTTGAGAAATTATTGACCGTGAATGTGAAGGAAACTATTATTTATGATTGAAATCCATAAGGTACACTCATTTTTCTTTAAATCTAATTCTCAGAGTAATGAGATAGCTTCTATAGGAATAGGTCCATTATAAGGAAGAAACTGAAGCATCCCCATCAACCAATAAACAAAATGTGAACATTGATATGTTTCGATTGCTTACATACTAACATCAGAGAACAAACTACTCATTATGAATTAACACTAGGAAGGATAAAATGGATGGTCAAGATAGCTAAAGAATGGTTGCAGAGATTATATAATTCCCTTAAAAATTAACACAACAAAATGAGGACATAGGTAGCAATTAACATCAAAAGGGGCCAATGATATTCACCATCAATTAAAGATGAATTGAAGTGGGCATTCTCCGTAAGGGTTGTAATAGTAAGTGATCAAAACAATAAAAGCTAAAAATCCATAATATACCTCTTAAGAAAATATGTAAAACCCAATTGTAAAGAATTGGCTCAAAATATGTGCTTTGTTTATGTGCTTTGTTTAATGGTTAAAAAATAATTTCTACCACGTAAATAATATATGCACCATAAAGATCCAAATTCTTTACCCTCTCTTCTTATATTTAATATTTAAGTGTTCAAATCGTTTTCATGTTATAAATATTTATTATAAATAAACGATACCATGATACAAAGGAGAAGATGAGTGCCACACACTGTGCAACTATTCTCCAAGCGCATAAAATATAACTACACAAAAGACGTGTTGTGCAGGATTGGCACACTCATGTACATGAATGCATGAGAAATTGATTCAAATGGAAAGTGATGAATGTAGATGCAAGGGACGTCAAAATAAGAATTAAACTAAAATGGAGCACTATGCAAAAAGCCACATGTATCAATAACCAACGCAAATGTAAATAAAATAAAAATAAGTAGAAGCTACTAAGGAATTGGTAAATTAAAGGAAGAAATAATCATATAGATTCTTAATTGAATGTCATGGAAATTTTAAGAAGGCTCATAGGACTATGATAAAGACTCAACATGGGTGACAAATGGCAAGTGAGATATTTACTAGAGTATCCCATAATAATGGGTAGGAACTACCGAACAAGTGTTGGCTTCACAACAGATATGGACGAGTTACTTCCATAATTTGATCGGTAGACCCTATGGCATAATGACTAAAAAAATAAGTATAATAATGATAAATAGAAGGTGAGATTTGTATCATTATATGCCAAATTGCAAATTTCCTCAAATATTTTGCGAAAAGATGTTGGATAATTATATCTTTACATTGTAAATTATCAATGGATCTTTTCTTGAAGTTAATGAGAATGCTAGAAATGCATTTAATCCAAAATATATTCAAAATACTAAAAATTACTCTTAGTTTTATTATATTGCGAAACCAATTTTATATTTTAGCACTTCATTATGAAAATTTGGATGAAAATCTATTTTAGGTGTATATTTTCGGAGCGATTGACTAAGTAACAATCCCCGATATTATTATTATTATTATTATTATTATATTTTTATTTTATTATTTTTGGGTCTCCATGAGATGATGAAGGAAAGTTAGATTGGAGCCCCTTTTTTATTATTTTCAATTTTCTAATCCTTCATGTAATTTGTTTTATTTGATAATTGTCCATACTAATATCCATGAATTTATTTTTCTCTACTCTATTTAGACTTCGTTATACTTTAAAATTTTATTTGATGTCTACTCTTAAGTTTTTGGAGCTTTTCTTTTTGGTTAATATACAATTTTATTTTTATTTTTTTTTAATTTCCATTTCTCATATCATGGGAAGCTTCTCTCTATCACAACGTATTTCATAGAAGTTTCTCTTAGGTATAATACACCATAAGATAGGATTTTTTTCAAAACTTTTCTAAATTTTGATGTATCACATTTTTCAAAATATTAATTTCTCGCATTTTATCACATTAGAAAAATATTTCTCCCATGATACATTATGACACTTGAAAACTTCCAAGAATGTGACATGTCGCATGTAAAACAACTTTCACCATGACACATTTCCTTTGTCAAAAGTTTCCTCTCACATGGTATATCACACCATATTTTTTTTCCTTTTACAACTCACGATAATAAGCCATGTTTTGAATCTTTGAAACAAATTTTATTTATCATTCCCTAGAAAACTTTGAAATTTTCAAACATACTGTACCCACATAAACTTTCCTCGCACCATGACTATCCAATTTTATTTCACTTCATGAAATTTCCCCTCTATGTGATATGACAAATTGACCCTTTATGTTACAATATTTAATATTTAAAAGGAAGCTAACATAGCCATAGTAAGAATTATAAACCAACTTTTGGCCCTCTTCTTGTTATGATTTCATTCCCATAGTTGTCATATTATATGCAAACACATAAAATCTAGTAGAAAAATATAATTTCAAGACCATTGACTAGTTCACCATACAAATACACACAAAAACCCCTAATTTCCTTCTTCTAGGTATGCATCAACCTCCAGTTAACTAGATTCATTTAATTTCTAACTCCCAATAGATCACGAGAAATATACTCTAACCAAAATTTATTTTCCACATGGTCACAAAATTCCCTAAGGAATCTAAGAAATGGGTTAAAAAGTATCCAATGCATTCACTTGGACAAAAAGGCCCCATGGGGAGAGGTTTCCTCGTCATATTTTATCAAAAACCTCACTCTTAGATAGAAAAATATTATCCTCGTACCTACAAGGAATAATAGTTTTCATATTATCGAGCCCCTCTCTCACTCTTCCTCTAGCCACCACTTGTGGAGTTTACATATTAACATATCCTAGAAATCCCTTGGAGGGAAGAAGCCTATCTTCATTCTCAAATGAAAGCCCTCCATGGGGAGAATTTTCTTCTTCTTTTAAGCCCAATTGAATGCTAGTATTTTTTTTATAAGTATTTTAATGAAGAGATTCGTTTATTTTGGTAAATATATTCAAGAAATCCAAATACTTTTACCAAATAACAGTTTAGAGGATTATAAAAATTTATCACCTAGTTTTTGATTTTATATAACTATATCAACTAACAAACTAGTATTCTTCCCCGCATTTTCTATTCCTTCTACAATTCATATAATTGTAATTTTCATAGGATTATTTGTGAGTAGTATCCAAGCTTCAACCTTTGAAATTGTGACAGATGCATTTAGTGTTAACTAGTTAAATGACATTTTATTAATTATTTTTTAAGAAAAGACTGAGACACTTAGTGTTTCTCTAAAAATTTTATTTTTCTTTAATGCTATTGTGAAAAATAAAATTGGTTATGGAATGTAGTTCCATAAAAAGTAAAAAGGCTGATGGTAAATGTTTTCTAAGAACTGAAAGATGGTTGGACAATTAGAAACCTGCTCCTCTGGGGATAAGAGACTTATCCCAGTGAGGAATAGGGGTTATGTTCATGGACTAAGGAGAAGAGTGGGAAAATTTTCTTGAACTGGTAGAGACCAGTGGAAATCACTCAGCAAGCCCTGAAGTTTTCAGGCACTGACTGGACTTGGAGTCCTGAGGTCACAATAGAAAATATATTGTCAAAATGTACCTCTTCAGGAGTGGAGCACGGGGGCAAGAGGAGAATGTAATTGCCTCTCTTGAAGGTTTGGTGGACACCAACAGCCAAATAAATTTTTATATAAGTGATTGTTATTTGAGAATTAATTAGACAGGAAGGTTGTTTACAAGTTTTTTGCACATAGTTAAGTATTATTTAATTTCAGATGAAAGTTGTTTATATCCTGGAATATTTCTACTAATAGAAAAGTGTCAATTTATTAATTATAAAATAGCTCAGCACATTCTTGCAAACTCTATGATTATTACTGTGACAATTTGTAGAATAATCTTGTGAATTTTTATATAAAAAGAAAAATTATTATTCCTGTGAGATACTTGAAAATTATAGCAGATAAATATCAAGAATAAAACCGGCTAACTAAGAAAATTAGACAATAGAACATATATTTCTTGCCAGAATATTTTATCCATGAGGATGTATTCAAAAGTACTAGGACAGAGAGACAGAATGATAAAAGAATAATTATTAATATTATAAGTTGTTGTGCAAGAGATCGAACTCTAAAGGTTACTATCTATCTTAAAATAGGAGAGGGTGAGCTTTTGGTTCCGTGTATGGGGATGAAACCCCAACCTAGCCCTCGCTGGTACCCCTAACCATCTATACACAGACATAATTGTTAGGTGTTCTGGTCACCAAGATATACTCTTAAGGTATGATGAAACAAACAAATATATATATATATATATATATATATATATATCTTAAGAAAAGAAATTAAAGCTAGTGATTAAGACTACTCTGAAGACAGTGTAGAAATATTCCCAAAATAGAGTTTAAGACCTGAATGTCGAGCATATATACATATTTATGAATTCGAATGAACCGAGGAACTTAAATATAATAGAAAAATAAAACTGGAGAATGTACAATATTTTGCAATTATAGGCTTTAAATTTCCATTAAGTAGCATGAGTAGGCCACTGTACTTAAAATATTTTGATATGGACCAAACGAAATACTATTCGAAAAGTAGTATTATAGCAGTAGCCATTTCCAGAATGAAAACTAAGCAAGAGTCGAGTTTTTAGAAATGAACCCTTTAGTAAATCTTTCATAATCAATAGCAAAGTGAAATTTTACAGAAATAGGAGTGCGAGAAAGAATTATCCGAGGCCTCAAATATTCTGGCCGTATAATGTCATTTAAATTTACAATATGTGATAAGATCAATACATAAAACAAGGCCCACAGACAATTCCTTAAACTGAGACGAGATTGGGTTCATAAACCCTGTGAAAGCTAGAAGTTTGCCTAAAACAGATAAGACTTATGAGACTAAGTGAAAAATTTAGAAGTAACTGGAAGGTGAGCTAAATATATTAACATTGAACTGAGATATCTTGTATACAAAATGAAAATTTGATGCAGGAGAACCTGCCAACCAGTGGAAGAGATGACCTGCAACCATTAGCCATGGAAGGAAAACCTGTGAGTTAAGGTTTTAAGATGCTAAACATATTCAAAGATGAAGAACTATGCTAAATAAATGACGAACCGAAAAATAGTATTCATGTAGAGGAAGTTTCGCCAAGACATTCTGGTCATCAAAATCCTTCAACATCTGGGAATTAGAAATTAATATGAAAAACTGATAAGGAGATAAAACTTTGAATTTGGAAGGTATTCAAGTAAAAATTTGTAGATGCAATGAGCATGGAAGGTTTACCTGAGCAGAGAAATGCACAAAGATAGGAACCGTGATTTGCCATGGTGACATAGGTTGAACTCCAGTGGATTGAAACGAGGACCCCTTCCTTGCCATACTGCAAACCATGAGCACTACGCCTGTGGAAAAAATCATGAGTTGGGATGGGTTCATAGTCTGGAAAAGCAGGAGCTCGAGTATTGATGTGGAAAAAAACCCTCAGAGAACAGAGGAAGTGAACCGACACAAAACAATTTCAAAAGGCAAAGCCACCAAGGGTTGGTGTGATTATCAAGTCAGTTCCCGCCAAAAATGTGAACCATTGATCTCCAAAAATTTTAATGGTAAATATCCATGGAAGGTGGCCATCGAAACTTGCAACAAGAACACAGACTGACTTACAACTATTAAGGGGTTTAAATTCCAGTACCAGCATCATTCGATATGTAAAGACATGTTAGTTAACCCTTGGAATTAACAAAATATGCTTCTTGTTTTCATGCGATGTTAGTATAGCATTTAAGTTAAAAATAGTGAAGATATGCAAATGACAAATCACATAAATTTTAGAACATGATAAATTATTCCTTGGAAAATGGAAATTTTATGGGAGTTAGAATATATTTATATAAAGGTTAAGGTTTAGAACTCTTATAAAAATAAAACCTTAGTTTGGACATTGAGTTTATAAGATAAGACTAATAGTCGGTGTTGCAAAATTGATTAAGTGTGATACAATTTGGTCAGTATGTTTAGCCGTAGGGTAAAAAGTTTTTTTTTTTGGTGTGTATGTTAGAAGTGGTATCAAAGCAAGGTTCATACGTTGGGACCCTAAGGGTCAACTAACGGTTTAAGTTGTGTGTATACTGATGCACAAAAGAGAATCATAATAGGGAAACATCATGAGAAGGGGGTCAATGCAACAACCACCCCAGAACATTGGGGAACTGCAAACATGACCAGAAGTGAGCCCTGAGATGTGGTTCAGCTGAGTGTGGATCAGCACCAGCAAAAAAGTAGACTTCTGGAGGAACAACAACACCAAACTATCATACCGTTGAATACAATACAAAATATACAGGAAGAAATGGTTTGGGTTCAAAGTGATAATAAGCGCTTGATGCAAGAGCAAGAAAAGAGACTCAAGAGCCAATCAAACGAGAAAAATCAGGGAATGGAACAACCCAGTGCTGATAAAGACATGCAAGAAGGTAATGAGCGACAAACAAGGGATCACACCACTAACAGAGTGGACAGAGGCCCTTCATAGTGAAGCAAAAAGAACAAAAACTATAATGAAGCAGAGTTTGGCAATTTGTCGGATCATCAAGAAGTTAAAAAGAAAAAAGTGCAGCTTCAGGGTGAATTTCGAAAAATAAAACCACCAACATTTGATGGTGAAGCTAAGGAAGTGGCAGAGGCTTGGTTGATAAATATGAACAAATATTTTCAAGTGTACGAGTACAACAACAACCTGAAGGCCAGATTGGCCATATACTGGTTAAGGGAGAAAGCCACTCTGTGGTGGGAAGAAGTAAAGAATGTTCGCAGCATTGGGGAACAATATGTTACCTGGGAATAGTTCCAGCAATAATTTAAAGATAAGTATTTAATAGAACGTTTATACGATGAGAAATATAAATAATTCATGACTTGAAGCTAGGACAGATGACCGTGGATGATTAGATTACCAAGTTGACCTCTCTCTTAAGATATGTTCCATACCTCAGAGATGAAAAGGCTAAGGTTCAAATATTCTTGAGTAGTCTACCAACCCATATGAAGGAGTGAACTGAATTTGTAAATCCCAGAACCATGGACGTAGCCATTCGTAAGGCACGAATGTGCTACCAGCAGTCTAAGGAAAAAGGGGAAGTGGGAAAAAGTTGGCAACCAAGGAAAGGATAGAAAAGCAACTCAAACTTTAAAGGCACCAAAAATAATAACTTTAGGAATTTTGCAGGAAGTTATGTCAGTAAGCAAATTCGCAGAAATCATCAAAGAACCTGATGGCGAGCTGAAGAAAGGCCTACAAAGGCATCTAGCAAGCCTGAGCAAGGGAAAGTGACCAAACCACCCTTGCAATGTTGGGGGTGTGGTGAAGCACATTACTACAAAAATTACCCACAGTGAGCAAGAAGTGAAATAGTTGCAAATTTATAGGAGGCTTCTACAGTAGGCGATGTGGCTTGGAACATACCTCATATCAAAGCAGCATTGGAGGATCAACAGGTAGATTATCAACCAACAATGATAGAGTTGGAAGGTAAATTAATGTCTTAATCTATTTCTATTTTTGTAGACCCAGATGCAAGTCTAAGTTATGTTAATCCTAAAATAGTGGAAATTTGTAAATTGAAAGTGCAGAAATTCAAAAACCCTTGGCTAGTACAGCTAGCCACAAGAGAAAAAAGAAAGGTAACTGCGAAAATTCCAAACTGCACATTAGAAATTGAAGAACAACAGTTAAACGTGGACCTGAACATACTGCTATTAGGATCCTATGATGTTTTGTTGGGCATGGATTGGCTAGAAAAACATTGGACCTTAGTGTACTGAAAAGAAAATATTATCTATTACAGAATGTAAGATGGTACATGCAAGGAGATTTAGGGGATCAAGAAACCCCTATAGCTATGTCCTATTACAGCATCGAAAATGAACAAATGTATAAGGAAGGGATGTTAGATTTATGCTATCCAATTAGGATATGCTAATTCCAAGGAGAAGTATCCTATGATGGAGAATATACCTGTGGTACAAGATTTCATGGATGTCTTTCCAAAAGACATACCCAGATTACCACCATGAAGAGATATTTATTTTACAATTGAATTAATGCCAGGAGCATCACCTGTGTCAAGGGCTCCTTACAAAATCAGTGTTCCAGAATTAACTAAATTAAAAATGAAGTTACAAGAACTGTTGGACAAGGGATATATTCATCCAACTGTGTCCCCTTGGGGAGCACTAGTGTTGTTCGTTAAGAATAAGGATGGAACCATGTGAATGTGCATGGACTATAGACATCTTAATAAGTTAACAGTAAAAAATGAACATCTGTTACCAAGGATCAATGATCTTTTCGATCAGGTGAAGGGGGCCACAATATTTTCAAAAATAGATCTAAGATATGGATATCATAAAATCTGAATTAAGGATGAAGATATTTGCAAGACTGCTTTCCATACTAGGTACGGGCATTATGAATTTATGAATTTGTGGTGTTACCCTTCGGGTTAACCAATGCACCAACGACATTTATGAGATTAATGCATGGTATATTCCATCCTTTCCTCGATAATTTTGTACTTATATTCATTGATGATATTTTAATTTATTCTAAGAACCAGGAAGAACATAAAGAAAATTTAAGGATTGTGTTAGAAATGTTAAGAAAACAACAACTGTATGCTAAGTTCAACAAATGTGATTTCTTCAAAACATAAATCGAGTACTTAGGCCATGTTATTTCAACAAAAGAGATAGTTGTTGATCCATAGAAAATCAAGAAAATCATGGAGTGGGGGGTAACTCAGAATGTGGTGGATATCCGATCCTTTATGGGATTGGCTAGGTACTATCGAAGATTTATTGAAGGATTTTCCATAATTTCTTTTCCAATTACCTCTTTGCAAAGAAAAGGAAAAGTCTTTAAGTGGACTGTTGAGTGTCAGAACAATTTTGAGAGGTTGAAGTAGTTATTGACCACTGCACCAATGTTGAGGGTAGCTGACCCCAAAAAATAATTTGAAGTTTGTATAGATGCTTGTAAAGAGGGAGTTGGGGCAGTTTTATCTCAAGAAGGAAAAGTAGTGGCGTATGAGTCAAGAAAGTTGAAGGAACATGAGAAAATATACTTAGCCTATGATCTAGAATTAATAGTAGTAGTACATGAACTCCGAATATGGAGACACTACTTGTTGGGTAAGAATTTTGTGCTAAAGACGGATCATAGCAGCCTGACTAGTTATTTCAACCAAGTTGATTTAAACTCCTGACAAGCAAGATGGAATGCCTTTCTAAGTGAGTTTGATATGGAAATCCAACACGTGAAGGGTAAGGAACACCGGGTGGCTAATGATTTAAGTAGAAAGCTGGATTTTTTTTATGAGCTTTACTATAATCATCTTGAATGCAAATTCTAGAATCAAGTAAAAGAAGAAGCACAGAAGGATCCTGAATATCAATTCCTATGGTAGAAAATGGAAGAGTAATTAATCATGAATTAATACCATCGGAGTAATTATCAAGGACACCCAGAATACCAAAAAATGTTAACTGTTATTAGAAAAGTATATTTTTGGCCTGGTATGTGTAAAAACATTGTCAAATATTTAAATAAATATTTGGAGTGTCAATAGGTTAAGGTGGAGCATTGACATCCCACATGATTTTTGCAGCCCATACTAGTACCTGAATGGAAGTGGGAGGTCATATCCCTAGACTTCATTATGGGTTTACCACGGTAAAAAAGGCACAATGACTCTATCATGGTGGTAATCTACAGATTGAGTAATTCTGCACATTTTATACCTGTACAGTCTACTTACAAGACTGTATAGATAGCAGATATTTTTATGAAATAAATTTTCAGGCTACATAGCATTCCGAAGACTGTTATCTTGGACAGGGATACAAACATGAAGTTTACTTCAGCATTTTGGAAAACGTTTTCCACAGGTATAGGGACCCAAATAAACTTTAGCACTACTTATCATCCTGAGACAGATGGTCAAAAAGAGTGGGTAAACCAAGTTTTGGAAGTCATGTTGTGCATGTACGTGATGCAACAACCAACCAAATGGGAATACTATTTACATATGGTTGATTTTTATTACAGCAATGGTTATCAGGACTCCCTTAAGATGAGTCCTTTTGAAGATATATATGGGAGGAAATGTTTCACGCCCATAAATTGGAGCAGCCTCGAAATGAAACTAATGTTGGGACCAAAAATGCTGGCTGAAATGGAGTCAGAAGTAATGAAGATCAGACAAAATTGAAAGTTTCACAAGATGGGTGGAAGATCTATACATATAAGAAGAGGACCTATCAGAATTTGAAGTGGGTGATCATGTGTATGTAAGGATCAAACCCAAGAAGAGTACCTTGCGGTGGGCTTCTTGTGCCAAGTTGGCTCCCAGGTTCTGTGGACCTTTCCAAATCTTGGAAAGGGTAGGACATGTGGCTTATCGGTTGGCTTTACCTAGCCACATCTAGGTACACAATGTGTTTCATGTGTCCCTATTAAAGCGATATGTGCATGATTCGAAGCACGTAATTCATTGGCAGAATGTTCAGGTAGGATAGAATTAAAAAATCCTAACTTGAAGTATGATTTCTGTTATTGCCCAAATCCACCTTAGGCTGAAGGAAGGTGGGATTCAGGGTAACACCAAACCACACTCAGTCTGCTAGCTAGCCCTACCAGAACAGGAGAGGGCTCTCTCCGGGTCAATCTCAGTAAAAATGTATCAATAGGCCTTGAGATGACTGAAATGAGTGCTAATTTTAGGCTAGGTATATTAATCAAGGAGTTTGGAATGATTTTTAGGGTTTTTTGTTGGAAAATGGGAAAGGCAGTTTTGGGCTTGGGGATGAGGCCAATTCTTGCAGAGTTCAAGTTGGGGCAGGGAAGGAAATGGCTTTGATGTCTTAGATTGAATGGATGAATAGAAAATACTTTTGAGGAGCTGAAAAGGGCAAGAAGGTGCAAGGATCCTCTTCAAACGGAAGAAAACATATCAAACTAAACAAAATTTTATGGTAGAGCACCAGCAAACTAATGAATTCTACCTCAGTTACTCATTTGTTTAATTTCAGAAGCAAAGAGAAGGGAAATGGCATACATATAACATTAATGAAACTTACAGACATATGGAGTAAAACATCATCAAAACTCAGAGCCACAAGGATCCCAACAAGTGCTGCAAAACCCTGGTCTTTCCTTTGCCAAAAATGCAGAAGTGTATGTACAATGAAGTGCCAAACTTTTCCCAAGAGTCCAACCCTGAAAATGAATCAGAAAATACATAATATAGACCACAATAACCCCTTCCCATGACTCTAGGGGTCTATCTCATCCTTCTAGGAGTTGTTTCAACCAATTCTAAACAAGGAACTGAAATCTAGGCAATCAAACAACTTGCCTCTATATGGAAGGAAACTGATTCATTCATTTAATTTTCACTTTTTAGTGAATGAATCCTATAGAACAAGTAAATGTGAGCCAAAATTACATCATCTTCATCAATTTACATCAATATAGATCAATAGTTACATCAAAAAGTGAAACTAGTCAAATTGGGAAAATTTCTGAGCTGAAAAGTAAAAATGGAGCCAAAATTCTCTATGCACCGCGCCATTTTGAGCCTGTTTTTGAGGCACTTCCCGAAGTTCAAATTGAGCTCATGATAGCTCGTTGGAAAGCCCTGTCTGTCTACGAGAGAACCCAAGTGGAATTTTTGGATTTGGATGTCATTTTACCCTTCAAGAGTTTAATTTCCCAAGACTGGTTCCTGTGTGTGCAAAAAGTGGCAGAAAGGCCATTTTCAAGGTGTTTTTGACCCTTTAAACCACACAAAACTTGATGAAATCTCTCAGCCATTCCTGAGCATGCATAATTTATCACAAAAAACTCAAAAATATCAATCTTTCATCCAGAAGATGTCCCAATCATAAGCGCGCGCCAATTGGCGCGACACGTCGGGCGGAAAAATCTGTTTTGCGACCAAAATTTCAAAAATGACAAAATTTTCTCCAAATTCCTTGAAAATTGGAGTGAATTTCCCCCATCAAGTATCATGCTCATCCAAATAAGCTTCCGCCAATATTTGATGTCGATCATGTCTTTTGCGTCTCCTCAGTGCCCTCATGGTGCATGCAGTTCAATGGTGGAATCATTGTTTCTTTCATTGGATGTGTCGGTGTCCGTCATGGTGTTGAAATGTGTATGTAAATTGTATGTTTGGTTTGTTGAAAATGAAAAATTGGTGCCTTGTTTTAATTTCCAAATGCGGGTGGAACTGAGGGAAATAGGGCAGTGTGGACAGTGGGGTCTTGTCAAGCGATAATTTTCCTTTTGGAATTTTGACAAATGTAGGAACAATGGACAGTTATTTGAGTGCTTGGGTATTGTTTAGATAAATTGAAGTTTTGGGAATTTTACAAATGATATGGGAAGAGGAGAATGAGAGGAAATGAAATGACTTGGGAGAGGGAGATGGAGCTTAGGAGTAAGTGACTTTTAGATATGTAGGGAGATGGGAATGAAATGGGTATGAGTGACTTTAGGGATGTAGGTAATAGGGTATGAGCTTCTATGATAAGATAACAGTGAGGGGGTGGAAAAAACAAGGTGGAGAATGGAAGTGTTTGGCACAAAACAAGTTTTAAAACCCTAGGAGCAATCTTAAAACAAGAGAATAGGATTTTGAGTTTTTTTCATTTAAATTTTCATACCGACACCAAACACTTGTTAAGAGAAATGAGGAAGTGGCTTTGAATTACTTGAACAAGGAGAGAGCGGATGGTACGGATGGAGCAGGTATTGGAATATGGATTCGGAGCCCTGTTTTCCAGCCTGAAAAAGTCCCTAGTAATGTTAGAGTATGTGCGTATAAGTTGGCTTTTGACTGCTCCAACAATGAGGCAGAGTATGAAGCTCTGATTGCAAGCCTCAAAATCTTGAAGAAGTTGAAGGCAAAAAGGATTTCTGTGTACGGTGACTCTAAGTTAATAATCAAGCAAGTGAAAGGAGAATACCAAGCTAAACATTTGAGACTGAGGGCATATAGAAATGCAGTTTTGGACATTTTGAAGACATTCCCAGAGTACACTTTCACAACAGTGCCTAGGATGCAGAATCTTATTGTTGATTCCCTTGCCACTACTACAAGTAACTTGAAGGTTCCGATGAACTCCAGCAACAAATTTGAGATCCATGTAAAACATAGGCCTGCTGTTCCAGACAATTTAAGGTATTGGCAAGTATTTTGGGATGATAATGAGATAAATGCATTTTTGCAGGGTGAGGGAAAGTTCAAGGACACTCCCATAGAAGGTGAGTATGTAGTTGATGATCAAGAAATGGAAGCAAAACAGATGTACATATTGCAGCTGAAATATAACATAATTCCTAGAGGTCTCATACCTCTAGAGGAGTTGTTTGATCAGGATGATGTTGCAAAGAAGCCAAGCTTGGTGCCCACAGAGAAAGGAGTTGAAGATGTGAATATCGGAACAGCTGACCAACCCAAGTTTGTCAAATTGTCAAATACATTGTCCCCTGAAGTGAAGGAGAAGTATGTGGAGTTTATTTTCGAATTCTCTGATGTATTTGCGTGGGATTATCCAGACTTGAAGGTGTATGATAAGAACATAATCCAGCATACTAGTCCTATCAAGCTGGATCAAAATCCTTTCAGACAGAAGCTGAGAAGAATCAACCCAAAGCTGCTGCCATCAATTGAAAAGGAGGTAAACAGATTGTGCAAAGTTGGTATCATAGTCCCCATTAGATTCTCTGACTGGATTTCGAATTTGGTCCCGGTACGTAAAAATACTGGAGAGATAATATTGTGTATAGATTTTCAGAACTTGAATAAGGCCTCATTGAAGGATAATTATCCACTTCCGAAAATGGACCATATTCTATAGAGAGTAGTTGGAGCATCCAGGATGTCACTACTCGATGGCTACTCAGGCTACAACCAAATCTTGGTGCATGAGAAGGACGAAGATAAAACTGCATTCACAACACACTAGGGAACCTTCTAGTATGCCAAGATGCATTTTGGACTGAAGAATGTAGGAGCTACTTTCCAGTGTGCAATAGACATCGCTTTTGCCAATGAAAAAGATGTCTTTCTGGTTGCTTATTTGGATGATTTGATAGTGTTTTCAGGATTATATGACGAGCATTTGCACCATTTGAGAGTTGTTTTTCAGCGATGCAGAAAGTTTGGGATTTCTCTCAATCCCAAGAAGTGTCTTTTTGCCATGGATGAAGGCAAGTTGCAGGGGCATATCATCTCTAAAGATGGTATTTTCATCGATCCAGCCAGAGTGGAGGAAATTTAGCTCATAGACCTACCACGAAACAAAAAGGAGATCCAAGAATTCAATGGTAAGATGAACTTCTTACGTCGATTTATACCCAATATGGCTGAACATTTGAGGGAAATCACTAATATGCTAAAAAAATACAGCACTGTTAAATGGAGCGAGGAGGCCATCAAATCATTCAATCTGGTAAAGTTTGCTTTGTCCAATGCCCCAGTTTTGATCAGTCCTGACTACACTCAAGACTTTATAATATTTTCGTTTGCATTTGAGCACACCTTGGCCGCTGTTTTAATGCAAAAGAGAGATGAGATAGAAAAGCCAATTGGCTTCTTTAGTAGAACTATTAGAGACGCTACTTTGAAATACAATATTATCGAAAAACAGGCATTGGCTCTCATCAAGGCACTGAAGTATTTTAGGGTCTACATCCTACATTCACATACTATAGCATATGTCCCTAACGCTGTGGTGAAGGATGTGTTAACGCAAACTGATCCAGAAGGTCGTAGAGGCAAATGGATAGCTACTATGTTGGAGTACGATCTGGAGATCAAGCCCACGAAGTTGATCAAAGGCCAAGGCTTGGCGAAATTGATGGCCCAATCAAATCTGCACGCCTTAGCTATAAACCTTATAACAACAGTCGCAGAAGAGGAAGACGAAGGTTTACTAGTTCCAACTGCAGATATTTTTCTACAGTCCCCATGGTATTCAGATATCGTCTATGTCCTTCAGCATTTGTCACCTCCTACAGGCATGTCCAAGAGCAAAGGTAGATCTCGGAAGCTGAAATCTGCAAAGTACTGCATTTTAGACAGTGCTCTATATTGGAAATATCCGAGTGGCGTTCTGCTCAATTTTTTGGTTGAAGAAGAAGCACAAAAGGTAATGCATGAGTTTCATAAAGGCGACTGCGGTGGTCACTTTTTTTGGAAAACTACAACTAACAAGATATTGAGAGTAGGATATTATTGACCTACATTATTTTCGGATTTATATAAGACAGTGATAAAATGTCATGAATGCCAAATCTTTCAAGGGAAGAAAAAATTGCTCCCACTCCCTTTAAAACCAATTTCAGTGAACACACCCTTTCAGCAGTGGGGGCTCGATTTCATTGGAGAAATTCATCCCGCATCCTCATCTCAGCACCGATGGATATTGACAGGGAAAGATTACTTTACGAAATGGATCGAGGCCATCCTAGCAAGGCAAGCAATAGAGACGGTAATCATTCAATTCCTGGAATCGAATATTCTATCTCATTTTGGCTGCCCCTGTAAAATTGTAACAGACAACACAGCAGCGTTCAGATCCAAGAAAATGATCGAATTTTGTGACAAATACAACATCACGCTGGGCCATTCGACCGCGTATTATCCACAAGGAAAGAGCCTGGCGGAGTCATATGACAAATCATTGGTGAATATAATTAAGAAAATGTTGGAGGCAAACAAAAGAAATTGGCACCGGAAGCTCATCAACGCACTGTGGGTAGACAGAGTTAGCAGTAAAAGATCAATAGGTATGTCACCATTTGAGCTAGTTTATGGTACTGATGTTGTCTTTCCTACATCCCTTACAGTCCCAGTTATGAAATTATTGCAAGAAGTTGGTAGCGAAGACAATGACAATCATCGAAGGATCAATGAAATGATCCACCTTCAGCAAACAAGAGAGGAAGTGTCACAGAATGCTATTCAGTTGCAGGAGAAAATTAAAAAGATCTATGACAGGAAGACAAAAGCAGAGAAGTTTCAGCTGGATGATATAGTGTTGAAATGGGATGCCAGAAATGAAGACAAAGGGAAGCATGGTAAGTTCGACAATCTGTGGAAAGGACCATACAGGATCTCAACATATAGAGGACAAAATGCCTTCTTGCTTTCAGAAATGGATGGCCAAGATTTCCCAGGAGGAGCAGTGAATGGTAGGCTTTTGAAGCACTACCATTGTTGAAAGCAAAGGATCAGAATCTATGTCATCACCATTGTATATACCATGTTATGTTTATCAGAGTGAAGAGTACACAATCATTGAAGTTTGGGGCCCGAGGTGAAGGCTATAAGACTTGGATGACTTGTGTATGGTCTGGTTTTATTTCAGTTTTTCAGTCTTAGTCTTGACTCAGTGTCAGTCTGCATTTTGTCAGTCTTTCAGTATTTCTGACTCCATACCCAATGGATAAGGCTACTTGGTCTACGGTGTTCTTGGCACCTCCAAGGAGCTGCCATCCCCATTGGAGCCAATGTTATTGTTAGTCTAGTCATATTGCCATCAGTGATCAAAACTACTCTTTTGCATTTGCATATTAGGTGTCTCATACCGAATAAAATTTCACCATTCCGCTAGGTCATGGATTCATTGATGGTAGTAATTTTTATCAGTTTTCCCTCATGATGATACTTGCTGATTTTCCTCCCTATGGTCTTCAGACATTAGTATCTTTCATTCTCAAAACTATACCAGTAGGTCACAGGATGGGTCTCATTAGTTTCTAGGGTCTCACCATGGTCAAGTTAATGGGTCAAATGTCAATAATGTCAGCAAGGTCACGAGGAATTCAATAAATTCAAAGTCACAGCACTAGGGCGATCAAAGAAGACATTTATTCAACTTGATGTAAGTTTCACCTCAAAACCATGTTTTGAGGTGAAAACATAATGCTTTGCCTTTCAGTCACAATTTAGAAGCTGTCATCTCCGACAAAATCTTCACCCTGCCCTTCATAAAAGTTTTTCATAGCATGTTTAGCACCAGATCATCTTAAAAGCAGATCCATCAGAAAGAGCCCGATGAGAGCTTTCCAACGGTATACTACACTCTAGAAACTGACTTCTGGATTGAATTTTATGCTTAAGTGAAGTAAAATTCCCTATACCCCCTATTTCCCTTTTTTCCTTTAAACTTTGTTCTATTAAAGTTTTATACCCCTTTTTACCCCTTTCCGATTACAAAATCGCATTATAAATTGTTTTAATACATATGCGATTTGATCATAAAACCACTTCCCCTCCATGACCCCTAGGACTTTATAATAAAGAACTTCATATTATAAAGCCCCGCCCCTTAACCACTTCCCCTTTTCACCCCGTAAACTTTAGAAATAAAGTTTATGTCATATATATTATAAACCCCGCCGCTCTTTAATCGCAATTGCAATATGCAATGTGTGCCTCCCAATCACCACAATCGCAATATGTTCCGACTACCCCAATCGCAAACATATCTCCGATATCCCGATCGCCAACTCCCGATCACCCCTCCACCGTTGATTTCCTTGTTCAACCCAACGGTCCTCCGTTAATCGAAACTTTCCAATCGCATCTCCTACCGATTGCTCAATCACACTATCCTCCGATCTGCTGATCGCACCATCCTCGGACCCGATAAATAGCAAGTTCCCCTTCCGACTCCCGATCCGCCCCTCTGATTAATCGCTCCCGATTATCCCTTAGCCGTCGATTCCACCATCCAATCCGACGGTCATCCGCCAATCAAAACATCCCAATCGCACCATTTAAATCCCGCCTCTGATTGAAGCCCTTGATTGATGTCGCAACCATCGATCTTTCCCACTGATCAGACGGCCCACAATCAATCGCATCCCCTCCTTCCAAATCTCTCAACTGCAAGTCCCTTCCCCAATCCTCCGATTGCATAGCCCCCAATTGATCTCTCCACCGTTGATTTTCCCTGCCGATCGGATGGTCCACAGTTGATCGGGCCATCACAATCGACATTTTCCATTCGTATTGCACTCTGCTCCCCTCCGGTGTTGTGATTACGATTGAAACTTTTGGGCCCAACATGATACTGCCGCCCGTTCATAAATAAAAGGCCCTGTCCTTTGAAACTTTGGTTAATTCGATTATATACAAAGGGTTCCTCCCATCGCATCGAAAAGGTTTGTTTTATATATATATCACTCCGCCTGCCGCCCGATTCTGATTGCGATTTATGTGATTTCCGCCCCATTTCCCTTCCCTTTCCCATTTAAATTACATTTTTCCCTTCATGAAAGGCATAAATTCATTTTATCAGCGTTCTATTAAAAAGGCCAGAGAATAAAGAAATAATGGAAAGAAAAGGAATCAGTCAAAGGCCGAGAGCTCAAAATAAAATAAAGGCATCTACAACAGCAGGAAAAAATAGGATCGGATTGCCTATTTTGGCTTCAGTTACAATTCAAAGAGACCTGCGTTACAATGTTTCGCCTTCTCACTGACCGGATGTAACACAGCTCTCCCTTTGCTGAGAGACTGTTGGCTTTTGGCCTCCCATATTCAGTTGTGATTTCCCCTCTTCCCATCGATTTGTATTCCTGCAAATCTGTCTATTTATTGAAAATTCCAATCATTTGTAAAAGGCTGGAGAATCTGAGGCCTAAAAAATCGGAAGTAGGGGAACAGTGTGGCAGTGAGCTTTGTGCTCCTTTGTACAGTTTGGCAAGGAATTAATGAAGTGATGCAACTCTAATTTCTGGGATTCATGTGGTATGAGTTTTAGCAAATGTCTCTCTTCTGTGTTTCATATGTACATTGTTATGTTTCATCATTCATTTATAAACATTTTCCAGTTGAATGTTTCCAAGTTAGAAAGGTAGAATCCATCTTATATGCTCTGCCTTGGGGACTCATTCATACTCAGTGTGTTTTCTTCTGTTTGAAAAGGATCCATGTATTATGCCCTTTTTAGCTCCTCAATAGTCTTTCCATTTCACCTTATTTCAATTTTATTGCTAAACCTCCTGCCTGCCTTGCCCCATGAAATATCCTGTGTCGTTGATTTAGTTCCTTAGCTCGGGCTGTCCTTTTGCCCCATACATCCCTGAAAATTTCAGTCATTTATTAAAACTATTTTTCCATATATATACCTAGCCTAAACCAGTTTCATTATTGCTTTATCGAATATCTATTCTGCGGAGAGAGCCCTCTCCTGTCCTTGTAGGGATAGCTACAAGGCTGAGCGTGGTTTAGTTGTTACCCTGATTTGCCTTTTTCAGCCTGAGGTTCAGATTGGGTGCTAACATCTCTGGCGACCATACTGGGGAACTGTTACAAAATTTTTGCATAAGAAGATTGATCACCCCAGTAATATTTTTTCTTGCAAAGTCTTGATGATGATATTTCAGAGTTTTCTAGGCTGATATAAATTTTTTACAGTAGTAAGTTGACCACACTGGCTTCAAGAAGATATACAAGGGCTAATCCTGATCCAAATCCTCCCCCTGTGTTTGAAAATCTAAATCTTATCCCAAGAATAGCCAGAAGATAAGAGGAATCACTAAGTCCTACACCTATTTTCAGGTCCCATACTTGGCCCAGTGAGTGGTTCTTTGTAGAAGAGCTTTCTTTTGACGAGAGTTTTGAGCTCTCTTTGTTTGGAAGTAAGTTTGAAACTGCACTCGAAGACACAGTTTTAGATTCGTAATTTCTTGTGGATATTGAAGTTCAAAGAGCGAATTCCTCCATTGATGACTACATTTTGAATTCTCCTCAGTCCATCACTGCAACTTATATTCCTGAGGCTTTAGAAACATCAGGAGAAACATTACCTCCTCCTAATCCAACAACACCTCCCCCAAATTCTGCAAATCTCGTTATAAACCCACCCAGAGTCATGGCTACCCGCTATGCACCCTTGGGGTTACCTCAAGTTCTCAATGATATGCTTTCTGACTATCAGAGTAAAATTACTATCTTTGATGCCACAGGGCATTACAGCCCAGCAGCATGTTGACAAGATGAATGAATTTTTTGACTTGCATGAAGTGGAAGAAGAGAATGTAGCCACCAGGTTGTTTGTTCAAAATTTCGGAGGTGAAGTGATAAAGTGGTTCAGAGCCTTACCAGCAGGCTCTATTCACACTTTGCAAGAGTTACACACACAGTTCTTAGACCGGTGGGAAGTGAAAAGGAACCCACACCAAATTCTGTCTGAATATGAGAATATGAAAAGAAATGTGGGAGAAACGGTGCAAGACTATTGTTTAAGATTCAATGCTACATACAATGCTATTCCGGCTAACCTCAAACCTCCCGTGGATTCAGCTATGTTGAAGTTTTCGGATGGTTTTGATGCCGATATGGCATATCAGATGCATGAAAGAGATCCACCGTCACTTGAATAAATGCAAAAGATAGCAGTAAGCGTTGAAGCTAATCTGCTGGCTAGAAGAGCTCGAGCCAAAGCTGAAAAGAAAGTCGTGGTGAAAGAGGAAGCCTCCACTTCGGACAGCAAGATGGACACTCTAATTCGTACAATGGAAAATATGGTTGAGCGATTGACGATTTCCGACAGACCCGAAACCCAAATGAGAAATCCAAATTTTAGAGGACAACAGCAGCCGCAATTCAGGATTAGACAAAGAGAACAGAGAGCGTAGGACGAAGCGGCACCACAGCAGCAGATTAAAATTCCTTTGCAGTAGAACTACGTGCAAGGGACTGACTCAGATGACGTTGGTCCTCTGTTTGAAACCAATCATTTTTTCACAGCTGATGGCGCGCCCATTTTCCTTACAGAAGATGAAGAATACATAGTGGCGACTCCAGACATTCAAGGGGACGAATATTTCATTTTGGCAAATGACGTGGTGTTAGAAGAAGAATCTGATGACTACCAGAGAGGCTATATGAACGCACTGTCAGCCCAGCAAAGGCAGTATTCTCTAAGGAACAAAAATGTCACAATCAGTCCCATTCAAAGGAGAAAGGAACTCCGGATGAAAGACGAGGCACAAAATAAAGGGACAGATCCGGTCAATACTTCATCCAGCCAAGCACCCGCAGTTACTAACAAAGCAAATGAAAAAAGCCAGCAGAGCATAGCGAAGGAGCAAACGGAGAAGAAGGACCCTCTGGTCAAAGAGGTAGAAAAAGCCCCCTCCTTTAATTTAGAAAGTGAAATTTCCAAGTTGAAAGTGTCTATGCCCCTAACTGAGTTAGTTAAGAATAGCATATATAAAAGTCAGGTGTCTAAAGTCTTGCAAATTGACCCTCTTTCTGATATGGTTAATGTGGAAGATGACTACCCTGAACTTATTTTTGGTCCAACCACACAAGAGTCTGAAGAAAATGAATTTCCCCCTTTTTACTTAAGTCTTAGGTTGCATGAGTTTATCTTGCATAACGCCATGTTGGACTCCGGGGCCTTGCATAATTTGATGCCCAAAGCTGTCATGGAGAATTTAGGCCTTGATGTTACTAGAAAGTACCATGATTTGTATTCTTTCGACTCAAGTAGGGTCCATTGTATCGGTCTCATCAAAGATTTAGTAGTGTCTTTAGATCAAATCCCAGCCAAAAATGTCTTGATGGATGTAGTTGTTGCTGATGTCCCACCACGGTTTGGAATGCTTCTATCTAGGTCTTGGGGTGAAAAACTTAAGGGGACCATACAACTTGATTTCTCCTATGCCACAATCCCTGTATTTGGCCAGTTGAGAAATTTATACAGGGAAAAGAAAATGAAATATATGATTACTAGAAAAGACAAGCTAGCAAACCATCCCATCAATGTGGTTCACACAGATTTAGAGTCTTTCGTCTTATATTCAGATGGTGTTCTGAATGATGAGGATGTTCAGTTATTACAAGTGGAGGAGATACCCGAGATTTCAGAAAATTTCAGAGAGGTCCTCAAACAGGAAAAGGACAAAGCAGCAAGTACTTCTGAGCCTCCTACCTACCAGCAGAAAAAAGATAGTGAACAGCCAGAAATCAGCCAAGGTGAAAAGAAATAAGAAACTAAATTTCAGCATCTACAAGAAGAAGAAGAAGGCCTCTGGGGTATGGACTTTGATGGAGCAGTTGGTAAGGATGGAGCAGGTATTGGAATATGGATTCGGAGCCCTGTTTTCCAGCCTGAAAAAGTCCCTAGTAATGTTAGAGTATGTGCATATAAGTTGGCTTTTGACTGCTCCAACAATGAGGCAGAGTATGAAGCTCTGATTGTAGGCCTCAAAATCTTGGAGAAGTTGAATGTGAAAATGATTTCTTTGTACGGTGACTCTGAGTTAATAATCAAGAAAGTGAAAGGAGAATACCAAGCTAAACATCCGAGACTGAGGGCATATAGAAATGCAGTTTTGGACATTTTGAAGACATTCCCAGAGTACACTTTGACAACAGTGCCCAGGATGTAGAATCTTATTGTTGATTCCATTGCCACTACTGCAAGTAACTTGAAGGTTCCGATGAACTCCAGCAACAAATTTGAGATCCATGTAAAACATAGGCCTGTTGTTCCAGAAAATTTAAGGTATTGGCAAGTATTTTGGGATGATAATGAGATAAATGCATTTTTGCAGGGTGACGGAAAGTTCAAGGACACTCCCATAGAAGGTGAGTATGTAGTTGATGATCAAAAAATGGAAGCAAAACAGATGGACATATTGCAGCTGAAAGATAACGTAATTCGTAATTCCTAGAGGTCTCATACCTCTAGAGGAGTTGTTTGATCAGGATGATTTTGCAAAGAAGCCAAGCTTGGTGCCCACAGAGAAAGGAGTTGAAGATGTGAATATCGGAATAGCTGACAAGCCCAAGTTTGTCAAATTGTCAAAGACATTGTCCCCTGAAGTGAAGGAGAAGTATGTGGATTTTCTTTCCGAATTCTTTGATGTATTTGAGTGGGATTATTCAGACTTGAAGGTGTATTATAAGAACATAATCCAACATACTATTCTTATCAAGCCGGATCAAAAGCCTTTCAGACAGAAGCTGAGAATAATCAACCCAAAGCTGCTGCCATCAATTGAAAAGGAGGTAAAAAGATTGTACAAAGTTGGTATCATAGTCCCCATTAGATTCTCTGACTGGATTTCGAATTTGGTCCCAGTATGTAAAAAGACTAGAGAGATAAGATTGTGTATAGATTTTCGGAACTTGAATAAGGCCTCCTTGAAAGATAATTATCCACTTCCGAAAATGGACCATATTCTACAGAGAGTAGTTGGAGCATCCAGGATGTCACTACTCGATGGCTACTCAGGCTACAACCAAATCTTGGTGCATGAGAAGGACCAAGATAAAACTGCATTCATAACACCCTGGGGAACCTTCCAGTATGCCAAGATGCCTTTTGGACTGAAGAATGCAGGAGCTACTTTCCAGCGTGCAATGGACATCACTTTTGAAAATGAAAAAGATGTCTTTCTGGTTGCTTATTTGGATGATTTGACAGTGTTTTCAGGTTCAAATGACGAGCATTTGCACCATTTGAGAGTTGTTTTTCAGCGATGCAGAAATTTTGGGATTTCTCTCAATCCCAAGAAGTGTCTTTTTGCCATGGATGAAGGCAAGCTGCTGGGGCATATCATCTCCAAAGATAGTATTCACATCGATCTAGCTAGAGTGGAGGCAATTCAGCTCATAGACCTGCCACGAAACAAAAAGGAGATCCAAGCATTCAATGGTAAGATGAACTTCTTACGTCGATTTATACCCAATTTGGCTGAACATTTGAGGGAAATCACTAATATGCTAAAAAAATACAGCACTGTTAATTGGAGCGAGGAGGCCATCAAATCATTCAATCTGGTAAAGTTTGCTTTGTCCAATGCCCCAATTTTGATTAGTCCTGACTACACTCAAGACTTTATAATATTTTCGTTTGCATCTGAGCACACCTTGGCCGTTGTTTTAATGCAAAAGAGAGACGAGATAGAAAAGCCAATTGCCTTCTTTAGTAGGACTATTAGAGACGCTTCTTTGAAATACAATATTATCGAAAAATAGGCATTGGCTCTCATTAAGGCACTAAAGGATTTCAGGGTCTACATCCTACATTCACATACTATAGCATATGTCCCTAACGCCGCGGTGAAGGATGTGTTAACGCAAACTGATCCAGAAGGTCGTAGAGGCAAATGGATAGCTGCTATGTTGGAGTACGATCTGGAGATCAAGCCCACGAAGTTGATCAAAGGCCAAGGCTTGGCAAAATTGATGGCCCAATCAAATCTGCACGCCTTAGATATAAACCTTATAACAACAGTGGCAGAAGAGGAAGATGAAGGTTTACTAGTTCCAATTGCAGATATTTTTCTACAGTCCCCATGGTATTCAGATATTGTCTATGTCCTTCAGCATTTGTCACCTCCTACGGGCATGTCCAAGAGCAAAGGTAGATCTCTGAAGCTGAAATCTGCAAAATACTGCATTTTAGACAGTGCTCTACATTGGAAAGATCCGGGTGGCATTCTGCTCAATTGTTTGGTTGAAGAAGAAGCGCAAAAGGTAATGCGTGAGTTTCATAAAGGCGACTGCGGCGGTCACTTGTTTTGGAAAACTACAACTAACAAGATATTGAGAGCAGGATATTATTGACCTACATTATTTTCGGACTTATATAAGACAGTGATAAAATGTCATGAATGCCAAATCTTTCAAGGGAAGAAAAAATTTCTCCCACTCCCTTTAAAACCAGTTTCAGTGAACGCACCCTTTCAATAGTGGGGGCTCGATTTCATTGGAGAAATTCATCCCGCATCCTCAGCTCAGTACCGATGGATATTGACAGGGATAGATTACTTTACGAAATGGATCAAGGCCATCCCAGCTAGGCAAGCAACAGACACGGTAATCATTCAATTCCTGGAATCGAATATTCTATCTCGTTTTGGCTGCCCAGGTAAAATCGTAATAGACAACGCAACAGCGTTCAGATCCAAGAAAATGATCGACTTTTGTGAAAAATACAACATCACGCTGGGCCATTTGACCGCGTATTATCCACAAGGAAACGACCTGGCGGAGTCATCTAACAAATCATTGGTGAATATAATTAAGAAAATGTTGGAGGCAAACAAAAGAAATTGGCACCGGAAGCTCATCAACGCACTGTGGGCAGACAGAGTTAGCAGTAAAAGATCAATAGGTATGTCACCATTTGAGCTGGTTTATGGTACTTACGCTATCTTTCCTAAATCCCTTACAGTCCCAGTTATGAAATTATTGCAAGAAGTTGGCAGTGAGGAAAATGACAATCATCGAAGGATCAATCAAATGATCCACCTTCAGCAAATAAGAGAGGAAGTGTCACAGAATGCTATTCAGTTGCAGGAGAAAATTAAAAATATCTATGACAGGAAGACAAAAGCAGAGAAGTTTCAGCTAGATGATATAGTGTTGAAATGGGATGCCAGAAATGAAGACAAAGGGAATCATGGTAAGTTTTACAATCTGTGGAAAGGACCATATAGGATCTCAGCATACAGAGGACAAAATGCCTTCTTGCTTTCAGAAATGGATGGCCAGGATTTCCCAGGAGGAGCAGTGAACGGTAGGCTTTTGAAGCACTACCATTGTTGAAAGCAAAGGATCAGAATCTATGTCATCACCATTGTATATACAATGTTATGTTTATCAGAGTGCATAGTACACAATCATTGAAGTTTGGGACCCGAGGTGAAGGCTATAAGACTTGGATGACTTGTGTATGGTTTGGTTTTATTTCAGTTTTTCAGTCTTAGTCTTGAGTCAGTGTCAGTCTGCATTTTGTCATTATTTCAGTATTTTTGACTCCATGCCCAATGGATAGGGCTACTTGGTCTACGGTGTTCTTGGAACCTCCAAGGATATGCCATCCCTATTGGAGCCAATGTTAGTGTCAGTCTAGTCATACTGCCATCAGTGATCAAAACTACTCTTTTGCATTTGCATATTAGGTGTCTAATTCCGAATAAAATTTCACCATTCCGCTAGGTCATGGATTCATTGATGGTAGTAATTTTTATCAGTTTTCCCTCATGATGATACTTGCTTATTTTCCTCCCTATGGTCTTCAGACATTAGTCTCTTTCATTCTCAAAACTATACCAGTAGGTCACAGGATGGGTCTCATTAGTTTCTAGGGTCTCACCATGGTCAAGTTAATGGGTCAAATGTCAATAATGTGAGCAATGTCACGAGGAAGTCAATAAATTCAAATTCATAGCACCAGGGCGATCAAAGAAGACATTTGTTCAGCTTGATGTAAGTTTCACCTCAAAACCATGTTTTGAGGTGAAAACATAATGCTTTGCCTTTCAGTCACAATTCAGACGCTGTCATCTCCGACAAAATATTCACCCTGCCCTTCAGAGAAGTTTTTCACAGTATTTTCATCACCAGATCATCTTCAAAGTGGATCCATCAGAAAGAGCCCGGAAAGAGCTTTCCAACGGTATACTACACTCTCGAAACTGACTTCTGGATTGAATTTTATGCTTAAGTGAAGTAAAATTCCGTATACCCCCTATTTCCCATTTTTCCTTTAAACTTTGTTCTATTAAAGTTTTACACCCCTTTAAAAAACCTCTTTTTACCCCTTTCCGATTACAAAATCGCATTAGAAATTGTTTTAATACATATGCGATTTGATCATAAAACCACTTTTCCTCCATGACCCCTAGGACTTTATAATAAAGGACTTCATATTACAAAGCCCCTCCCCTTAACCACTTCCCCTTTTCACCCCGTAAACTTTAGAAATAAAGTTTATGTCATATATATTATAAACCCCGCCACTCTTTAATCGCAATCGCAATATGCAATGTGTGCCTCCCGATCACCACAATCGCAATATGTTTCGATTACCCCAATCGCAAACATATCTCCGATCTCCCGATCGCCAACTCCCAATCACCCCTCCACCGTTGATTTCCTCGTTCAATCCAACGGTCCTCCGTTAATCGAAACTTTCCAATCGCATCTCCTACCGATTGCTCAATCGCACTATCCTCCGATCCGCTGATCGCACCATCCTCCGACCCGATCAATCGCAAGTTCCCCTTCCAACTCCTGATCCGCCCCTCTGATTAATCGCTGCCAATAATCCCTTAGCTGTCGATTCCACCATCCAATCCGACGGTCCTCCACCAATCGGAACATCCCAATCGCACTATTTAAATCCTGCCTCTGATTGAAGCCCTCGATTGATGTCGCAACCGTCGATCTTTCCCGCCGATCGGACGGCCCACAATCAATCGCATCCCCTCCTTCCAAATATCTCAACCGCAAGTCCCTTCCCCAATCCTCCGATTGCATAGCCCCCAATTGATCTCTCCACCGTTGATTTTCCCTGCCGATCGGATGGTCCACAGTTGATCGAGCCATCGCAATCGGAATTTTCCATTCGTATTGCACTCTGCTCCCCTCTGGTGTTGCGATTGCGATTGAAACTTTTGGGCCCACCATGATACTATCGCCTGTTCATAAATAAAAGGCCCTACCCTTTGAAACTTTGGTTAATTCGATTATATACAAAGGGTTCCTCCCATCGCATCGGAAAGGTTTGTTTTATATATATATCACTCCGCACCTTTGTGATTCGATTACGATTTCGTGATTTTCCCCATTTCCTTCCATACCCATTTTAAATTAGGTTTCCTTCATGAAAGCATAAATTCATTTTTTTTTTTTTCTTAGTGACAGTTTTCTATTAAAAAGACGGAGAGAATAAAAATAATGGAAAGCAAAGGAGAGATTTGTGATTAGTAAAGGCTCAAAAGATAATAAAATAAGGCATCCACAAAACTGAGAGAAAAATAGGATCGATTGCCTGTTTTGGCTTGGTTCCCTGATTCAAAGGGCTGCGTTACCAATGTTTCACCTTCTCCTTGACCGGATGTAACACGATATACACTAACTAAGAAGACGAATTGGCTTTTGGCCTCCCATCTTGGTTGTGATTTCTCTTCCTTGATTTTGACTATCGCCTTGTCTATTTATTGAAGGGTTCACCCACCCATCTCATTTGCTTGTAAAAAATTTGGAGAATACGAGGCTGGCTGGGAAGTAGGGGAACGGTGTGGCGGTGGGCTTTGTGTGCTCTTTGTACGATTTGGCAAGGAATGACCAAGTGATGAAACACGATTTGCCAAGATTCATGTGGTATGAGTTTTAGCAAATGTCTCTCTTGTGTTTCATGTATACATTAGTATGTTTCATCATTGTTTATAGACAACATTTCCAGTTGAATGTTTCCAAGTTAGAAAGGTAGAATCCATCTTATATGCTCTGCCTTGGGGACTCATTCATACTCAGTGTGTTTTCTTCTATTTGTAAAGGATCCATGTATTATGCCATTTTCAGCTCCTCAACAGTCTTTCCATTTCACCTTATTTCAATTTGACTGCTAAACCTCCTGCCTGCCTTGCCCCATGAAATATCCTGTGTCGTTGATTTAATTCCTCAGCTCGGGCTGTCCTTTTGCCCCATACATCCTTGAAAGTTTCAGTCATTTATTAAAACTCTTTTTCCATATATATACCTAGCCTAAACCAGTTTCATTATTGCTTTATCGAATATCTATTCTGCGGAGAGAGACCTCTCTTGTCCTTGTAGGGCTAGCTACAAGGCTGAGCGTGGTTTAGTTGTTACCCTAATTTTCCTTTTTCAGCCTGAGGTTCAGATTGGGTGCTAACATATTGGATCGTGAAAAACTTGAAAAGACTGCTGCAATGTATCCATTGAAACTGTATGACATCTTACTGGTTGTTCATCTTTTCCTTGAGAGATATTACGAAGATTCTTCCTTATAAACTGAAATTATTCGAAACAAAAGGGTACAAAATCCTCTTGCATCATTAAATCATGTATTTTGGCTTCCACGACTTCAGCTGTAATCTAACCTTCTATTTCGTTTAGTGGCTGCAAATCTGATGCTAGGGAGGGTTTTGTATCCAAAATGATTTCATCAGTCGTTTCAGGGGAAGATTTCTCATTAACAACTTGCTCAAGAATTTCGCTATCTGTCTCATCCTCAACATTAACACTGAGAGATTTTTGATTTCTTACAGGCTGCTCATTTGAAGATTTACTATGTAATTTACCCTTCAAAAACTAGAATGATTCAAAACAAAATGGTACGAAGTCACCTTGTAGAATTTGATCATATGTGCCAACTTCCATGTCCTCATCTGCAACTTGACAATCAATGGCATTTGGGGGCTGCAAATTTGGATATGAGAAGTCTTGAACAAGGTTTTCATTGCCCTTAAGATGGTCCAAATCAAGACTTGTTGACAGTTGATTTCTGATTGCATGGAAGTTGTCTCTAATGAACTCAAAACAAATCAAAACAAAAAGGGAAAGATCCTTCACTTACTTCAAAATTTGCTGCACTTTCCTCATCATTGTCATAGTTGATATGCATCGTTTGATCATTGTACAGAAGCTTCTGAAAGTGAACTTCCTCCTTCCACAAACCACTTGTTGATTTGTCTGCAAGATTAGCTTTCGTTTGGAGAACATAATCGTCATCATACTGATCAAACTGAGGAAAACCATCAGTATAAAACACATCATCAAGCATACATGTCAAATCAACAGATCTCTCTTCTCCAAGATGATCTACAAAACAATCATTATCAGATCTATGAAAACTGGGATAAGAAACAAAATGTTTTGGATCAACAACTTGTTCTTCTTCAATCATCGAGCCATGGGCTTGAACATTATACTCATTCCTTGTGGTGATATTTTGCATCATCTCTTCTACTGCACTTACCAACATGTCAAGCTTTACCTCTAGAGATGTCGATTTCTCCGGATCTATGTTTTTCATCTCTTCTTCCTTCAACCTTGCCCTTCGGATCAGCAAATGAGCCTCTACATTTACTACCTTGTTCTGCATCTCTTGAAGTGTTGCCATATTCCTTTCTCTCAGCTGAAACTCCATTTCCAGATCAAAGGCACCCGGGTAGTGCAAGAGAGCAGATCTAGGAGAAGGTCTTATATCAGTTGGCATCGAAAAATATACTTGGTTAAATCTGGAAGAAAACTGTTGTACTGTCTCCCTTGGCAGTCTTTTCAGTTGGTTATACTCTTCTATAATCAGAAAGGTTTTCTTGCAGTCACCCACCAGCAGAAGGCTTCGATGTGTTCTTTTGAAATACGAGATGCTACTTGTCGGCGATGCCCAGAATAACTCTTGACTTTTCATGCAAGAAAAAGCTTAATGCGGCATCCCTAGTATCGCTTTCAAAAGCCCACTAGAAAAGTCTGTTTGATGCACATGTTGCTCAGCGTTGACATTGTTACATTCACCATCAAATCTTGGTAGATATAGGTCATAATTTTTAGGGAAATCATGAAGAACAGAAGGTAAAACAAGAGGTTTATACCTATCTGGGACTATAAAAGGTGTAGGATTATATACAAGAGCTACGGGACCAGTTTTGTTTTCTTTAGGCTCATCACTTTGAATAGAGTCATCATAAGATGTGGGAAAAGTAAGGAGACCAGGATCAAAGGGAAACTCAGTATTTACACTTTTTGAATAGGTCGAGTGAAGATTTTTATCACCTTTATCATACAACAAATTCTAAAAAACTTTCTGGACAACTTCAAGAACAGCAAAGAAGTAGTTTACAAGAAAGCAGACAAGATCTTGAACACCATTCCACTTTGGATACCTGAACTTAGTGTACGATCCTACCATTTTCGCAAAGAAAAAGTTAGTCCTCCAATGGAGTCTCTACATTGAGTTTGGAGTCACCAGGTGAATGATTTCAGCCTTCTAATGTCTGATCGTTGTCCACCATCAACCATCAGATCTGAACTTGATACACATACTGGGGCAAGAAAATCTACAAGTCAAGTGTCACATTCACAAGCTAAACCAGAGATTGACTGAAGCAGCGTTTATCTACTTCCGCTAATGCAAAGCAAAAGCATTTCGAAGGCTACCTGGCATAACTTCAGGCTCCGTCTGTAGCTTATAAAAAAAATAAAACCAACAAGCAAACCATTTTCTCCCCAGTATGGTCGACACTATGTTATTTCCCAAATCCACCTTAGGCTGAAGGAAGGCGGGATTCACGGTAACACCAAACCACACTCAGTCTGGTAGCTAGACCTACCAGAACAGGAGAGGGCTCTCTCCGGGTCAATATCAGTAAAAATGTATCAATAGGCCTTGAGATGACTGAAATGAGTACTAATTTTAGGCTAGGTATATTAATCAAGGAGTTTGGAATGATTTTTAGGGTTTTTTGTTGGAAAAAGGAAAAGGCAGTTTTGGGCTTGGGGATGAGGCCAATTCTTGCAGACTTCAAGTTGGGGCAGGGAAGGCAATGGCTTTGATGTATTAGATTGAATGGATGAATAGAAAATAATACTGAGGAGATGAAGAGGGAAAGAAGGTGCAAGGATCCTCTTCAAACGGAAGAAAACATATCAAACTAAACAAAAGTTTAAGGCAGAGCACCAACAAACTAATGAATTCTACCTTAGTTACTGATTTGTTTAATTTCAGAAGCAAAGAGAAGGGAAATGGAATACATATAACATTAATGAAAATTACAGACACATGGAGTAAAACATCATCAAAACTCAGAGCCACAAGGATCCCAACAAGTGCTGCAAAACCCTGGTCTTTCCTTTGCCAAAAATGTAGAAGTGTATGTACAATGAAGTGCCAAACTTTTCCCAAGAGTCCAACCCTGAAAATGACTCAGAAAATACATAATATAGACCAGACTAACCCCTTCCCATTCCTCTAGGGGTCAAGCTCATCCTTCTAGGAGTTGTTTCAACCAATTCTAAACAAGGAACTGAAATCTAGGCAATCAAACAACTTGCCTCTATATGGAAGGAAACTGATTCATTCATTTAATTTTCACTTTTTAGTGAATGAATCCTATAAAACAAGTAAATTTGAGCCAAAATTACATCATAGTCATCAAGTTACATCAAGATAGATCAATATTTACATCAAAAAGTGAAACTAGTCAAACTGGGTGAATTTCTGAGCTGAAAAGTAAAAATGGAGCCAAATTTCTCTATGCGCCGCGCCAGAAAACGCAATGCGCCGCGCCACTTTGAGCCTATTTTTGAGGCACTTCCCAAAGTCCAAATTGAGCTCATGATAGCTCTTTGGAAAGCCTTGTCTGTATACTATCCAACCCAAGTGGAATTTGTGGATTTTTATGTCATTTTCCCCTCCAAATGTTCAATTTCCCAAGACTGGTTCCTGTGTGTGCAAAAAGTGGCAGAAAGGCCATTTTCAAGGTGTTTTTGACCCTTTAAACCACCCAGAACTTGATGAAATCTCTCAGCCATTCCTGAGCATGCATAATTTATCACAAAAAACTCAAAAATATCAAGTTTTCCTCCAGAATATGTCCCAATCATAAGCGCGCGCCAAGTGGCACGATGCGTCGGGCAGAAAAATCTATTTTGTGACCAAAATTTCAAAAATGAAAACATTTTCTCCAAATTTCTTGAAACTTGGAGTGAAGGTCCCCCATCAAGTATCATGCTCAGCCAAAGAAGCTTCGGCCAAGATTTGAAGTCGATCATGTCTTTTGCGTCTCCTCAGTGCCCTCCTGGTGCATGTAGTTCAGTGGCAGAATCATTGTTTCTTTCATTGGATGTGTCGGTGTCTGTCATGCTGTTGCAATGTGTATGTCAAGTGTATGTCTGGTTTGTTTAAAATGACAAATTGGTGCCTTGTTTCAATTGCCAAATGCGGGAGGAACTGAGGGAAATAAGGCAGTGTAGACAGTGGGGTCTTTTCAAGCGATAATTTGCCTTTTGGAATTTTGACAAATGTAGGAACAATGGATAGTTATTTGAATTCTTGGGTACTGTTTAGATAACTTGAATTTTTGGGAATTTTACAAATGATATGGGAAGAGGAGAATGAGAGGAAATGAAATGACTTGGGAGACGGAGATGGAGCTTAGGAGTAAGTGACTTGTAGAGATGTAGGGAGATGGGAATGAAATGGGTATGAGTGAATTTAGGGATGTAGGGAATAGGGGATGAGCTGCTACGATAAGATAACAGTGAGGGGGTGGAAAAATCAAGGTGGAGAATGGAAGTGTTTGGCACAAAACAAGTTTTAAAACCCTAGGAGCAATCTTAAAACAAGAGAATAGGATTTTGAGTTTTTTGCATTTAAATTTTCATACCAACACCAAAAAATTGTTAAGAGAAATGAGGAAGTGGATTTGACTTACTTTAACAAGGAGAGACTGAGCAAAATTTGATGGGTGAAAGGAATGGCAAAAATCTTGTGTTTTGGCCCAATGTGCCGCGCACAAACCCAATGCGCCGCGCATTTTTTAGGAGGCTTTTTGAGGTTTTCCTGGTGTCAAAATTGGGCGTGGGATAGTGCGTTGGAAATATTATTGAGTATACTTTCCAACCCAAGTAGTATTTGGAAATTTTGAGTTCATTTGGCTTTTCAAAAATCAAATCTCCCAAGACTGGTCAAAATGAGAAGAATGAGGCTGCCTCAAGGCAGAGTGTTGTTGCAGTCAATTTTTGAAAGTCTTCCTCAACTCCAAATTGATCTCATGATAGCTCATTGGAAATCTCTTTGTATATAGTTATCATTTGACTCATCAAGAAAGTCATTTGGCCAACCAAGCTAGGAGAAAGCTTGATTTTCCCAAGGTCACTTCAGAGGTGCATTCAATTCTCCCGAGGCAGCGGAATTTTTGACATTTATCTAAAAAAATGATGCCTGTGTAAAACGGGAAGGAGGTTTTTCTTCCTTGGCCTATTGTGGACAAAAACCTCTCTCATTTTTCCAAAATTCATCTTTTATTTCTCAAAAACAGCATTTGAGTGAAACCTATCCTGATGTGTGGAATAAGGGATTTGTCGAAATGAAGCGAAATGAAGGGGATAAGGGGCTTCTAAATTCTTGAGAAATTTTGGGAAGTAGGGAGGGATTTTAGGAAGCAGGGGAAAGTGGAATTTCAGAGATTGAGTGAGGGGAAGGGGTCCAAAAGGGAAAAACATAGGCCTAGCCTAGAAAATTGCCAAGTTGTAGCAAGAAACTAGGGTTTGTGCAAAAATGAGGAATTTGGGGAATCTCAGTGATGGGAAGTGTTTAATAATGTATATTAAGGATACGGGAAGGTGTATGAACATTAGGATACAAGTTCTGCTGATGATTTGACCATCCAAGAGAAATTACCTTCAAAACCCTAGGAGAGGGAAATGAACCTTACCTAGGCACAACTGAAGCATGAACAAGGTGTAAAATGACCCAGTGGAATTTGACATGATGATGAAAACCCTCTGAATGATGGTACACTCAGCTGAATGGTGACATGAACCGACATTTGGACAACTTTGACAAGATTAAAAGCAAACCCTAAACCTAATACCTAGTGACCAAATTTTACTTGAAGACTCACTGAAATGACAAAATTTGACCTTGACACCCTAAAATCACTTTGTAAGAGCATGTTTGAGCACTGGAGGAAGGCTGCAAAGACTGACACTAACAATTTCTTTATGAAAATTTGACAAGAAACTTTGTTGTTTGCAGGTAGAGCGAGACGACGAGTTTCTGGTCGAGCCTCAATGCATACTCGACAGGAGAGAATTTATGCTTCGGAAGCGAGTCATCACTCAGGTTCAAGTGCAGTGGGAGAACTTCAGCCCAGATGAGGCTACTTGGGAGGATGATGGAGGGAAACACCGAGGATGGTGTTAATTACAAGGGGGAAGTTGTGATAGTTGCATTTAGTCTTAACTAGTTGTTAACTAGTTAAATGACATTTTATTATTATTTTTTTGAGAAAAGAGTGAGACACTTAATGTTTTTCTGAAAAGTTTATGTTTCTTTATTTTTATTGTGAAAAATAAAATTGGTTATGGAAAGTAGTTCCATAAAGAGTAAAAAGGCTGATGGTAATTTTTTTCCAAGAACTGAAAGATGGTTGGACAGTTGGAACAGTTACCTGTTCCTCTCAGGATAAGAGACTTATCCCAGTGAGGAATAGGGGTTTTGTTCATGGACTAAGGAGAAAAGTGGGAAAATTTTCCTGTTCTGATAGAGACTAGTGGAAGTCACTCAGCAAGTCCTAAAGTTTTCTGGCACTGACTGAACTTGGAGTCCTAAGGTCACAACAGAAAATCTAATGTCATCCTGTACCTCTTTAGGAGTGGAGCACGGGGGCAAGAGGAGGACGTAATTACCTCTGTTGAAAGTTGGGTGGAAACCAACAACCAAATACACTTTCAGATAAGTGACTGTTATTTGAGAATTAATTAGAAATGAAGGTTGTTTACAAGTTATTTGTACATAGTTAAGTGTTATTTAATTTCATATGAAAGCTATTTATATCCTGGAATATTTCTACTAATAGAAAAGTTTCAAGTTATTAATTATAAAATAGCCCAACACATTCTTGCAAACTCTATGATTATTACTGTGAGAATTTGTAGAATAATCTTGTGAATTTTTATATAAAAAGAAAAAATATCATTTCTATGAGATACTTGAAAATTACAACAGATAAATATCAAGAATAAAACTGAATAACTAAGTAAATTAGATAATAGAACATAGATTTATTGTTGGAATATTTTATCTGTCAGGATGTATTCAAAAGTACTATGACAGAGAGACATAATGATAAAAGAATAATTATTAATATTATAAGTTGTTGTGCAAGAGATCGAACTAGAAAGGTTACTATCTATCTTAAACTAGGACAGGGTGAGATTTTGGTTCTGGGTACAGGGATGAAACCCCAAGCCAGCCCTCACTGCCACCCCTAACCATCTATACATGGACATAATTATTAGGTGGTTCGGTCACCAAGATATACTCTTAAGGTAAGATGAAAGAGAAATATATATATATATATATATATATATATATATATATATAGAGGGGTTCGGACTAAAATTAAAGCTGAGTCAAGAGAAACTCCTTAAAAGTGTATAAATATTCCCAAAACAGAGTTTAAGACCTAAATCTCGAGCATCTCTACATATTTATGAATTTGAATGAACTGAGGAACTTAAATATAATAGAAAAATAAAACTGGAGCATGTACAGTATTTTGCAATTACAGGCTTTACATTTCCATTAAGTAGCATGAATAGGCCACTATGCTTAAAATATTTACATATGGACCAAATGAAATACTATTCAAAAAGTAATATTACAGTAGTAGACATTTACGAAATGAAAACTAAGCAAGAGTCGAGTTTTTAGAAATGAACCCTTTAGTAAATCTTTCATAATCAATAGGACGGTGAAATTTTAAAGAAATAGGAGTGCGAGAAAGACTAATCCGAGGAATCAAAGATTCTCACTGGATAATTTTATTTAACTTTACAATATGTGAAAATATCAATACATAAAAGAAGGCCGAGAGACAATTCCTTAATTTGAGCCGAGATTGGGTTCATACACCCCGTGAAAGCTAGAAGTTCGCCTGAGACAGATAAGACTTCTGAGACTGAGTGCAAACGTTAGAAGTACCTGGAAGTTGAGCTAAATATATTAGCAGTGAATTGAGATATCTGGTATAAAAAATGAATATTTGATGCAGGAGAACCTGCCGACCGGTGGAAGAACTGATCTGCATCCATTAGCCACAGAATGAAAACCTGTGAGTTAAGGTTTTAAGATGCTAAACATATTCAAAGATGAAGAACGGTGCAAAAGAAATAAGGAACCAAAAAAGAGTATACCTGTAGAGGAAGTTTCCCCATGACATTTTGGCCATTAGAATCCTTCAACATTTGGGAATTAGAAATTAATACGAAAAAATTATAAGGAGATAAAACTATGAATTCTGAAGGTATTGAAATAAAATTTTGTAGATGCGATGAGCATGGAAGGTTACCTGAGCAGATAAGTGCACAAAGATAGGAACCGTGAGTTTCCATAGAGACAGAGGTTGAACTCCATTAGATAAACTGCAGTGAATTGAAACGATGACCCCTTCCTTGCCATACTGCAAACCATGAGCACTACGCCTCTAGAAAAACTCACGAGTTGGGATGGGTTCATAGTCCGGAAGAGTCGGAGCTCGAGTATTGCTATGGAAAAAAACCCTTAGAGAAGATAGGAAGTGAACCGACATAGAACAATTTCAAAAGGCAAAGCCACCTAGGGTTGGCATGATTATCAAGTCGGTTCCCGCCGAAAATGTGAACCATTGATCTCCAAAATTTTTAATGGTGAAGATCCATGGCAGGTGGCCATCGAAACTTGCAACAAGAGAACGGACTGACTTACAACTGTTTAGAGGTTTAAATGCTAGTACCATCATCATACAATATGCTAAGGCGTGCCAGCTAGCCCTTGGAATTAACAAAATACGCTTCGTGTTTTCATGTGATGTTAGGATAGAATTTAAGTTAAAAACAGTGAAGATATGCAAACGAAAAATCACATAAATTATAGAACGTGATAAAGTATTCCTTGGAAAATGGAAATTTTATGGGAGTTAGAATATGTTTATATAAATATTAAGGTTTATAACCCTTATAAAAATAAAACCTTAGTTTTGAAATTGAGTTTATATGATAAGACTATCGTAGGTATTGCAAAAGTGATTAAGCGGGATACAATTTGATTAGTATGTTTAGCCGTAGGGTAAAAATTAAATTTGTTTTGGTGTGTATCTTACAAAAATTATAATCTTGTCCTTTTATAAATGAACCATGGATTTTAATAATTAAAGTGATTACCCCTGTGGTGCAACTATAAGTTATTTTTATGGGAACCATTGTGTCAACATCCTCAGATATGAAAATTTTCATAGAAAAATATGGCCACCATTAAAAGACAATAGTCTCTAATTCATTTTCCACTTGTCTCCACACAAACATCTATATCTTTTGAAACCAAAAATGATAATGTGTGATTTTGTTGACATTTAATTAAGCCCAAATTAAAAGGAGGAACTAGAAATAGATGTCGGTGCTCTAGGACTAACATTTGGTTATGTAATATGCCACATGGAAACTAACATAGTCATCAAATGGGGGATTATACGTTTTTTTTTTTAAGGATGACACTTATTTAGAAATTACACTCGTCCTTACGAAGCTCACATGGATGAGGGAGTTTACTAGTTAATTAAACATTCCCATTTACACAAAGTGGTTGTGGAATCTAAGATATTTCCTTACATGGAGACCATCTCTTTATCATCAACCAACCAATACAAATAACAAGAATATCAAATATGCAAATGGGAAATATTCAAATCATTTGAAATTTTCACCTTTGATATATATTAAAATTTACCTAGAGTAGATGTTGACCTCACTAAAGACTAGATGCCACAATTCTCATTAGATTGTATAGAACTAATGAAAAATTAGTCAGTAATCAGTAAATTGCTCGAAACAAGAAAAAAATATTTTTTCCAACAAACTTATTTAGGACTCCATACAATATTGTTGTAGCTCTCTTAAGCAAACTATATGGAGTAAAAGTTGCCATGAATTTTGAGGAATTGTGGAATATTGGAATTGTGGAATATTCATACTTTTGTAGTCGACTTTTCCATTTTATAACATTAATATTAACACTTTTTGAAAAGGGAATTCATACCTTTTAAGTCTAAATTTACACTCATTACTTCAAATTTAATGAAATGATCATTTCAAGTTATTTTCCTCAATTTCATAATTATAGCATTTGACATAGTTTTGGAGATAGTGTAAATGGTAGCAAGATTCTTGACGTTAATTCATGTAGAGGGAAATTCCAAAAAGGATAAGAGGGGAAAATTCATTTTACTCAATCTTGCTCAATGCCTCCTCACTCTTAAATTAATGACAGTTAAACTAAAGATTTGAAAATTAAGATCTTAATCTAATCAATAAATAAATATTTTAATATCTAATTTTATTTTATGAATTTTTTTAGTTAATTATATTGAACATTATTAATTTATAATAGAACATATTTAAGGTTCTTTTATTAGTAGGGATATTATAAGAAGACGTTGATTACATAAGTTTTATAAATGCAAAAAATTAGCATTTTTTTATTTGGTTTCTATGGCGTCTATTTTAGAATAGAGTTTCTAAAATTTTAATTTAAATATTTTTAAGTGAATGGTATGGATTTATCTTAAGTTGATAATTATTTAAATATAGTTATGCGTAAGGCATCCCTATTTGAAAAAAACTCCCCTAGCTGCCTTTGTGTCCATGTTTGAGCCATTGGATTAAATGTTAGAAGATTGAAATGTTTTAGGCCATTAGATCAAGTAAATATTTTTATATATGTTTTTTTATAGCGTTAGTTTTTTTTTATTTTTAAAAAGTTAGATTGAATTTAGGTTTAAATACAATAAAAAATAAAAATAATAAAACAAAATGATGATAAAATATAAATACAGCCCATGGTATTGACCCATGGTATTCATATGGAATGTAGTTTCTTTATATAGGGAACTAGGATGGCCTAAATCAATCTTAACTCTCAATATAAACTAATTATTTAATACAATTATTTTTAAATGTTTATAACCATTATTCTTTTAAAATTTTACTTAATAAAATGTATCTAAATTTTCATACATCCAAATATACATCGTTTTTCTTGTTCGATATTATATAATTTTTATTTATAATAAAATTTATATGATAAAATTAAACTCCACAAAAACCAATTAATTTATATGAGCTACTATGCTTTCCAACAAAGTATGATAGAAAGGTTGTAATGTCATGTGTAACATTTTGACTATGTCAAATTAAACAAAATTAAAAATTAAAGTAAATTAAATAAAAATATTGGCATAATGTAATGAAAATTTTAACTAAGTCAAAATATAATAAAAAATAAAAATAATAAGATAAAATAATGATAAACTATAAATACAGCACATGGTATTAACCCATGGTATTCATGTGCAATGTAGTTTTTTTTATAGGGGGGAACTAAGATGGCCTAAATCAATCTTAACTCTCGATCTAAACTAATTATTTAATAAAATTATTTTTAAATGTTTATAACCATTATTCTTTTAAAATTTTACTTAATAAAATGTATCTAATTTTTCATACATCCAAATATACATAGTTTTTCTTGTTATGTATTATTTTTGTTACAACTATTTTATTATTAAAAAAATACATGGTTTTTTTGTTATATATTGTTTATGTTACAACTTTATTATAATTCATGAGTATTATTTCTTAATATATAAAAAATTAAATTAATAATGATTTTTTTTAAATATATGATTTTTTTTAATTTCCAAATTATTTCAGAGGACATGATTTATCTTGAGCAATAATGATGAATGTTCATACTTATCATTTCTTAAATAACACTAAATTTAACTTTAAAGGGGTTGGTAACAATTTTTTGTATCAAATTCAAGGATACAGAAGAAAGGAGACATGGTGAAGAGAAGCTTCCAACCTTACAACAAGCCCTAAAAAGACATAATGTTGAATGTATGTAATCCATTTTCCCTGATACACATGAGAAGCAAGGAGACATGGTGAAGAGAAGCTTCCAACCTTACAACAAGCCCTAAAAAGACATAATGTTGAATGTATGTAATCCATTTTCCCTATACACATGAGAAGCGCAATGAAAAATATTGGAATTTGGGAAATGTCACGAAGCTTATCTCATGTTATGTTCCATTCATTCAGATTTGAAGTGTATGGAAGCAGAAAAGCATGACAATGGATACTTATCAATAATGTATGATTCTTTAGAAGGAAACAACATTGACAAGGCTATAGAGGACCAAATAGCAGAATTAAAAGCAAAAGAGGACTCTTCAAAAAATGAGTTACTCAAGGATTTTGGAATCCATATAAGCTACATTATCTCACTTATTCAAGAAAGCGCAAAGCGCTCAAAAAGAGACAGATAATAGTGACATAGAGACAGTTTATTCATAAATAAGAGAAAGATAGAATTATAACTTGAGATAGAGTTATGGGAAAAGAAAAAATCCAATTGTAAGGAGGAGTCAAAGTTGCATGGATAGTAGTTCAATAAACATAATTCTCTACCGCTTATTCTGGAGGAGAAAGTTCCCACTACCTCATCAATTGAAGAAGGCCCACATGAGAAACTCAGAAGAGATTCCTCAATGTCATTTTCATTTGACATTCAGTCACTCTGCTCTTTTTTGTCTAGTAGTCTCTTTACCACTTCCCTTAAATTCAATGACTCGGAAAATACTAGACAAAAGACACTTACCTATTGCAATTAGTTGATAAAAAAAAGGTACCTCTAAAGGGTCACTTGGGGAGGAATCTATTATTTAAAAGATCGGGAAAATAATTTCATTTCAAAAAAAAAATGTACTATCACTAGGGAAGGGAGTTATTACATTTAAAATTTGTTCCCATTCTTGTCACTACAAAATTTTATTGTTGCTCTTTATTTGATGGGAAAATAAATGATCTTTAAAAGGAACTAAAGTCTTCAATTATGATCCTTAAATAAGTTGCTATATTCCTTGATTATGAGTTTATTTTTTCTTATTACTTTTGGGTCTTCATGATGTTTGTTATTATGAAGTTCCAAAGAAGTGGAATATTGGTTGTTCAAAGAGGAATTATGGAAATATGATTGTAGATAATTTAATAATATAAGTTATCTGAACTGAGATTAATTAATCATCCACGAGGGTTAAAAAGGGCCCAAATGTCTCTTATCCATAAAATTGACGATTAAGATAACTAGATTCCCTATGTTCCAATTACATGTGAAGGTGGATTTACCATACATGAGTTTCTTAGTAGTGTCTTATCAAGTACAACATGTCATAGTGATAAGTTTTATTCCATTAAATAATTCTAGCTGTAGAGCAGAGTCAGAGTTCTAGGAGTAGTATCAGAGGAATTCAACATTGTGAATGTGATAAAAGTAAATAATTTCATGGAAGGGTGACCTTATTATGGAGGATCAATTGGAGCCGAGAAAGTTCCTACTACCTCTTCTTTCTTATATGTTATTCTTTCCTATACACAACATTACGAAATTTCCTTTGCAACATGTGGTGCGATTGCTAGTTATGTATTTTTTACCTTTTCAATTAAATTGATTAATTAAAAAGATGTCATACGAATTATGGTTTTATGGACAAGTGTTATTAGTAAGTTATGGTATTGACCCATGGTATTGCAATAAAGTCTATGAGAATTTCCATCGTTGGTGAGGGTGAATCTCCATGTTTAATAATGTTCTTTTAAATGTATATATATTTAACTCATATATTAATTAATTTTATAATTAATAATAATAATAATAAAGTCATACTTTATTTAATTTTTATGTTTTTTTTTTTTTTAATTTTGGCAATGTGAGATTTATCACCATGTAAGTGTTTAGATGCATATTTTTGTTTAGGCATTTAATATTCATATGGTTGTTCTAGCTAATATCATGTTTTCCTTTCCTTTTTTGTAAATTAATTCTTTCACTAATAATTATAAATTTATCTGTAAAAATATAATTTCCTTTTTTAATTTATGTTGGCTTATTATTGTAACTTAATAAAATGAGCCTAGATCCATCTGAACTCCAGATCTACCAGGGGCTTAGAGGGATCAAATAGATCAAATATATTTTTCACTCTAAAATAGGTTTGCATCTCAAGAGATTTCATCCCTCTCTTCTCTTGGTAGATCGAAACATAAGATGAATCTAAATTTTTTTAATTATTATGATTCCAAGGTCATTTCTAGGGCTGACCATTTACAAAGGGAGTTGTCTAACTAGCCAGAGGAATTGCGCGGACGGCCAAAATTGGTCGGAATGGTCAAATTTTTTTTTCAGAAATATTGAAATAATAGTGTTTGAAACATGTTTTTGATGGTGGAAATGGATTGAGCACCATCCTAAACTTCTAGGGCACCCAAAATATTGAAGATTGATAACTATAACCTGGATTTACAAAAATCCTTGCCAAATTTTCTTAAAATCTTACCTGAATTTCAACGATTTTTCAGGGAAAAAAGGCAGTCCAGTTAGACTACGGAAATTTGGAGAAGCTGTAAAAATCTGATGCTCTGAAGAGAGATGACTATTGGAAGATTAGTGGATGTGGGGTTCCATCCCTATTAGCTTAGTTTATTTCTTTCTCCTCTTTCCTTGATTTTGTATCTCTCTTCATATATAGTTTTTATTGCCTTTATTTTTGGCTATTATATATATATATATATATATATATATATATATATATATATATATAACTAATTTGACTAAACCTGCAATTAAGATTGGTTTAGCTATCATTATTTTTATTATTTTATTATTATTTTTATGTATCTTTTTATTTATTTATATATATATTTTAAATGTATTTAACCTTAATCATATTACTTTGGATTTTTTATAATTCTTTTTATTGTTATTTTTATTTTTAATTTTTTGTAATTTAATTATTATTATTGACTTCTAAATTTTCATTTCCTAAACTTTCATTTTCATTAATGTTTGATGTGGTTTATTTATTTATTTATATATTTTGAAATTTAATTTAAGTTTATTTAACCTTAATTATATTAGTTTTTCTTTATTATAATTATTTTTATTTTTTATTTTTATATTTTTTACAAATTAATTATTATTTTATTTATTTTTGATTTGTGACTTCTCATTTCCTTAACGTTGATTTTCATAGAAAAATAGCTGAGAGGACGGAGAGAACGGCTCTGCTATGGCAACCAACGCGGTCTTCACCTTCGCGGTGACACTGAACCTGTTTCAGCACACAGCTCAACCGGATGGTTTGAGGAGCAGAAAGACAGCATTCTGTCAAAGGCCGATAGCTCCTCGACAATTTAGGGCGAAACATCAAACAAGGAGCAAGAGCAGAGCCCTGGTGAGGGCATTGGCCAAGGATATATTGTTTGACCAGGATTCGCATGCAGCGGTGCAGAGGGGCATTGATAAATTGGCGGATGTCGTGGGCGTTACATTGGGGCCCAGAGGGCGAAATGCTGTATTGGACGGTTTTGGAAGGCCGATGGTGGCGAATGATGGAGTTACCATTGCTCATGCTATTGAGCTTTCCGACCACATGGAAAAAGCTGGGGCGGCCTTAATCCGAGAGGTTTGCCCAGATTCGGCTCTCGTCACATCCCCCTTTGCAGTCGGCGCCTCCGATCTGGAATTGGCTGTTGTCCACTTCGGCTCTAGGGTTCCTGCTTTCCGTCAGCCGGCCGCCCCTGTGCTGCATCTCCGCCCCAAAGGCCATGGGAACTTTTTACCCTTATCGTCGCCGCCGTGCATGCATGCCCACTCTATGGGGTCTGATCCTGATGACAGTACCTGGAAGGGTGAAGTCCAGCTCCCTGACAGTCATGCATCGCTCTCAAAGGCAGATCTGGAACCAGAGACACAGAGAGATGGCGATTGGTACACCAGAGACCCTCCAGCCTCTGATCCCTTCAGCAAAAACGAGCCCCTGCTAAGGGCTGAAATTAACCTTAACAAAAAGAACAGCTACGCTCAGGAATGCCAGATCTGCAAGAGCCCACCGCCGAATCAGAAGAAGGGAGAGGCAGAGACAAGAAGGGATCGGCAAAAGCAGGTAGCGCTTTTCTCTGAACAGTCAATAGGTAAGAATCCTTCTTTGCTGAACTCGTCTCCTTTTCAAATATTTATCAGGCCTCCTGTGGGTAAGTCTCGTTTAGTCTGGGTAAACGATGATACCTCTATTCACCATCTCAAGCACAAAATCTGGGGATTGATGGGGTACCCAGTACCATTTCAACATCTAGTCAATGGGTACAGCGCTCTCCAGGACTGCAAGCTCCTAAAGGATTACTCCATAAAAGCAGATATGACCATTACCCTAAATCTACGGCTACGAGGAGGTGCTGTAAACCAGAGCATGCCAAGATCTGCAGGGAGAGACAAAGGAAAAACGTTAAACAACCAACAACAAAAAAATGGAGGCTCCTCCTACAAAAATATCCTACAGGGGAAAAAAACCGTAGGCTCATCTCCAGAACAGGTTGGAAATGCTCCGAGGCCCTACATAGTAGAACAACAGGATCAAACCCCAGCACTCAAAATCAATAGTACAGCAACAGAAGAGCACATAAAGACATATGAAGCCCAGGCATTAATATGTCGCTTCAACTGTATCTGGCCTAAACCCATGGATCTTTTTCACTGGATTTTCACCCAATGGTCTTTGGAATGTGAAATACATCTCTGTTCCAAGGGGTTTTTTATTGTTAAATTTCAAACCTTGAGGGAAAGGGATATTATAATCAGAGAAGGGCCTTGGTTCTGGGGGTCCACGGGGTTGTTTATCACCCCATGGTTTCCAGATTTTGACCCCAACACTATGACAGTTTCCAGATTACCAGTATGGGTGAGACTTCACAACCTGCCCCTTCACTTCTGGAACGAACAGGTTCTCGAAAGCATAGGGAACAGCCTTGGGCGGTATCTTAAAACCGACTTGGAAAGGTTAGAACAAAGAATCTTCACCTTTGCCCGGATTTGCATAGAAGTAGACTTAAGCAAAGGATTACCGGAGAACATCATGCTGATTTACAAGAAACAAAATTGGTTGCAATCTCTCGATTACGAGAACACTGCATTTAGATGCAGGAATTGTAGGATGACAGGTCATCTACAAAATACATGCCCAGAGATTAAGAGAGCAAACAACAAAAAGAAACCGAATAGGAAGAAAAGGAAAGGTTGGCAGTTTCCCCCTCCCGACTCAGAGGAGGATGAGTCAGAAGAAGAAGAGGAATCAGCTCCACCAGAAAGCAAACAACCCACGCAGGAACCCGAGGTGCAAACAACGGACACGACTGTCCTCATGGATCCACACCTTCTAACGAAACAAACAGATAGGAATGTCGTGGACTTGGGCAGCGGAGGAATCAAAAGACACCATACATCAGAAACATCAGATTCGGACAAGGATCCAGGAGCTCCAAATGCCGAAAATCAGATAGTCCTTGTCACTTGTGAGCCATCCCAAGGTGAATGGCGCAAGGTTGAGAAGAAGAAAGGGAGAAAAACATGATTTGTGGGACTCTTTTCCCACTAGCTTCCAGGTCTCTTTCTTTCTTCCCTTTTCTCTTTTTTCTTTCATTCTTTCTGAATGCAGGGTAGCCTCGCTACGTCGCATTGTGTGCAAAAGCACATGAGCCCAATGGGCAACTTCTGAAAATGCTTCAATGCATATGCTATGTGTAACTTTTCATTTTTATAAATAAAAGGTTACCGATTTTTTCTGTGGAAAAAAAAAAACGTTGATTTTCATTAATGTTTGATGTAGTTGTTTTATTGGCAGTTGCATTTCTGATGATGATGATGATGATGGTTAGACCAATCTTCGGTCTATCGGACCTAAAGAAAAGAGTTATTTAGTTTGATTTAAGATTTTATTCCTATGCTCAAAAAGCATGGAGAGAAGTCTCTGGAGCTCACTATAATTTTGACATCTTAAAAGGCTAGGAAGGTCAATATTGCAACAAAGATTATGAAATTGAGCTCTAATATGGTTGTACGCTGGACATTCTAAGAGGAAGTGATTTTCGTCCTCGATGTTCATATTCTCACAAAGATGGCAGATTATTTCCATCCATGGTGTTTTAGGAAGTGTCCAACCACCTGTTTCACTATGGAGCTCACTATGGAGCTCATGAGAGTTTGTTCTAATCTTGGCTATATTAATTTTCTTCTTTGAGCTAATTAAAACATAGATACTTTTGGATGATCCATTATTTATAATGGATGATCTAGGTCAGCCATTATTATTATTCTAATGATAATGTGATTTTCCAAAAGATTTATGATAAATTATAATTCTTATTTTTATTTATTTTATTTTATTTTTATTTTTATGTAGTTTGATCTAGTCAAAATGTTTTAATTGGTAATTCATAATTCATAATTTTATTTATTTTTTAATTGTATTTTATTTTTATTTTTATTATTATGCAATTTGAGAGAGTTAAAATGTTTACATAACATAATATAATCTTACAACATCTCTTCCAAAGTAAGCTAGAAAAAGCTTCTTACAATATATTTTCACTTTTACCATATATTTATAGGATTTATATAACTAATTTATTCTTCTATAAAAAAATATAAACTCCTGAGAAATCTAAAGTAAATTTAAATCATTCTTTAATAAAAAAAATAAATTTAACTTATATACATTCCAAAAAAACTAATCATTATAATCATCACCAAAACTACCTACATTAATATTATATACACTTTAAATGGATTTCATTTTAAATGTATATTTGAATCAGCTTAATTATTAAAAATGTGTACTTCATCCCCTCTTTTTTAGGTTACATGTTCAAAACTTGAAAACATGTGCTTCCTCTCTTTTTAAAGGTTACATGTCCAAAACTTAAGGAGGCTAGACAATTGGTTTTCAAAATTGTCGTCTTTTATTTGTAAATTTAATGGATGAGTAAAAGTATTTTGAATGCACCTTTTGAACAAAAATATGTCCATCTCCATTTGAGTCAACCGGAAAGTATTGACCAGAAAATCAGATTATTAGATTGAGCTACGAAGTCGCCAACCCTGTTCTCTAAAGTTAAGTCGCAAAGTCATTCAATATTTAGTTTGAGAGGTCTCAGATGGCGCTTTACTCATGGCCGTCCCGTGGAAAAATTTTGCTCGTTGGAAAATCAATCAAAACACGCACCCTTCGTTTCCGGCTATCAATTAATAGGTTTCCTCAAGGGGTTTCGGGTTGTTCTAATTTACCTTTCAACGTCAAAAAAATTTGATAGGCACAGAATGAAAGTGCCACTGAGATGGCCGAAAAACAATTTGTTTATCTCATTTTATCAAACGCACGCCGCTTTATAAGACCAATCCATTCCTTGAATTCGTCAAATAAATCCCCAAAGTCACCCCACGTTTCCTATGTTCTTCACCACCCACTCTCGGCGTAGGTACTTGCTCACTCTCTCTAAGGTGTAACCTATGAATCATATTCTCATTCCTCTTCTTCTCAATATTGAGATTGGTATCAATACAGGTGTAATCCTTTACTTATTCTGTGGCTGTGAATAGGAGAATTCTAGTTAGTTGCTGCGCCATGGATATAAGAAGAGCAGCACGACTGGTGATATTGATTACCATGCTTATGGTTGTCACCATGGTTAGTGAAACTTCTTCTTGCAGATCGCTTAAATTGAAATTCATATTCCAGGGAGATGAAGTAGAAAATATTAATAATAATTTCATTAAGATGAAGAATGGCTTGTTCGAATCATTTAGGGGTCCCGTAACTCCGTCCGGGCCTTCTAAATGTCAAAATAACAGGTCTCCCAGCAAGGGAGGTTCGTGTTAAGAGGAACAGGTGATCGGTGCTCTGGAATTACAAGAGCTGTTGATACTTTTGATCAGTCCTTTTGGTATACTGTTTATACCAAAGGAAAGGTTAGTCGGCGAGCAAAATAATTTGGTGCAGCTGCACGATGAGAACGCGGCAGACTGTAATTATCTTTGTCATTTCTGTACAGCTGAGCGTCTGTTCAACTATTCTTTATTTATTGATGCCATACCATATGTGGCTCTAAACATGTGATTTTTCTATTAAGGATGTTTAATGCTGACTTTGGCTCTGGTGTACCTTGAGATGAATCAACATTTCATAACATAATATTTTGCGTAGAATGATCTGTAATCCCACTGTAGCTAGTGTGAATGTCAGGGTAAATTCAAATTCAAATGGGTTAATATGTATCGTAAATAAAATATATTATTTTTATCAAAATAAATATTTTTGTGAAAATTACATAGAATCATCAACTGAGTGTGGTTTATCTTATTATTGTTCGATGTTTTGTTAATCAAGTGAGGGTGGTTCATCTTATTATTGTTTAAGTGTGGTTCATTTGATTATGGTTTTTGCTTCTTTATATTAAAAACAGTCCATTTGACAAAATATAACATTATATACCAGTCCCGCAGATGCAGGATAAAGGGTATAAGAGGCAATATATTAAGAAATATACCGATACCATCACCCAAATTACATGGTACAGAAGCTGGAATATAAAACATCATCAAAATGAAACAGTTCCATCATCAGAGATTTTCACAAATGAGGGAAAAGCAAAAAGAAATGCGAGTACAATCAGCATACGATCCATATCACTATACAAAAAACAAATATGGGAATCAAGCTATTATAAGTGTTATCCATCCCTTCCCGATAAGCCTGATAAAATCCTGAGTAAACCATAATACCGGCTCGCTTGATGGACCTTTTGTAACAGGTAAAGGACAGGCTCGCTCGATAAATGTCATATATTATATTATATTTTTGCTGATTATATTAGTCTAGATTCATTTTAATTCTAGTTTATAGACATAATTTTGGTTTTTAGAAAAGGGTCTAATCTATTTTACTTTAAAATATGTTTGGATTTCAAGGTATTTGATGGTGATGAGAATATTTTTTTTTTAAATTTACTATTTTTCCTATATATAATATTGCAACTCATTATTCTAGTTTGAAATTTCATAATTATAGAATGCAAGCCAATATTCAATAAAAAAAACATGTTATTTACTATTTAAATGGACAATTTTTTTGGCTAATATCATTCATTTAATCATATATATGTTAAAAAAGGAACTTTTAACTAAATTGAATTTTTTTTTCAAAAAAAAAAATCCTATTTGTCAAATTTATGCTCTAAATTTTCAAATCTTGATCCTTCCCTTAACTTAGTAGAACAAAAGTTAAAATGATCTAAACTATTTAATTATTAACTATAATTATAATTATAGATATAACTATTTATTTTATTTTATTTTGACCAACTCTAATTGTTAAACAAGATATTATATTACATCTTTAAAAATTGTATTAGGACATCTTTGCCATACTATGTAATACATCCATGCAAAAAAAACAAGAAAAGAAGAAAAAATACAAATTATAATTTTCAGTACTTTTAAGAAAGAAAGCAATTTATAATTAAATGACAAAAAACTATATTTTATGTCTATTTTCTTAATACTTTAAAGAGAAAATTAAACATTACTATTTATTAAATGAGTAGTCTAACTTATATACAAAATGCTTTTTTTTTTTTTAATGGAATTTTTTTCTTGTTAATTTTAATTAAAATGTGGCAAAACTTCAGTTTAATTTGTTTAATCTATAAAATAGGAGTGTCCCAAGAGGTTTTTCCTGGTGCCCAATCCATCTATACATTTCAAGCAACAAAAAATCAAATTTATTCTTGAATTTGTTCTGTCTAGTTCAGTCTATAAGTTAGACTAGGGCTTTATTAAATAACTAAAATATCAATTGAATGCGATGTTATATCTACTAATTAATATTTTTATTTTTATTTTTATGTAATTTGATCAAATCAAAATGTAAAATGGGGCACGATAAGATAGTATAAGACAAAATGCTTAAATAAAAAATTAAATAAGAAATTTTTTTATAGTTGAAATATAAACTCAAAAAAATCTTTTGAAATATTTAAAACACTTGAATTTTGAAATTCGATCTTAAAATAATAAAGGGCATCATTTTTGTTAAGACATCGTAGGTCTTTGTAGTTAATTAATATAATATTTGTTATTTTTGGAAGAAAGTAGAAATTTTGAGTTATATATCTATCTATCTATATATACTGAGATTAATGGTTAAGAGCCTGTGCTTCTTCCTCAGAGTTTACATGGGGTAAAGTATGTATGCCTTGGTAGACTTAGCAGTCAAATTCGTGGGCAGAGGGGACAAGAAGGTCTCATACACCAATTTAATTTAGTGTCTGGTTTGGTTCTGACTTTAAAATTAGCTTTTATATATATATTAATTTTTTCTCAAAAAACTATACTTTATAATATAGTAGAAATTTTGAGTTGATATTTGATATTTTAAGTATTTAAAAAGAAAAAAATTAAAATAACACATAGAAGTGATGATTTGGTTGTAAAAAAAAACATTAATTTGATATAAAGAAAAGAAAAATATTAAAGTTGTGAAATTTTGATTTTTGAAAAAAAATTATTATTAAAATTAAAAAAGATAATAATAATAATAATAATAATAATAATAATAATAATAATAATAATAATAATAATAATAATAATAATAATAATAATAATAACAATAATAATAATAATATTAATATTATTATTATTATTATTAATATATATATATATATATATATATATATATATATATATATATATATATATATATATATGAATTTATATTCAAAAAATAAAAAATAAAATGTATTTGAAAAGATTACAAAAATTGTTTATTGGAAAACAAAAAATATATAAACAAATAATAATAAAAGAAGAAGAAGTTTTAGGAATAAGAATAAAATAACAAGGAAAGAAATTTTAGGAAGATGAATAGAATAACAAGGAAATTTTAGAAAAAGAAGTTTTAGGAAGAGGAATAAAATAACAAGGAAAGAAATTTTAGGAAGAGGAATAAAATAACAAGGAACTAAATTTTAGGAAGGTGAATAGAATAACAAGGAAATTTTAGAAAAAGAAGTTTTAAGAAGAGGAATAAAATACCAAGGAAAAAAATTATAGGAAAAATACAATAACAAGGAAATTTTAGAGATAAAATTAGAATATGAATTTTAGGAAGAAGAATAGAATAACAAGGAAATTTTAAAAATAAAATTAGAATAACCATAAGGAAATTTTATATTAAAATATTCGAAGAAACAATTTATTAAGAAAAAAATACAAACTAATTAAAAATTGAAAAAAATATTGTATTAAAGAAAGTTATGAAAAAATTTATTGGAAAAAAATACAAGATAATAAAAATTTCAATAGATAAATAAATATAAGTATTATTTAGAGAAAAAAAAATTATACACTATAAAAATAAGAATAAAATTTGAATAAATAAATAAATATAAATATTATTTACAGGAAAAAAATTTATACATTTTTTTATAAGAATAAAATAAAATGAAAAACAGAAGAAATAAAGTATTATATTTCCTTAATTGCCTTAATAAGTTTTTTTTTCCTACTTCTTTTTCAATACCTCTCAATTCTATTTCTATTTCTATTTTATATAGCATGTTTACATTAAGTATCCTTAATCCATTTAATCGAAATACTTAACATTTATATGGTTTTTCTTTAACACAATTTTTTCTGAATTTATAACATTTCTTTTCCAGTAATGCAAATTAATATATAAAATTCCTTTCTAATAATTTTAATTTTTTCATTGTTGTAATATTGTTTTCTTTATCTTTATACCTTGTTTTATTTTTTTATTTTTTTATTTTTTTTAATTTAAATTTTTAATTATTAAATTTTCATGAATTTTAAAATTAACACATTTTTTTATGGATTTTTAATAATTAATTTTCATTAATTATGTTGTTAACATTTTCATCAATAGTACATTAATTTTTGATGGCTAATTTTGAATACATAATTAATTTCACACCAAGGGAATTTTCTTTTTAAGAGCACACTCTCAGTTTTAATATTTCTCTCTTTTTTTAAAAAAATTATCCTTGAAAATGAGTATCTATTTGAATATCAAATATTTTATTAATTAATAAGAAATTTTTTTAAAAATAATAATTATAATATTAACAAAAATAATCTAATTTTAAGATTATAATTAAGCTAGACCTCAAATTTGTGAAGGAAATTAATTTATTTATGAGACAATGGACCTTGTTCATGTAAATATTCTTATAATAAAATACATATTTTTAATTATTAAAGCCACTTAAGTTAATAAATAATTTATCAAAAAAATCAAGATTTAAAATTTAATATAGTTGATAACATAACAAGCTTCAAAGTTTAAGGTATAAGATAGTTGATAAATTATATCTAAATTAAAAAAAAAAAGCAAAAAAAAAAAAGAGTTATACTTTTCACCATCATTCAAATTATATCCAATTAACTATACATATATGAATTTATCTATTACAATAATCTATTAATATTATATAAAATTAAATATTTTTTTATAAATAACATAAAAATCAAAGATAAAGGAGAAATATTAATTTATATTGATATAATAAAAAGATAGGATATAAACCTAAAAATCTATTAAAAAATCATCCAAAAATCCTATTTTCAATATTCATTATTATAAAATATATATTAAAAATATTAAAGACATTATATATTAAAATGATAAAAAAAACATTGCATTACCTCTAAAGTAGTAGGAGAGTAATAGTCTTGGCATTATTGTTATTGATGGCAAAGGAGGAAAAGGATTAGTTAATGTATGCACAATTGAACAAGTATTGTTGATGGCATGTTTGTGTTGATGCATGTATTGTTATGCTTATATATTGTGATGCCATAGTACATTGTGTGAAGCTTGTTATGCTTATAAGAGATAGATTATGTAGGTTGTAAAAGCAAGGTAAGTTGTTGAAGCAGCTGAGGAGGTGAAGGAGCTAAATATGATTCTTTTTAGAGCTTCCTTGCATATGTTGTGATTGAATGCTAAGCTAATTTTCTTTTTGTTGAGCTGATGTTGCACTTCCTTGTTTTGATGCATGAAATTTTCATGCAAGGCAATGGAAAATGTTATGTTCCATATTTGAAGGCTTATTTGAAGGCGTATTTGTGAATTGTGAAAAGTTGATTAAAGTTTTATTAAAGGTGCTTAAAATGTTGGGACTCAAGAGAATTTTGGCTATTGTAATATTTAAATATGGACTAGATTAATGTATATTTTGAAATTAATTTTATGTATTTTTAGTATTCAAAAGTTGAAAGAGTTTGAAAACAAAGACACGACCTAGGAATGTAAAGACATAAGATTTTTCATTTCATATTTTTGCATGGAATACTAATATCCAGCAAACTATCTTTAAAACATATATGTTTTTGGAAGTAAAATATGTTAGAGTGTGTGTGTTAGAGAAATGAAAGAGTTTTTATGAGTTAGTTGGTACAAGGAAAAAGAAGACGAGGAACTTATGTGAATAAAATTAGAGGAAGAGGAGGTAGAGACAGAGATGGAGGTATGTAGAGATGAAGGCCAAGTAAAGCAGTATGCTAAATTTTTTTTGTATGAGAGGATTGTAGTCTCCTTTAAAGTTGTAGCTTGAAAAAGAACAAGTTGGAACCTGTAGAGGTTGGAGCCTCCTATGTTTTGTAGCCTACAAAAAATTCATGTATGGAGTAGGAGCTTCCCAACAAGTTGTAGTTTACAGAATAGAACAGAGGTTGAATCCTCCAAAAATTTGATGTAATACAAGCAATAGGAGCTTTCCTTTGCATCGCAACAAAAATAAATTTGTGGTTTTCCCCATTTACGGGTTTCCACTTATATTTGGTGTCCATATGTGTTGATTTTATGTGTTGATTCGATGTTTTTATTTAAATATTATATTATTTTTATATATTACATATGTTTTTCATAATATGTTATGCTTCTCATTTAATAATTTAGACAAATATTAAACATTAAAGTAAAAGTTTTCCATGAATGCACTAAATTTATTCACACCCATTCTCATTTTAGTCAAGTTTACAACAATTGGTGTCAAAGTAGATTCCTTATGTGTAAGCCTAAGAGTTGGAAGGTAGGCCTCGTTTATTCTTGGACGATCAAAATACACCTATGCTTAGTACTTCAAACTTTCAAGAATGGAAACATAAGGTAAAATATAAACAAATTGGTTATGGACCTAATGTCTCGAAGCGAATGTGTGATGGATACATTGAAGACTCCCCCTTTACACAATAAATATAGTGGAATGCTCAGGAAAAATGTACAATGTATAAGAATTTTCACAATATGTATCTTGAGATACTGATAGATCTTAAATATGAAAAATAAATATAGGATAGATTGTAGCTCATGCACATGAATGAGATACTAGTAGAAACAATGTAGAAAAGTAAAGAAAATGAGAAATAAGGAAAATAACTCTTAAAGATAAAGCATTCATTCAAATGAGACCTCTTCTACTATGAATGTATCTAATTATCATAAGGAAACATTAACTAAATAAAAATTCAATCTTGACTTAGCCTTAGCTAAAATAGATAGACTTGTAAATGAAAAAAAAGGCCAAAATAAACTATTGTAGATATGTGATGAAAGAGAGCATGAGTCCAATGACTAAATCATTAGCCTGAGGACAGAGTTAGAAGAAGCTAGAAGAATAGAAGAGGTGATGACTAGTAAGGAGAAAGAAGGAAAATGTCAAATATTAGAAGCTGAAATTGGTTCAGTGAGAAATGAATTAGATGAAAACAAAAAAATATATAATAATATAGAAGAGAAGATTATCTTCATGAAGAACTCGTAAAATTACAATAACTCTAAGGTAACCACAAAACATGATACAATAGCAACAAAAATACTATTAGGATAAGGGACAAGTTGCATGATTAATAAAGAAGAAAATAAGAACAAACAATAGAACCAGAAGCAAAGAAATGAATTAAAGAATATCTCCTTTGCAAGAAGGACATTTTTTCCTGGAAATGAGTTGAGAAATTTTGGCAAGTCCCAAAGGAGATTATTTCCTCCTTTTAAATAGACTAAGTGATTTTCTTGTCATAGCCCTCACCATGTAGTGATGGACTATAAGAGTAGTCAAATGAAGACCTATCACCAAAAGATGCAATGGAAAAAGAGGCTACCTAAAGAAAAAAATCAAAGAGGGTTCCTTACAAGGATATAATCAACAACTAGGTACATACACACTTTCTATGGTTGTTTTTTTTGGTGCAATGCATTTGGACATAAGGTTGTTGATTGAAAAAATTATAAAAAGAACAATATAAACTGTGCAAGATTCTTTCCTTCATTTCTCGTCCACACAAGATGTAATGCGTGTGACAACCTTGGCAGTATGGCAAAATATTCCAATGTGACATGTACCCTAAACAAGTCTAGAGAGAAGATGGAGGCTCCAAGTAGACCAAACAATGAATTAAAAGGAAATGCAGACAACGTAAGGGAGCCCACTAAAGTATGAAAGAGGAAGAAAAAGGAGAAACATGTGACTTGAATGAAAAAATAAAATCATCATGGCCTTGGGGGAACTTCTCAAGGAATAAAAACAAACATGAAACAAAGAAGAATATGTTATTACTAAAGAAACAACATCTCAGGGGGAGAGAGCAACCCCAAGAATGTTTTGGAAGAGATAACTAATATGGTGAGATGAAACTTGCACATGAAGTATGGAAACTTGGATGCTCTTATTCAAAATTCCTTGAGGTGGTCAATTCAAACAATGAAATTACATATCTAATACAAGTCCTATATTCTCTAGAAACTGATATTAGTGTTTAGTAGTTTCAACTTCCAATTTCCAAGGTTCTTCTTATACCCTACATAGATACAAAGTAAGGTGACAATCCAATATTCCAAAATGGAGTAAACTCGTGTGGTTAACAATTCAACTACATAAATGTTGCAAAAAAAATAAAATGAAATTTTTGTGACACCGAGGGTGTTAGATAGCTTAGAATATTAGATAAAACTAGAGAATGTTACACATAGAGAAAAACTTGAACAAAATCATTGGAAAGAGTTGATTGCATTTTCAAGACAATAAGAGCTAAAAATGGGAAAATGGATTATTTTCATTGTCTTATGATGAATATGGAAAGAGATTACTAGATTGTGTGAGCTTGATCCAACATTCTATGAATATTGTGGAGACAAAGAAGAAGAATTAAATAGTAGAAATTGACAAGGAAAATATATGGGGCCTGCAGATATTACCATGACACAATTTGTATATGTGACTCATAAGATAATAAAGGCGAATCACATAAATCCATGGACCATGACATTCAATTGAAATTTGAGAAAAAAATGGAGGGGATTTTAGAGATCGCATTCATGGCTGACGTGATTGAGTACAAAGTCCAAAAACATGTTGAGGTGAAATTGAATATTAATGTTTTGGAAACCCACTAGAAGAAATTTGTGAGAAACATCGTTGAATTTTTTCTCAAGTCGGTGAGCTACAAAAGGCCACCATCAATGATAATGGTGATAGTATCACATGTAATTTCAATAGTCAAAGGGATGTTAGTACTCAAGAATTCAAAGGGAATAAGGTAGTATTTAATAGAGAGTATTGCAAACAAAAAAATTGAAAGTAATTTCCAATATGTAAAGGCATAAGCCTCACCATTGATCAGTGGATAACATTCAATAAAAGTATATCTACATGCTACAATTGAGGAGGCCATACAATAACTTCAATGAACAAGGGAAAAAATTGTGTGGCACTTATTAGGCATTTCGATATGGAGTTCTGAGGTGTTGTTGATTTGGAGTATTCTCTATATAAAATCTTGCTAGATGTGTTGTGGAGTTGAAAACTGTTTCCATTTTAACCAGATAATTAATTTTGGTATCCATTATCCATCAATGTTATCATACATGAATTATCTGAATGACAATTTGTTGTGGCTGTAGATAAGAGCATGCATGCATTGGAATGGGCCTTGGACAACATTAGAATATACCGAAAGAACATTGGGAGTATTAGTAGCTAAATTACAGACCAGAATGTTAGAATTCTAATAATGTCATAAATTGATCTTAATTGGAGTTGATATTCAATAGGTAACACTCCTTTAGTGGATAGATAAATAATTGAGTAGTCAGGTCAATGATTAGGTGTTTCATAGTGACAAACATGAGTTGAAAAGGGATATATTATTTGGAAAACACATGCATTTTCCTACATTGCATGCTAATACAACCAAATCTACGTTAAAAAGGGATACTAGACAATTAATATGCTAAAAAATTGAAATTCAAAATGTTACAGTTAATGTCCTTGGACCTGAGAACGTTATAACTAATTATATCTGAGAATGACAGAGTATAACAGTGCCAAAAATGATGTGGATGATCGTAGATATAATTAACACTGTTGGTCGTTGGGAGTGATCGACAATATTGGTCGTACCGAGTGATTGACAGGGTGGAGATAAGCGTTTACCTGATTTACCAAATGTGCATCCACGATGGAGTCATATTAATAGCTAGTAAAAACTTTTTTATTCCAAATTGCTGCAATGTTGCAATTATAGGGCTGGTTAGGGCACTAACCACAGCCCCCAACCATCCAACAAAGTAGCCTAGAATTACTACTCAATATTGTGGTTGTCGTCCAAGGATATGTTTCCCTTCATGCTGCTCTTTTAACGTACTTTTCAGCCCAAAACAAGGGATTGTATCCCTAAAAGGATTGCAGCACCCTACAACAACTCAAATTGGGTTTTTGTAGCCTCTTGGAAGGACTCTCCACCCTCCAAAACAACTCCAAACAACCTTGTTTCTCCTCCCTAGGCTGCAACCTCCAAGAACAGGGTTGTGACCCTCCAAATCAACCTCTTGATGGCCATGTTTCACCCTTAAACTAATCTGCACCCAACACAGTAGACTCGGCCTCCTTAAAAAACTTCAGATCCTTGTTCAGCTCATGAACAATCCTCCTCCTCAACATTGTCTAGGCCTTCTTGCTGCATCCCCAATTCAGATATATCTAAGTTTCTTTCTAAGTTATGTGAGCACAAAATGGATGCTACCAATGACTTAAAGTCACCTCTTATTTATACCAAACAAGAGATCTCCATGAATTATGAAGAGACATGTCTTTTGGATAATTCTACTTCAAGCGTACACGAATTGAATACCAAATAATATATTTTCAACTTCAAAAATTCATATCTCCACTTCTACAACTCAGAATTTGACAATTCAAAAATAATTGGTTTATAATTTCCTCCCTTTACCGTCTCATGCCATCACATGTAGAAATGTGCTTACGAAAATTCCCAGAACACAATTTGGTGAAAAACCCCAAACTTGGGTTCCAAGCCCACGAGTGACCCTTATGGTGCTTTTCCCTCCAAAAATTGAACCCTAGGGTTTGGAGTACCTCCCAAGATAGAGAAATCAAAAATCCCTCTTAGAAAGGTAGGTACTTCCAAGAATAGGAAGTAACGCGTCATCATCATCAATGCTGTCAACACTTGCCCAAATCATGGCACTCACAATCACAACAATCCCTGTCCTCTGAACTACGCCATTCTCGGAAGTGTCACTGTCCCTGTTGTTAGCATCCCAACTCATCTTCTACTCTTGTATCACTTTAAAATCTCTCCTTGATTCCTTCTTGGTATATGCAGAATCCCTCTTGATCCCCACTGACCACGCACTCATCTTGGGCTGCAAAGTCTCCCTCTGAACTTTCAAGCTCCCTCTCAAACTTGACTCCCTTTGAGTCTCTAAAACATGGCCCTCCTTCTTAATAAACTGTACCTTCTTCTTGGGAACGTGTACATGATCCTATGAAGCCTACACCTGCACCTGCACCTACTCTTGCTTCTCTGGAATCTGCAGTTGCTCCACCTGCTACTTTCCATGATCCACAGGCTTTCCCATCAACCTGTAGAGACCATGCTCTCTAAATTTGAGTAAACCCGTTCAGACTTATAGCCTCTAGGCTTGATTCATTCCTTCCCATCCTGGAACAAAAGCTCAAACCCCTTCCTCTCCATCATCGAGATGGAAATAACACTATATGTGAGTCATGGTATAAATAGTACATCCTAGACCTGCATCACTCGTCCTATCTCCATCCTAAATGGCACCACACTTGATCTTTAGATCTCCAACTAACTCTTTTCGACCAACACCATGTGCATCTTCGAGTCCCATTCGGTTAGAGTCTCAAACACATCTTCTGACCCCGTCATATGCTTCACTGCACCACTATCCATGTACCATCCATCCTCTTTGATAGTACCCTGAGAGAAATGAGAAAACATAACAAAGTAATCCTCTTCCAATCTACTGAAGAAATCATCTATCTTAGCTCAAGTGGAAACACGAGTGACTTGCTACTCAAAAATTTTATGTTTCGATGGTTTAAATGGTTTGATGGTTTAATGGTTTGAATATGCCACAACCCATATTGAACTCATTGTATTAAATGATAGTCAAATCTTTTATGGTTCGATGGTTGCAAATAAATTCTAGTCATTACTTCAGAGCCCATGAAGACGAGGATTATTTTTAATGTGTTTGGATGGAATTTCCTTGGAAAATTCTCACCATTTTTATCAAAAAATCTCATGTCAATAGATCCACATTAGTAGGGATAAATACCACATTGGGCATTTTATGCCATCTAACACTAAAGAGACTTATATATCCACACTTTATGGCCATAACAGTTGCAAATCAATGTGTGTTTAAGCATTTTGAAGGAGTAAATTTCTACATAACAAATGTTACAACATTGGTTTATGTGGTGGTTATGTGTCTTCATTGTTGCACTTATTGTGGTGATTAAAAAATTTAATAGTCATAATCCAATTGTCAATAGCTAGGACAGAGGAACCATGTCATTGAAGAAAATCGCAAGTGGAGAGAGATTTCCATAAATACATGTTGACATCCCATTTCCCGTCCTCTTGAGCAGTACATTTTTTTTTAATTTTTCAATGGAATGGATTTTGATTTTTTTATATGAAATGTTAAATTTCCATGACCTTGGATGTAGGTTAGAGCCTTAAAATCACTAACATTTCCAAACCAAGAATCTCAACCATAAACTACTTTTCACAGCAGAAATATAAAGCAGTAAATCACACATGCACAAATATACACATTTTTTAACAAATTGTACAATAATGTACAACCAAAATCTTTGTTATATTAACAAACATATGAATAACACAATATTATATGGTATACAATTGTATTTTTCCATTATAGTGCTTCTCTTCTATACTACTCACTAGTCGCCCCTTAGTCCTTCAAAGGACAACACATCGAGACTCTAGGAGGGCTGCCACCTAAAACTGTTGCAAGTCACTTCTGTATAGTGTATATGAGCTGAGCCAATCTGATCTCTAGGTAGGCCTAATTTCTGAGCTCCAAACTGCCAAGATAACAACCACCTTTTTCCATCAAGGTGCTGCACTTCAGCACCAAACTTCACCCAACCTTCAACTTGTCTTTTTCATGTCATGATAGCTCGTATAGGGATACTTTGGGTAGCCAACAAACTTCCCTCCACTAGATCAATGATACCCAATACTACACTACATATTCTCTCCTAATTGGGGTTTCTCCTCGCTCAATACAATCGCAATACACGACTCCCATAGGTTGCAACACTGATCCAAATCCAGTCACCAAACTGTGACCAAGCACATACCAAATGTTTTTGTTCCAAATTGCTACAAAAATACAATTCTAGGATTGGCTAGGGCACTAACCACTATCCCCAACCATGCAACAAAATAGCCTAGAATTACTCCTCACTATTCTAGCTTTCCTCTAAGGATATGTTGCCCTTCATGCTGCTTTTTTAGGGTATGTTTCATCCCAAAACAAGGAATTGTCTCCCTAAAATTATTGAGGCACCCTACACCACCTCAACTAGGGTTGTTGCAGCCTCTTAGAAGCACTATCCACCCTCCAAAACAACCCCAAACAACCTCTTTTCCCATCCCTGGGCCGCAGCATCCAAGAACAGGGTTTCTACCTTCCAAATCAGCCTCTTGATGGCCCCATTTCATCCTGAAACCAATCAGCACCGAACATATCAAAATCGCCCTCCTTAACAAACTTTAGACACATGTTTATCTCATTAACAATCATTCTCCTCCACATTGTCTAGGCCTTCTTATTGTTTCAGATATTTGGATATATCTGATTTTATTTCTAACGTATGTGAGCACAAATGGATTCTACAAATGACTTAAACTCATCTCTTATTTATACCAAACAAGAGGGCTCCATGAATTATAAAGAAACATGTCTTTTAGCTAATTTTACTTCATGCCTACATGACTTGAATACGAAATAATTCAATTTCAATATCCAAAATGCATATCTCCACTTATGCAACTCAAAATTTAACTATTCTCAAAGAATTGTACTATCCTTTCTACCCTCTATCGTCTCATGCCATCACATGTAGAAATGTGCTTCGGGAAATTCCCAAAACATGATTTGGCACAAAACCCCACTCTTGGGTTCCAAGCCCAAAAGTGACCCTTATGGCGCTTTTCCCTCCAAATGTTGAACCCTAGGGCTTGGAGTACCTCCCATACTACACAAATCAAAACTTCCTCTTAGTGAGGGAGGTACTTCCAAGACTATGAAGTAACTCATCATCATCATCAATGCTCTCAACACTTTCCCAACATGTCACACTCACAATCGCAGCAATCCCTGTCTTGTGAACTACGCATTTATTGGAAGTGTCACTATCATTGTTGGAAGCATCCTACTTCTTCTTTTGTTGAATCAATTTCCAATCTCTCTATTATTCCAATCTTCATTGGCTAGAAAGTATCCCTCTTAACTTGCAAGCTCCCTCTCGAACTTGACTCCCTCTGAGTCTCTCAAACCTAGACCTCCTTCTCAAGAAATTGTACCTTCTTCTTGGGAACCTGTACCTACTCCTTTGAAGCTTACACCTGCACCTACACCTGCTCTTGCTTCTCTGGAACTTGCACCTACTCCACTTGCTCCTTTCCATGATCCACAGGCTTTCCCATCAACCTGTAGAGACCATGCTATCTAATTCCAAGTACAAACCCATTAGACTTAGAGCCTCTGGGATTGAGTCTTGCCTTCCCATCCCTGAACAAGACCTCAAACCCCTTCCTCTTGATCATTGATATGGAAATCACACTATATATGAGTCTTGGTACAAACAATACATCCTAGACCTACATCACTTGTCCTGTCTCCGTATTGAATAGCACCACACCCGATCTTTGGACCTCCAATTGACTCTTGTCACCAAACACCAAGTGCAACTTCAAGTTCCATTCAACTATACTCTCAAAAAACATCCCGTGACCCTGTCATATGATTCGTCGCACCATTGACCACGTACCATCCATCCTCTTTAAAATTACCCTGCGATAAATGAGAAATCATAGCAAAGTATTCCTCTTCCAATATACTAAAGAGATCATCTATCTCAGGTGAAGTGGAAACACTAGCAACCTACTTTCGTTTCCTCTTCTCCATGTCTCTCTTCTTCATCAAACATCTCGACAAAAAATGACCCATATCGCCATAGTTGAAACGCTTGAATGTACTCAAGTCCTTCTTCGTCTTACCCTTCATTCGCACTATAAGTTCCATGAACTCATCTACCCTATTTGATGGATGAAGATCCCCATCTCACAACTCTTCCTAAAATAGGTTTTCCCACAGTCTAATTTAGTCTCGCAATTTATCCCTGGCAACAATTCCTTTGATGAAGGGCTTCCATTCCTCATTGAACCCTTTCAAGCCAATCCTCACCATATCTCCATCTGAAATTTTGACACCTTTGATAGCAAGCTCATATATGACATGAGACAACCTCATCATTTATGAAGTCACTCCTTCACCCTTTATCATATTGGTGGAATTCAACTTGTCCTCCAATACTAGTACCTTGTTCTTGTTCTTATTCTGGAACAAATTCTGAATAGCCCTCCACATCTCATGTGCAGAATTCTTCCTTGTAAAATAAGTTATTATGAATTATTCACACCATCTAGGGTGATCAATTTAGCCTTCGCATACAAATCTTCCCATATTTGTAGCTCCATAGCGTCGGTTGGTTTCTTGATGACTTTCTCAAAAAATCCCAGATCATGTTTACCTGCAAGACCAACCTAATCCTTTCCTTATAAGGAATATAGTTGGAAAACCCCTCCAAACTTTCCTCATACCAAAGTCCTTCTTGCAACTTCAACATTGTAGTAAGCCCTTCGCTTACAATGTGACCAACTCCCTCTCACGTTGTACTTCACTGCGCATAACTCTGATTCACTAACTTTCAAAGTAGCTCAGACACGCTCTGATACCATGTTGAAAATTCCACAACCTTGGGTCTAGGTTAGAGTCTTAAAGTCACTGATGCTATCAAACCAAGAATATCAACCATAAACTACTTTGTGTAATGAAAATATAAAGCAGTAAATCACACATGCACAAATATACACAGTTTCTAACAAATTGTACAATAATATACAACTCCACTCTTTGTTATTTTAAACCAAAATATGAATAATACAACAGTTTATGGCATACAATATACAATGACAAACGCGATAGCATATCTTTTCCTTTTGGTCCTTCTCTTATGTACTGCTCACTAGTCGCCTCTTATTCCTTCAAAAGAAAACACATCTAGACTCCAGGAGGGATGCCAGTTAACACTATTGCAAGTCACTTATGTAGAGTGTACATGGGATAATCCAATATTCTCTTTAGGTAGGCATAATTCCCGAGATCCAAACTACCAGCCTAGTAGCCCTTTTTCCATCAAGGTGTTTAACTTCAACACCAAACTTCACCGAACCTTCAGCTCTCCTTTGTCACGTCAAGATAGCTCGTCTAGGGCTACTTTGGGTAGCCAACACACTGCCTCCACTAGATTAATGGTACCCAATCCTACATTGTGGAATATGCTCCTAATTGTGGTTTCGTCTTGCTCAAAAAAATCCTAATACACACCTCCCAATCTGGTCACCAAACATTATTGTTCTGACTTGTTACAACACTGAAATTCTAAGACTGGTTAGGGCACTAATCACAGTTCCCAACCTGCATCCAACAAAATAGCCCAGAATTACTCATTACTTCTACGGTTTTCCTCCAAGGATATGATTCCCTTCATGCTCCTATTTTAGGGTATTGTTCAGCCCAAAACAAGCTTATATCTCCCTAAAATTATCGTGGCACCCTACAACACCTCAACTAGGGTTGTTGCATCCTGTTGGGAGGAATTTCCTCTGTCCAAAACAGCCCCAAACAACCTTTCTGCTCCTCCTTGGGGTGCAACCACAAAGAAAAAGGTTACAACGTTCCAAATCAGCCTCTTGATTTCCATGTTTCACCCTTAAACCAATCAACACCCAACACATCATACTCGGCCTCCTAAATAGAATTCAGACACCTATTCAGCTTATTAACATCCCTCCTCCTCCTGTTTTCTAGGCCTTCTTGATGCGTCCCCAATTCAGAGATATCCAAGTTTATTTATAACGTATGTGAGAACACAATGGATGATAAAAATGACTTAACCTCACCTCTTATTTATAACAAACAAGAGGGCTCTGCTAAGTATGAAGGGACATGTCTTTTGGGTAATTTTACTTCAAGCCTACATGACTTGAATATCCAGTAATTCAATGTCAACTTCAAAAATTTATATCTCCACTTCTCCCACTCAGAATTCGACGATCCGTTAAAGTGTTGGTTTCTCCTTTCTACCCTATATGATCTCATTCCATCACATGTAAAAATTTTCTTCTAGAAATTACCAAAACATGATTTGGTGCAAAACCCCATACTTGGGTTCCAAGCCCATATGTGACCCTTGTAGCGCTTTGCCCTCCAAACCCTGAACCCTAGGGCTTGGAGTACCTCCCAAGCTAAAAAAATGAACACAAAATTGATCATGTCCAAATTACAAATCACTGCAAGCCCTCATTAAATATATATTAAATTCCACTTGGTCATATTATCTTTATCTCATTTGAAAATAGAACAAAAATAATTGGTGAAAGATTCCAATATCGCTCTCAAGCATCTTTTCTAATGATTCATTCTTCTACTTTTTTGTCATATTTTTCCATAGGATATGACTACAGGTTTAACCTTTGGCTTAAAAAACTACAACCTAGGGGGATCTAAGCAATCAAAACCACTCGAGGATTGCACCCAACCTAGGCCACACTAGCCCTTAATGTGACTGTATTTTTTCCGATGGAGTTTTGAACTTGTGAACTTCACATCATGGAGTGACTTAACAATACACCCCATCACCATCTATTATATGCCCCATGGGCTAATGATTCATTACTAAGAAAAATGTGAACAATGATTCTAAAGGGAAACATTTTGAACATATTTCCCTTTCTCATTTATAACAAGAACTAAAATCCTCGACGAAGAATTTCGATTTTGTCTGCTCAGGAAAAAAATCCTCATATATTTTCTACTTTTTTGTTTCTTGGCCATTGGGTGTGGGGTATATATATTATTTTTGGCTTACATCAAACGAAAATTAGACTGTATTGACTGTATTTTCCAAGGTATTTGTCTTTCCTCAAATTATCTCTACTTTTCATTATGCTCTACGTCGAATTAGTACCATGGACATGTGAGAGAGTCCATCACATTCTATCAAGTATGTAGACAAGAAGTTGATCATTTAATCATACAACATACCTCGGATCCTCGACTTGGTGGAAAATAATATGCTCAGGATCATGGTAGGACCCACTCATGTTCAACGTTGTTTTCATGCAATTATTTATAAGTGAGAACATATTCTTTTAGGTTTTTATGCCCTAGTTTAAAAGTCAAACTTTCAACTATAATGCCAAGGACATACTCAAGATAAATCGGATCATAGTATGCAATATGTATATGGTTTCAAATGAAATAATATATCTACTACATCATTGCTTGTTTTTTCCTTCATCGAAACGTCCAAATTCAATAGTAATAAAAATTATCACTCGAATATTGTGTGTTTTCCCTCTATGGGATGTCATTTTTGTATATAAATAAAAGCCAATTGACTTTTATGGTCTATTCTTTGTGAATTTGAGTCAGTGCAATCCTATTGGGACAGAGGAGGCATGATTTGAAGATGGGAATGTTTGATAATGGTGATTTGAATTAGTTATTGTTGCAACATGTGACTAAGAACAATAGAAATAAAAGTGGTAAGGATTTTTATGCTCAGAGTATGACAAGGGGTGTTACCTTTTTTGTATTGAAATTTTGGCCTAGGGACCTCTATAATATGGGTTCTGTGTACGTTCGTTGAACCATTATTGGGGTAAAATGTTCAAGATGAGGGAATTTTTTAGGTTCATTTACAGTGTAATTCTTACAATTATTAGGTAGTGGTGTTATATGTTTTTTTGCATTCTCATCTTGTTCTCTAGGTCATGAAAGCTTCCACATATTTGTAGTCTAGGTTTGGGTTTGATAAAAAAAACATACATACTAATAGTCATTTTATAGTAATGGATAACGTGAATAGAGTGGTGTTATAGGGGATTTACGATTGTGGATAAAAATATCTCTCCTAGTTCGGTGGCTAACGTAGAAAAACAAAGAAATAAGGAACCCAATGATTTTCCTTAAAGTAAATAGTTAACAGAGTGAGGCCTGCCTAGAATCTATCGCATGCTTCGCTAATTTTTTACCTTGGAAGCTCCAATTTCAGCTTCGATTGCCAAAATTAGAACCTGCAAAGTTAGATAACACAAGCCACGAAACTATGATATCTATGCAGTATCATCGAAATACTATATTGAATAGATCAACATGGTATTGAAATATATGAAATAAAAATATCACATATATGAAACAAGAGAATTATTTGCATTAATATAAATAGAAGGATATTAAATCAATAAGAAGTAGTTGATCTTGTAGAAGAGCTCCTCCAAATTTTTTACTTGTCCTTTCCTTGTCACCAAACACACCTCCAATCACCCTAATGCATGAGATAATAACCACTCACTACATAAGAATAATGGAAAAGTATATCCAAAATCCAACTATTCATTCATTCTCTAACCTTTGCATAGGAAATATGGTAAATATATAGGAGAGTGTGGTACGATGGGAGTTCTTATCCAAATACCATTCTAAGTTTTTAGATCCACCTAAAACTCCAAAGTAGGGTAGGATAGGATCCAAATGTTTAATCAAAGGTAAGAGTTTGAAACAACTTCTAGAAACTCCTAGAAAGTGAAGCTTCCGAAATCCCGATCATTCTCCCAGATTTCAGAACCAACATAGGTGCAAATGGGAGCAACCTGCCAGTGACCAAAACTGGCCACAATGGAGAAACTTGTAGGTGGTCACAGCCTAGTAGGCATACAGGGAGCGTTGGTCCTAAAATTGGCTCAGATGATGACGTTTAGCGCTAAAAATCTGGGGGATGAAAGGAAAATTCTTAGGTTTTTATGCAAGATGATGAAAAGGGGGGATAGGATGTTGATTGATCCCATTAGGAGGGGCACTAATTATATGTGACTAAATTTCCTATAACAGGAGGTATTCCCATATATGAGCTATAGGGTTTAGAATGGTATACTGAATTCACTAATTAAATGGAAAAAGTGAAATGGTATCAATAGTGGTTCTCTTAATAAATTATGAATTAAATAAAAATTTAAAGATATTTGACAATGATTCTTACAAAACTTTACAATATAGCACAATGTTCACCATGTAAATCCCCTTTCAATTCATGTCAAAGAGGGAGGTAGGAAAATTATAAACATTCTCAGGAAGTAAGGAGACATAAGGAGGAAGATCATAGTGTTTCCATCAATGCTAAAGGGGAATAGTGTTGGCACTATTTTAATTTATGGCAAAGGAGCAAAAAAGTATGATGGAAAAGATTCAATTAATGTATGCGTAGTTGAATAAGTATTATTGATGCCATGCATGTATTGATGCAAGTATTGTTATGCTTATGTATTGTGATGAGATATTAGATGTTGTGATTCTTGTTATTGATCTGAATGGAAAATGGCATCCACCGATGGTATTCATCCACCCATGTTATCCATCCACCCATAGAATCTACCCATGGTATTGTAAATGGCATCGACCCATGGTATTCATCCACCCATGGTATTGTAAGTGGCATCCACCCATGGTATTCTAAGTGAGATCCACCCATGGTATTTACGCATCTATGGAATTTACATGTGGTATTCTAAAAAGAAAAAGGCTACAAGTAACAAGTCACATTTTGTAAAAGGACATATTTTCCACCACAATGTAGCTTCTACAGTTATTCTCTGTTTTAATAAGACAAGTTTCTTTGTGGTTTTATTTGTTGTTTGTTCCCTCTTTTTTCTGTCATTCTAATTTTGTAGATCTTGTCAAATACATTTAAATTTTTTATATCTCGGGGGCTTCCCCCTAAGATCCAGATCAGTGGTATCAGATTAAATTTATGCCTTCACGGGAATGAAGGTTTGAAGCATATTTCAGTTTCAATGTTTTGCAGCAATCTTCAGCAAACTCCATGATTTTTTTTGGGTGGCGAGTTTGCAGATCGGATATGAAACTTTTGGTGAAAATTTTACAAAAAAGAAAGAAAGAAGATATCTTGATTCCTTGGGAAAAATTACCCAATTTCAAAAAATAAATTAGCCGAATTGGAGTTCGAATGAGAGAAATATCACAGATTCAAAATTAGCAATGTTGCAGCAATTTTTCTAACAAAAATTCATGGATGGCGGCTCCCCTGTCATTTCTTGTAGTTTTTGGTGTGAAATTTCAGATAACAGGTTACATATATGAGCTCCCCTTGCAAAACCACCCAATTTAAAAAAAAAAATTCGGTCGAATCGGAGACCGAACGAGGGAGTTGTCGCTAATTTAAAATCAGCTATTTTTTCTGAAATTTTGTGAAGGCAGGACGGTTCCAATGCGAATATGAGAGTATAGAGTCTCCAAATAGCGATTTAAAACACATAATAAGATGAAAAATCATCATTCCATTTCCAAAAATAGTCTATAATACATATTCTGAGTTATATTGACCGATTTATGTTCATTTTAAATCTAGAACAACATTAGGAGCGAGTTCCCTTTGGAGACGTGCCCTCCCACCCCGCTTTAGTAGGCACCTGCTTCACATTCATCAGTTTCAACATAGAAGCATTCGGCTTGAGTTATTTGGAGACGTGCCCTCCCACTCCAAGCTATGTAGGCACCTGCTACTTCATCAATAATCAACATCATGGTTATGGATCAAATGTACAAAATCCTTCTCATCGAATTCCAATTAGTAGGCCGCACATTGTTAGTATCATAGTTGGTCACAAGAATTACAGGGTATCTCTATCCTCAAATATTTTATTCGATGGTTCTAGGTCATCCATAAACCCACACTTCATCGAAGTCCATTTTCTAGGCCGCACATTGTCAGTATCATAGTTGCTCACAAGCATTACATGGTATCTCTATCTTGGATCTTCGTTCATTATGGTTATGGGTTAACCACACAAAACCCTTCTCTTCAATGGATCTTCATATTCAACAAAGGTTTCTCAGGAGGGAACTTGATGCAATGGGTACCATTGTTTCTTAAGGAGGGTGGAATGATCCGAATGGAAAATGACATCCACCCATGGTATTCATCCACCCATAATATCCATCCACCCATGGAATCTACCCATGGTATTGTAAATGGATCAACCTATGGCATTCATCCACCCATGGTATTTATCCACCCATTGTATTGTAAGTGGCATCCACCCATGGTATTCATTCACCTATGTTGTAAGTGAGATCCACCCATGGTATTGTAAGTGAGATCCACCCATGGTATTTAGCCACCCATGGAATTTACCTGTGGTATTGTAACAAAAAAAAGGCTATAAGTAACAAGTCACATTTTGTAAAATGACAGATTGTCCACCACAATGTAGCTTCTACAATTATTCTCTATTTTAATAAAACACGTTTCTTTATGGTTTTATTTGTTGTGTGTTCCCACTTTTTTCTGGCATTCTAATTTTGTAGATATTGTCAGATCCATTTCAATTTTTTAGATCTTGGGGGCTTCCCCCTAAGACCCATATCAGTTATGCTTGTAAGAGATATATTACGTAGGTTGCAAAATCAAGGTAAGTTGTTCAAGGAGCTGAGGAGGTGAAGGAGTTGAATATGAGGCTTATTAGAGCTTGCTTGTGTATGTTGTGATTGCATGTTAAGTTGATTTTCTTGTTGTTGAGCCGATATTGTAGTTGCTTGTTATGGTGCATGAAGAAGTTGTGATGAAAGGTAATGGAAAATGTTACGTTAAATATTTTAAGGTTTATTTGAAGACTGATTTGTGCATTATGTAAATCTCATTAAAATTTTATTAAAGCTTGATTAGAGGTGCTTAATATGTTTTGATGCAAGAGAAATTTGGCTATTGTAATATTTAAAGGTGGACTATACTAATGCATGTTTTGAAATTAACTTTATGTATTTTTTATATTCAAAAGTTGAAAGAGTTTGAAAACCTAGAGACGACCTTGGAATGCAAAGAGGAAAGATTATTCATTTAAAATTCTTACATGGAATACTAACAGCCAGTAAATTATCTCTATAAAATATGTGTTTTTGCAAGGCAAAATATGAACTTAGAGAGAGTGCATGAGAGAAACGAAAGATTTTTTGTGAGTTACCTATTACACAGAGAAAGAAGAAGATGAGTTGGTCTGAAGTAGAATAGAGGAATAAGAGGAAAAGACAAAGATGGAGTTATGTAGAGTTGAAGATTAGGTAGACTGATATACTAAAAAAATTATTTATTAAGGCATTACAATCTCCTCTCAAGCGGTAGCTTGAAAAGTAATATGTTGGATCTTGTTGAGGTACGAGCCTCCTATTGGTTGTAGCCTACATAAAATTTACATGGGAATAGGATATTCCCAACAAGTTGTAGGTTGAAAAATAGAATAGAGGTTGGAGCCTCCAAAAAGCTAATGTAATAGAGGAAGTAGTAACTTTTCTTTGCATCACAATAATAAAAAATCTGTGGTTATCTCCCTTTATGGGTTTTCCACTGATATCTAGTGTCCATATGTGTTTCTTTTATGTGATTATTTGATGTTTTGATTTACACACACACACACACACACACACACACAGATATATATATATATATATATATATATATATATATATATATATATATATATATATATCAAATTTGGTATTCATAATGTCTTATTGATGTAAACCTAACTCGGATTTGTTGGGAGTCGGTCCCAATACAAACAATATTACCAGAATCCGCGCTTCTCGCAAACCTTTGAGATGAAATCCCATTAAAATAATAATGGGAAGGAGTTGGAAGGATGCCCAACTCTATGTGAGTATCGCCAAATTCCTTCTTTAGTAACATGACCTTTGTGGCCCTCTTTATACCTTAGGATTAGACCTACACGACACCATCTATATAATAACACCACTCCATTATATATATATATATTAACTCTATTGAAAATGCCACCTGCAAAGGCTACTAAGGTAAGCCCTCCTAGTAGGGCCCTCTCAAGCTCTCCACCAAATACCAACGAGCCACCTATAGTAGACCGACATTATCGAAAACCACACACAAAATCTCAGTGGGATGGAATTTCCAGGTGGACCCCACAATTAAGTTACAGGTCGCTCTATGTATATCCTAGTGCAATGGGAAAAGGTGCTCGCAAAGATTCTACAAATGGAAATATCCAGGTTTTTGTTGTTCCAGATTCTTTCAACTGATGGTCCCAGGGTTCATTAACTGATGGTTTTCAACAAATTGAAATGTTACTAAGTATTGTAAAGGCATCAACTATACCATAAATATGTATGACTATATACTTTGACTCTCCCTTGACTCCTCTGGTTCTCTTACTTCTCTCGGCTATGCAGTACTCCTTGAGCTTCTCGTCCTAGCCTTATGCCACTCTCTTGAAAAATTTTTCTCTATGCTTCCTCTCCTCGACCCTTCTCCACTCCTACTGTGACAAGGAAATATATATATATATATATATATATATATATATATATATATATATATATATATATATATATATATGGACAGGCCCCTAAATAACTAACTAAGAAATACATTATTGGTCATATGCGTAATTAAATATATACAAGTGACAAAGATTGAAAAAGTATTGGTTGGAATAATATTAAGAGCTCTCACTGTCACACTCACTCCATCCTTATTTTATTAAATCAAAGGAAATATAAATATTACATGAGAACTTGTTCTAGATCCATGAATATAGGTTCTAATGACCAATTTAGGGAAAATTTAAAAAATTACAACCATTGCAACAAATTGTCTAATTTAATGAATTATGTTGCAATCTAGAATAAATCATAACCTAAAAAACCACTCATTGAGGAACCAATGCCTCTATTAAATGATTTTTATCGCTCAATCAATGAAAATTATGGATTCCCTAGCATCATAATCCCAAGGAACAAAGATTGCATGGGATTTTTTTAACGAGTTCCTCATCAAATTTTCCACTTTTCTGTATGAGTGTGGTAGTCATCGAGGTTGCATATGAAACTTGAAGGTTCTTCCACTTCACCATATATTCAAATAATCCTTCTCTTGGTCTTCTTGATCAATATTTTTTCCAAAATTCTTTCAGGTTGTAAAGGTTCAGTTGTCGGTAATTGTTTTTCCCACTGTACTGGATTGTATTTCTAATCATCACTTACTACCTTTTTTGTGTTAGGCTCATAATTATATTTTTCTACATTAATTATTGATTGAATTTCTATTTCAAGCAAAAATGCAAGCTCATATACATTAGCATAAAATTTCTTCAAGATCTTAGAAGGTCCAATTTTCCTAAATTTAAACTTGTTTAACTCGCCCTTTAAAAATATTTCCTTTCACAAATGTGAAAGTACCAAATATCCCACTTCAAAATTATGTTCCCTTCCACTAAGATATGGCTTTCTCTTATATTTAACATTGTTTTCATGTCATTTCCGGTTTACATGATTGTGTATTTATCGTATAGTTAATGTGGCAAAGTCTTATCCTGTTGCATTTCTCTGTTATTTTCTTCCTAGATTTCTTAGCTCATGAACTCCTCTTGGGTTCATTATATACACAATCTAGAAAGGGATTTTTCTACTACTATTTTTGGGGGGGGTGTCACTGTATGTGTATTTATCTTGACCTAGTTTTTGATCCTATTATTTAAGATGATATCTAATCAAACTGGGTAGAATGTTTCCCAAACTTGTATTCACTACTTCAGTTTGACCATTAGTTTGTGGGTGATATGCTTAGCCAAACTATAATTATATGCCAAATTTATTCCATAATATTCTCTGGAATTGTAAAAATAATCTACTATCTCGATCTAAAACAATATTATTGGGAATTTCATGTAGTCATTCCACTTTTTTAAATAATATATTAGAAATATGGCTATTGTCACTAGTCTTAGCACAAAGAATAAAATGAGTCATTTTTGAAAATTTATCTACAACCACAAAAATAGAATCATTACCTTTCTGAGTTCTTGGCAGTCCTAAAACAAAATACATACTCACCAAGTCCCAAGGCCTCTCTGAAATTGGAAATGGGGTATGTAGTCTAGTGTTCTGGCTTCTCCCTTTGGCATATTGATAGGTTTTGTATTTCTTTACAAACTTATACACATAATTCCTCAAGTTTGGCCTGTAAACATGTCTTTTTAGCACATCATGAGTCTTGTCTTGTCTGAAGTGTCCTCCAAGGCCTCCTCTCTATTTTTCTTTAATTAAATTCTCCCTCATGGAGCAATTGGGAATAAACAATTGGTTTTTATTAAAGATCACTCCAACTTGAATCACGTAGTCAAGCCACGGGCTTCGATTTGAGAAGCTTGATTCTTGCAAGCTCAAGAATATTCTTTAAAATATAAATCCTTCTCATACAGTTCCTTCATAAAATCAAATCCCAACACTTGAATTTAACTTTCTTGCAACAATACTTGTCTCCCACTCAAAGCATCTACAATTTTATTAGACTATCCATTGATGTTCTTTAGAACAAATGTAAAACTTTGCAACTACTTGAGCCACTTAATATGTTTTTGGTTTAGTTTAGGTTGTTTCATAATATATTGCAAGACATGATTATCAATGTAAAGAATAAACTCCATAGATAATAAATAATGCCTCCATTTCTTAATATATTGAACCAGTGCATAAAATTTCTTTCCATAGCTTGTATAGTTCCTTCTGACCTCATTCAATTTCTCACTGTAATAAGAAATGGGTTTGTCCTCCTGGCTGAATACTACTTCAATCACATCATTATTGGAATCACTTTTCACTTAGAAAGGCTTGTTAAAATATGGAAGTGCAAGAATTGGCTGCTTTGTAATATTCTTCTTTAAGATATGTGTTATACGAAATCTATTACTGCAGAGAAAAGTGTCTTCCCTAGGCTAGGTGGCTTAGTCTATAACAACAAAAAGAAAAAGTAGTTATTGTTTTCCTTAAATTAAATAGATAATGGGATGAATCCTACGTGTAATCTGAAATATTCTTCACTCCTTTCTTGGCTTGAATTCTCCAATCCTAGCACCCATCGTGAAAATTAGAACCTGCACAACTAGAAAACATAGGCCAAAAATATACGATATATATGTAGCATCATCTAAATACTTCATTCAATGCATCAACATGGCATAAAACTACATGAAATAATAAAATCACATATATTAAAACAAATAAATCTTTGCATTAATATAAATGGAAGGAGTTACAACCATAAATAAGAGTTGATATTTTCGAATAGGTCCACCAAGTTGACTTGTTCCTTATTTGTCACAAAGTGCAGCTCTAATCACTCTATGCATGGAATGTTAACTCTTTACATCAGCAACAAGAGGGTATAATTCTATCTCTAAAATCCAACCCCTAGCTTGTGGATAGCCACAAATATATAGAAAAGGGGAGTAAGTTGGGAGTTCTTATCCATTTACCAATCTATGGCTTGAGATCCACTCTACATGGGTGGATGGCATGAAAGGATAATATATGGAAACTCCAAGGTAGGATAGGATACGATATGAATGTTTTATCTGAGGTAAATGGTTGTTACAAATTTTGTAAGCTTATGGAAAAAGAGGCTTCCGTAATTACTCTCATTTTCCCAAATTTATAGTACCAACATAGGTGAATAGTGGAGCAACCTGTAGGTGATCAATGCAGGCCATAGTGGAGAAACTTGTATGTGGACGCTTTTCAATAGGAATATAAGGTGCATTGGTCCTTAAAATGACTGAAACAAGGTTTCTTCAAGCATAAACTATGGGATATGAGAGTCAAATGCATAGGGATTGGTTCTATGATTATTTCAAGGGGTGAAAGGATGTTGATTGATCCATTTTTTAGGTCGACTAAGAATATGTGACAAAATGGCCTATAACAGATTGGCCCCTAAAGTGAAAATTTAGGAATGGTGATTGATGACTGAAGTGCTTTACCTTGTGACAAGTTAGGATCAAGAAAAATTGGTGAGATCACCTTCTATTACAATAAATTTACATCATGATATCTTTGTTGAGGGAGGCATACCCATACTCAGCACATAAGCTAGCATTACATGTAAAATGATCAAAATACAAATCCACAGATGAAAAATCGTGGACCCATGACTAGATGACTATATTTATGACCATAGCCATCATACATTGTGATCTTCTATTTATCCTAAAATCATATCCCAAATGGATGAAACTAGATCTGGCATATTCTATCTTATTCACACGACTGACCAATGTAAGAGTCTAACGATGTGAATCAATAAGCTAGAATCGAATAAGGTACACAACATCTAATTACAAACCAGTGTTGTAAGTCGTTAACAAACGAGAGAGAAACCAACGATGATGTTAATGTCTCTCAAGGTACTGCAACACAATATGTATGGTGTGAATGCATCAATTAATGTTTAAAACCACATAAAATATTTCGGTCGAAGGCCAATGATGTAAACCTATCGTCGAGAGTGAGGAAAATTTCCACTAAGGTATGAAAGAACCAAGGTACCGAGGGATTTTTCTTAGTCAACTTCATCGATAATGAGTTGATGTCGATAGGAAGTGACTCATTGCAAGAGGTCCTTGATTTATCCCCCATCAACAACATGAAATGGGTGTCATGATTTGAAATATGATGATGATGATATGGAACTGTATCAAGAATGACATACATGGAATGAAGGCTTAAGAGTATTGTAGTTACTATTGACTGAATGAATTCTTTTGAACACAAGAGAGACACTGAATGGAGTTAGAAACATTGACCCAAAACTAAAAGTGGAGGCTTTGAAAATAGTGTGATAAACCAAAAGACAAGTAGATTAACCAACCCAAAAACCACAGAGATTAAGAAAAAGAGTGTCATGTTCAAGAGCGACTTGTTGCCATTAGAAAATGAAGTACCCTATTTTCCAAATTTCCCCAACCATACTAGTCAATTTCTCTTTATTTTTTAACAAGATTGAGAAGGATGCTTGATATGTAAGTTAATCCTTCAGATGAATCCCCACAAGTATGTTTAATGAATGCTGAGAAGGAATGGCTCAACCTTTTCATGTTCAACAAGTGCATCATTGTTTGAAGTTTTAACGAGTCTAGTGAAGGTAAAACTCGAAAAAAATTTCAAGTTTAGAGAGTTTTAAAAAAAGAAAAAAAATAAAACTCCAAATGTTCCTTTTCATAGATATTCCCTTGAGTATGAAAAGGAAGAAAAAAACAATGAAGAGAACCTCTTAGTCATGTTCGACTAAGGAATTCCTTTTTCATAAATAGTTTATCTCAACCCGAAAAAGGATTAAACTTATACTGAGCAGATGTCTTTCGATTTAATTTTACGAGTTTGAAAAGACAAGCACTCGAAAATATTTTCATATTTTGGGAGTCTAAAAAGTGCTGAAAGAGAACTCCAGGGGGTTACCTTTTCGTGAGTTTATGGACATAAAAAAAGTGAGAAAAATATACTCCTTGGTTAAAATAATCTATGAAAGCACAACAAAATCCATTAAACAGCTACCGACCTATTTAAAACATCACAAAAAGGATCAAACATACATGTTTTATGATAAAAATGAACAACTTCTATGTAAAAACATTAAATATGATAAAATGATGGAAAAAAGACCATACATAATGAAATTTACTATTCATTTTTACCATTTCACGTTCACCTTTAACAATGAGAGCTCTGAGCCCATTTTTCCCTCGATCTTCTATAGCTGATTGCAATCAACCTGGTGGATCATTTCCAATTCTGCCACTTCTAGGTAGGAGCTAAGTTCTTTCTCTTTTAATTCATTGTCCCCTCTTGTGATTTCATGCAATTTTTATGGATTTTTTAGATCCCTGGGGTTCTAAAATTTCACCCTAGGATTAATATAGACCCTTCCGGTCGAAAATTGCATTGTACCAGGGAAATATTTCACTGTAGGAAGGGGTGTAAGGCTCTGTCATTCCTTATTGGGTAGCGTTAGGCGTAATTCCTTAGTCAAAATATCAAAATTTTCTCAAAATTTGTTAGGTTTATGCATAAAATGATTCTAATGAGTGTCTTATTAATGTTTCAGGTAATCATCAGCACAAAATGGCCTTTGTGTGGAGAGAAAGCGAACATGAATAAAAATACATGAATGCAAAAAATGATCATGCCACCGTTCAAGAAATCAGAAACTATGGTTTATTGAAATTATTTTAGCTACCCAACATGAGGTAGCAGATGGAATTACTTAAGTTACTAGTTCATTTATGGGATGTATAGGAATATAAATTCAGGTTAGGGGGAATCTACTTGAGATCAACGTGGAAGGAATATACTTCCTTACATGTTTGTCCATGAGGGGAGCCCCCATCTCACTCCTAGGAGGGAGAAGTGGACGAGATTCAATAAATTTTTACATTTCCTCTCATTGTAGACCTCGAGCACGACTGGATAGAGATGGGAATATCAACATTAGATATGTGACCCATGTGCCTATGAGAATAATCATTTTCATTATCGTAGATTGGTTGGTAACTCAACACTTCACATAGCTATTAGATCATACATGAATTTTAGTCTAGAGTGTCTCGAGCCATCAATATTCAACTGGAGAAAAGGTGTATTGTAGATAAAAATTTCTTTCAGATTAATCACATTATTAGGATTTGGTCGACATTTCAAACCAGCTAATATGGTTCATCGATGAACCACATTAGTTGGTTCGAAACGTCGACCAAATCCTAATAATGTGATGAATCTGAAAGATATTTTTATCTACATTATGGATCACAAAAGTCTTAGATCGAACAAAAGGGGTATTGGTAAACATGAAGGAAAATTTGTTTAAAGAAAAATAAGGAAAACTAAAAAACTTTGGCTATGGTTCAATTTTGATTTCTTTTTCCCTGGAGCAGATTCCATTGTTACAACATTATCATATCATTCCCAAGCCCATTGATATGAGGGTTTCATAGATGAGGAGGTGGATATACATTATGACACGACATGCAGGTCCATCAGCAGTTAGTTTCACATTAGCCTTCTTCAGATGGCTACATAAAAATTTGATTATGATTGATGATTATCCGTAGGCAAGAGTAGATTTCCATGATGACCCTAAGCTTGTACTTCCTGAGTGGAAGTAATGGGGTTCTTTGGGTAAGAAATTTTAACCATTTTTTAATTTTTTATGATAAGTTTTACAATTTTTTTTAAGTTTTTTGATGTTTTTGAGACTAAACTATTTATTTGTTCCATGAAGATGTTGGACCTGTTTGACCTCTAGGAGATTTATATCTCTGATGTGTAGGAGAGCCATGGGAGGCTGCAGTACCAGCTTAGGTTTTCGCAGTACGATGGGATGCACTGTAGGATATTGATATAGTAGAGACCCTAGTAGAGGCGAAGTGCCACATGGATGGGTTGAAACAGGATTGATGAGACCGGGGTAGATCAGATCCGTATGGGACTTCACGGATACACTATCAAAGTGCCTATCTGTATTGGTCAACTATTGTGAAATATGGCTCACGCAATACTACATTATCATGATAACTATTAGTATATTGAGGTTCATATTCATATCTGCATAGAATTTTTTTTATGTAGGCCATGTGGCCATCTATGTATCAGACATAAAATTTTTAAAACCAAATCTTTATATATATTTCTATCTATAATTAGTGTTTCTATGTTCCTATCAATTTTTTAAATTGATGTGATGTGTATTCAAAAATATTTACATTCGTTTCAAATGTATATTTAAAACATGCTTATCTAGCACATATGCCAATGTGTTTAGATTTCTAGAAATATGTTCGTATCAGATGAAGCCGAAATGTATTCCTAGAAGGTGAACCCTTAGAAAAATATGTAACATGGTGGGACTTGTGGCTGAATATACATTGGCCAATTGTAGTAAAACAATTTGTGAGTCAATTTTGATGAGTAAATGGTGGATACCATTGATAGCATCATACAATAGCTCGACTACTTTGTTATACTCAGCAATTTTGTTGGTAGAGTGACTGATACAAATCCCTTGTAGACTCAGTAACTAACCATTTGGAGAAAATATATTCCACGGTGTGGAGGATAGGTTCTAAATACTATGACTAGCACCATCAGCATAACCAATGTATCGTTCAAGGGATTCCAACATCTGCAAACAAAACGTAATAGGATCAACAGAAATTGTAGGAAAATTTGAAGAGACACACTGAAAACACACTCAACGCACCTATAAACAACATCTACAGAGTGTATTATGAATGAGATCAAGCATAGTATTTTTTTAGGTACAACCCATTCCTAGGTTATGCCAAAGGGACTCCATCAGAGCCAACTAACTTGTAGGATCATTTTTCAAGGATGCACTTGAAAATATACAGGCCTAACCACATTGGTTGGAACTTTCCTGAACCTAACTTATGCACTTATTGGTCATAAAAAGGAATAGTGTCTCCTTTTGATAATACACGAGGCTTGAAACTTTTGTATTATTGAGCCTTGATACATCTTTTATGAGCTTAATTATGTATAGTGGCATCATTCCAAGTCTCATCCAAACGAGTCAGATGTAAGAGATGTTCCTCTTCTACAAAAGTGGCAGGAATAACTTAAATAGCTAGTTTGAGTGATGGAATCTCACATTCAATCGAAAGGATTACTTCCATATCATAAACCAACTAAAAGGGTGTAAATTTGGTTTTATTCCTCACTAAGGATCGGTATTCCCATAAGGGAACATAAAGAATCAAATTCCATTCCAATTGGTGAACCCTTATCATACATTGAAGCCTAGTCTTAAGAACTTTGTTGATAGCTTCAATGTGTCCAATAGCTTGAGGATAGTAGGGATGGGAACCTTCATGGGAAATTCCCAGCTTCGTATTTATTTTGGCCATCATATGATTTTTAAAATGCTTTATGTTATCAATCCACCAAATCTCTGAAGGCTAAGAAGGAGACTAGCAAAGGTAACCACAGACCACTTTGACCTAATAGCTAGCCCTACTAGGTTGAGAGGGTTCTCTAAAAAATATCACAGTAAAATATACTAGATAATGAAAATTTTAGGCTAGGTATAACATTCTCTAGGATTTTATTGATTTAAATTTGGTGTTGAATGGTAAGTTAGTTCTAGGAAAAAACTAGGTTAGGGCACTGAAAATCAGACTTGCAGAGATGTAATGGGGAAAGGTATGCACACACTTTATCACTTTAAGGTATCTTGGTTAGTGTGATAGAATGATAGGGTTTCAAAAAAATCATGGGAATCATGAATTCGTTTATATCAAAAGAAAGTGAAACATAATTGTGATTACTTCTCCAAAACAAAGCATCAAAATAATGAATTGTGCTTATCAAACTTAGAAATCAATCACATAAGACATGGACATGAATATGGAAGGTAAAATAATTCAAAATGTATGAAAACAAAAGGATAAATACTGTTAAAACACATACCACATGAATCCCACAAGAATAGCTACAAAATCTGCCTATTAGTTCCTGCCAAAATCACTGAATACACTAGTGTTCCTAGATCAATTCTGCAGTATCCAACCCTCTCAATGACCAAGGAAATAAAATATATAGACAAAAAATACTTCTCCCTCTCTTAGGGGTCGAATCCATGACTTGTTGATCTATTCCCCAAATTCCTCAACTGGAATCCTAATGACTAGGGAGGTCAACAAAATCATCACTATCTTTGATGAAATTGATTCACTTGACCCAAAAATACAATTTTACTTGATGTATCTACCTCTAGTAACTATAAAAGACATAATTACATTTTTTTTTCACATTTACATCAGTAAAATGCCATGAAATTCATCAAGAAACTGATAAAAATTCAAATTTATGAAGAAAACAAGAAACTGGAAAAAGCGCAGTGTGTGTGCAAAAAGTGCATCGTGCCTCTGAGAAAAGTGGAGCATGAGTGTTTAGTCGACTTTTGACTGCCTTTCTGAAGTCCAAATTGAGCTCAATATATCTAATTGAAAATATGTTCCTGTCTAGATGTTTGAAATTTCCTTGAGCACTAAAAATGATTGATTTAAGCCCCTGAAAACCCATTTTTCGAAAACTAGTCAAAAAACGTAGCGCAAGAAGGAAAAACGCAACATGCCCCTGAGAAAAGTGCAGTGTGAGATTGCAGACCACTTTCAGAGGCCTTATTGAACTCCAAATTGGGCCCATGATAGCTCATTGGAAACCTCCTTCTTTACTTTTATCATTTTACTCATCAAGAAAGTCATTTGTACACTCCATGATAGAGAAAAATGCATTTTCCCAAGAGTACTCTAGAAGTACATCAACTGTCCTGTAGCAACTATATTTTGGGAATTTCTCCCAAGTAATAACACCTATGTATAAATTGGAGGATTTTTTTTTTCCCCGTTATATTATTGACAAAAACCACTTTCATTTTTATCAAATTCATCTCCATTTGGTCAAAAATATACTTTAAATCATAATTGTCCCTGTGTGCAGCAAATGACCTCTTAATGAGTTTGTGAGGCATTGATATCTTTGATGTTAGATGGATCAAATCTTGAGGAATGTACTCCATTATTGTATTTTTTCTTTTCATTTAATGTGGTCTCTGCTTCCATGGTGAAATCCTATCTTACTATGAGGAAAAATTAGGATTTTCCCTTGGGAAAACAAGGGATTTTGGCGCAGTTTTAGGAATGGAAAGAGATGAAGGTGTTATAGGGCTTTTGAATTCTTGGGAAAATTTTTAAGGGTAGGGATAGATGTTAGGGATTGTAGGGAAGTATAATTTTAGGAAATGAGTGAGGGTTAGGATTCCAAAATGGAAAAACATGGCCCTAACCGAGGAAGATGTCAAAAGTGTAGCAATATGATAGGGTTTGCTGGAAAGTGAGGGAAATCAAAGGAAAAGGCATGGTAAAAGGTTAGGGGAGGTATATTGAGTGTATATAAGGGGGTTAGGAGGCTTAGGGTGGTTGAAAATTATTAAAATAGTATAGGTATTAGTGTAGGGAATTAAAACACACTTTGAAACCCTAAATTTCCCAAAAACACAACGTAGCATAGTGATGATGGTGTAGGGACTAGAGTTTTAGTGTATAATATTAGGGATAGAGTGTGAGAGAGTGTAATGGGTTTAGGGATTGTAGTGGATTTTGGGGAAAATAAATATTTTAATGTGGTAAAACTAGGGGTTTTCCAGCTGAAAGAAACCAAACATCTCAACATTCCAAAAACTAGTTTGAAAACCCTAAAAGAGCGAATCCACTCTTGGCTGGAGAAATTCACTTGAGGGAGAAGTAAGGAATGTTCACTTACTACTTTGGAACCACCTGAACCTTGAGGAAATGATTAATTGACCCTTATTTTTTTTTCTTATGACAAAATTTGGACATTTATGGTGTTGAAATGAAAGACACCTAGACACTGACCTAGGTGAAAACATGGTGACTTACATAAGACTATAGATGATAATGGTAGACATGACTCATGAAATGATGATGAATATGAGTGAATGGAGGGAGCAGTGCTGACCTAAAAAACAACCAATGATTAAATTTTATTTGAAAATTTATTTGAAACTATAAAAATTGACTATGAGACCCTAACAGGACATGATAAGAGCCCATTGATCACTGGTGACAGGATGTAAAGACTGACACTAAAACTTTATGTGATCCATAACTATGGCTTGCAGAGCACCAAAAAGTGTGATAACGAGATTGAAAAATAAATATGTAGTTGTTTCTTCAGTGTTGTTATATGTATGCATCACATCAGCCCATTTGGTTAAATAATCTACTGCAACAATGATATAACCATGCCCCCAACTGCATGAGGGTTACATGTCATAAATTCGATACCCAATTTTTCAAATGGTCCAACAACGATAATAGGATGCAATGGAGTAGGTGGAGCACGGGTATTAAAATCATAAATTTGGCAAGAGTGACACTTCTAGACAATGAGAAGTAACATATTATTGGTGCTTTCCCTTGAAGCTGTTAAAGTTGAATGAGCGAGGAAGGTGCAGGTAGTTCAATGATTTCCTATAATTTTATAGGATCAATACAAAATCCTTTTTTCCAAATAACAAAACCTAGAAATCTTCTAGAATTGACATAGAAAACACATTTCTGTGGATTCAATCAAATATTATAGTATCTACACTGTAATAAAATGCCCCTAAGATGCATCGGGTGATCAGCCTGATCCTTAGAATGAGGAGGCATATCACCCAAATAGGGTTGCATGATTTTTTTAATATCATGAAAATTTTAATCCATGGCCCATTGGAAATTTTCCCCAACAATATTTAGACTAAATTGGAGTTTCTAATAGGTAAATGTACCCCACACACAAATAAATGCAGTCTTAGGTTGATCTGCTCAGAGAATCTTGATTTGATTATATCTGGAGAAGCCATCCATGAATGAATATATTTCACAACCGGTGAAATCATATAAAAAATGGTTGATGAATGGGGTCAAGTATTTGTCCTTAAGAAAAGTGCGATTCACATCCTAATAATTGACGCATACTCATATAGTATATTTTTTCCTCATGATTGTGATCATAATAGACACCTAATAGGTGAGAGGAATAGGGTAGATGAAACCAACATGAAGTTGTTTTTCGACTTCACTCTTAATCGTGAAAAACTTCTTCGGATGGATAGGACAAAGGCATTTCCAGACTTCTTTAACATTAGGATACATTTTAATTTTGTGCACTACTATATTTGGGTCAATACGTGGCATCTCCTCATAGCTCCAGGAAAAGACATCATGAAATTCCTAAAAAGGGGTTTTATAGGTCTCAATCTCAGATGGAGAGCAAGATGCACCAATGTGTATATTTTCTAAAACACTTGGTTTAACATAAATGTAAATATGTATCGTCTCTTATATATTTGAGAGATTCTTCTCGGAATCGACTTTATGGATAGAAACATAACTCACAAAAGATCCTACAAAATTTTGTAGATAAACATCACTGAGATTACCCTTAATGGAATTTGGTAAGGAGGAAATATGGTGATGATTGTCCCACGACACAACTTCTGGCATCATGATTGCTAACACTGGAAAATCATACAAGAGGAAGATCACATTAATTAATGTCAAGCAGAAGAATTTACAGGGCTAAAAGACATTAGAGAATCTCAAAAGTATTTAAAAATCTCTAAGATCTGAGGAAAAATCAAATCTGAGAAAGTCATAAATGCTTTTGCGGACATAATCCTTCATGAAGAGCGCCCTTGTGCGCCTGATGACCCAAAATGCATGCAATCCTAGGAGTAGAGAGAGTCACTTTCTGGGACCAAAAAATGCACACTCTAGGACAATGATTCCTCACTTGAAGCCACCTAAGGACAGCCACCAAAGCCTCCTTAGACATCAAGGGAGCACACAATGGAATATTTGTGGCACACAAAGGAATCATCCCCCTCTCTTGGGTCACCATCCATAATGTATCAAGAGAGGGAAGGAGGATTTGAATTCTCCTATATAAGGCCACCATGAGATGAAGAATTGGAGAACACATTGTTATGCTAGCCGAAATTTCCCAAGAAATACCAGCAGTGTGTGATCTGGAGCTGAAGATAGAGGGGACTCAATTGTTGGCCATCCAACAAGCTCAGTCCACCACTGTAGAGAGAGGGTGACTTTGCACCGAGGCAAGCTTGGAAGTAAAAACATCCTTGCATTGGGACTTAGAACCCATTTTATAGGGGCCCTTTGGCAAGAGGGTTAAAATTTCATCCTCATTTCCTACCAGCACTCAATAAGAGGGGCCGAAGAGCCACCATTTGGATTATTGTAGTTGTTTGAATCTATTCAGATCTTTTGTTTATTTTTTTTAGTTTTTTTTAGTTTTAGTTTATATATTCATGTATTTATCAATCTAATATGTTTATGATTCTAGCTTGTTCCACTAACTTGCTTGACTCCACTTCTTTTTCTACCTGTGACCAATAACTTAAGTGGGTAAACCACACCCCTTAAGTTGGTGTGATTTCTTACATACGTGCACCAAACACACTAACACAGGATTGGCGACTCCACTAACATTTATTACCAAGTTTATGTGGTTGTGCCTTTTTTTTTTTTGCAGAGACCCCTGTCTGTGCTGTGGAGTGGAGCTGAATTTCCCCCCTTTTCTCTTGTAGTCCCTAGTTCATCCCAAGTGACAGAATGAAGCAGAAGAGCTCCAAAAATTAATTTTGTAGGAATTTTTGTGCTTTTCCCTCCCATGGACGTGCCCAGGGCACGCGTTCATAGCTAAACTGCGCACAGACTTCGCACCTATTTCATCCTTTTGGCGCAAAACACTGAAAGAGAAATTTCTCCCACATTTATATCTTTTCCTGCTTGTAAAGTTCTTGGAAGGCCATATTACATCTGCCAACACTGGTTGAGATACCCCGTAGCTTGCTAAATCTCACTCTTAACTGTTTTTTGTAGGCCTAGTGTTGCACGCAAAAGACAGAAAGAGAAATTTCTCCCACATTTCTATCTTTTCCTTCTTGGAAAGTGCTTGGAAACCCATAATACATCTGCCAGCACTGGTTGAGGTACCTTGTAGCTTGTTAAAGCTCACTCTTAGCTTATTTTTGTAGGCTTAGTGTCAGTTTTATTTCAAGTTGATTTTTGCAAAGTTCACACATACTTTAAGTAGGGGGGGGAAAATAACTTGCATTCGGAAATAATTTTATGTTTTTCAAATTTAGGTACCAACACACCTAGATAACTAGCCAAAGTAAGTGGCCCAAGACCATACATGCTTAGCTAGTTTTTTTTTTTCTAGTGTAAAAGTTATTAGTTTAGTTCAATTTTTGCCCTGGGATTTAGGGACTATGATTGAATTGTCGATAGAAGAGCAAGTAATCTCTGCTACCTTTGCACCCTCTGGTGATCCTAGGCAAGCATATGAATAGTCTCTATTCACAACTCACCATCTCCCTTTAGTTGATCATATATATTAACTCGCCATCTCGCCATCTCGCCATTTGCCCATATCCGCACATGTTTTTCTTTTGAGCAAGGATCAATACAACATAGTTTAATAGGGTATTTTGAAAAGGATCATTTCATATCCACACGTTCAAACTATGTTCTTCTCCACTTTTTTCTCACACACATCCACCCACTACGTAAAGCAAAGACACGTAAAACTAACTTAACCAAACTCACTAAATTCTCCCCACAGGGGCCACAAAATAATTTATAGTTTAAGTTAGGATCAAGGGGGTAGGCATCTAATAAGCTACCTTGATCATTATTCATCTTGAAACATAGAACTTGACTGTTTAGGGAGCTTTAAATCCACCTATCAGCCCACTTAAAAGAAAACTAGAGCATGGCAGAGACCCATTTCAGAGGGGGTTAGGCTTAGACGCAGTGCAGGCAGGTATTAGTCAGGGCTACCTTACTTGGATGATACTTGGTACTGTCAGTTGACTTACCAAGAAGCCCAAGACTCGAATTCTCATGTGGGACGATGGTACTTAGTGGCAAAATCTAGGGCATCCTTTCCCTATAGGTGACGGTGCAAGCAAGCACCTGACCCTCTACCCTTACCTTGGTGGATTCTCTTCGGCTGACTGTGGGTGTCGCCAGCTCTTACGGGACGTTGTGCCAACACTCACAAGATATCTTCTCAAGGCCCGGTTACATTCGAGTGTGTGAGGATGAATAGGTCTTCTAGGATTTTGAGTATCATACGCAAACAAACAAAAACCACTTTTTTTATTGCTTGATCACATAGAATTACTTTAAAGGGGAAATGTATTTTATTTTTTCTTTGTTTTATGTATGTGACCAGAATTTTTCTTTGATCATAGACTCTATTCTCTCAAAATTTTCTAAAAACGAAACCTGGTCGACACGAAAATGGACCCAACGGGACCTTGTCAATCTAGGCGTCTTTTGGACTTCCCCCCATTACCAGGAGGGGTTCCAGGTCTTTCACCATTTACGTGTCAAAGACAGAATGCTGCCACCATTATTGGTTCGTCCTTTATTGGGGCATCCTTACCTGGGAGCCCTGGTCAGTCTCCCAACACCACACCACACACCACTCATCCCACGACCCCTAGGGGGTAGAGGAGTGCAACCCATTTGGGAAGTTAGTTAAATACACAGTAGGGTACGTCACAGACTAACCCTCTTCCTAACTAGAACTTTGTGTTTTTTCAAGTTGCAATGGCGTCAACCTCCCACTCACCTTTCTTAGCTTCGTTGAATCTACCCAATTTAACCAAGCTGACGAATGACCCCATCGCACACAACCCTACATGGCCTCCCATGCCCATGAAGCTCCATTCGGATATTCCAAATTTTGAAGGAAAACAAGCGGAAGACCTAGGTAATCATGTAATGACCTTCCACCTATGGTGCTCATCGAACAGTATCATTGATGACACTATTCACTCGAGACTATTTCAACGCACTTTGACAGGAGTAGCTGCGAAATGGTACATGGAGCAACCCTCTACTTCACATGGAGCCTTTAGTGCCCTCGCCATCGCATTCCTAACATATTTTTAGTCACCCATTCACCATGATTCCGAAATGGAATTACTGACACATTTTAGACAAACCCCCACCGTCCATATCTCGGACCATCTCCACGAATGGAGGCGACGTCGTACTTTATGTAAAGAAAAAATTGACAATCGAGTTCTTTTATATTTTTTCCTAAGAAATCTCATGGAAGAGATTTCAAAGGATTTGGAACAAAAAAGGCCCACATCCAAAGAGGACACCATTAGCAAAGCCCAACATCTTGAGCTAATTTATACGCAGTCAGGATACATTTACAATATCCTGCCCAACACCGCATGCCTGAAAACTTATCAAGAATTTTTAGGCATGTCGAACTCTACAAATAGACTAATTGGGTCATTGACCCAAGGTTTCCTAGGTAGTAGGATTCAAAAACCCAGTTACATGTACAGTTATACACAAAACGTACCTCAACCCGATTTTCAAATTCATCATATGCCTCAGAAAAATTTGACCAATAGTGCGCCAGCATATCACCAGGGAGGACCCTATCCTCTAGCTCAGGGGACCTAGTACGTAGAAGGAAACACTAATGAAATATCTCCCCTCCAATAGCCAGGTTCAAACCAGGGACCGCATTATGCTCCATCCCCAGCACAATATCCGCCTATGCAGACCAATGTAGAGGTGAACATTGTGCATCCTTCCCAAAACCAACCTCACCAAAATAACCAGGAGAGCTACCCTCCTAGCGTGGTGAAGAAAAAAGAAAAAAACAAGCCAACAGGGAATCCTGGACAGGGGGGCAATAACCAGAAATTCCCGTCATGATCCCAGGCTAGAGGCAACTCCAACCGGAATCAGAACTAGGAGCCAAGCAATATCCAACGAAAGATCAAAAGGCCACCTCTTGGAACAAACCTTTCTTGTTAGATATGTGGTGAGTACGGCCATTATACTCACCACTATCCCGATCTCCCTGAGCTAAAGAAGCTACAGAGTAACTAAGGACAAGGAGGATCTTCCCAGCATCCAGTTGTGATGTAGGAACCTTCCCCCATAAAGGGATGGTAAGCATTCAACAACAAAATCTAGACGACTCCAAGAAAAGTAGCCATGAAATTTACATGACTAGCGAAGATATTTTTTTCCAAACACAGAATCGCAGTTATGACACCCCACCAGACACCATTACGTCAAGGGAAAGTACTAGTGCACCGATTGCACCTTTGACCATTTCAAAGATGTCTATCGAACGATTCCCAAATATGGCGAAAGGGCCCAATAGGCGAGCAGGAAACTACTCCAAATTGGCTCATAAATATAGTATCATGGATGATTTATCACAATCTCCTGCTGCTATGTCAGCTTTGGAAGGATTTTAGTCCTGCCCAAAATAGTGGAAAGCCGTAATTTCAACGTTAGGCACTATCGACTTGGCCGATACATGCCTAATGGCTTTTGAATTAGCCAAAGCCACTCCCAGGCTTCCTTCCATGGTCTCCTTCCAGATACCAGTGTCGGTCCAGAGTATTACAATTCACCGATGTGTCATTGACAAGGGTGCATCTACATGCATCATGTCAAAAAAAAATTTCCAGAAGTTAGGGTCTCCTCAACTAAAACCCTCAATCATCATGCTTAGAGCATATGACGGTCATCCTTTGACCCCCATAGGCCTCTACCAAAACCTCCTGGTCTACTTAGCGGGAAAGGCAGTCCACATAGACATTGAAGTCTTGGATGCTCACTTGGATTATAATATACTCCTTGGGGGGAGTTATATGTATGCGATGTCAGCCATAGCCTCCTCCGTCTTCCACATTATGATGTTCCCCCATGAGGACCGCATCATTACTGTAGACCAATTGATGCATAGTGGGAAGCGATCCCTAAAAAACACTAATTTAATTCTACCCTATGTAGATACATCCTCGGAGGTGCTTTCACGGTACCAATAATATGGCCCTGGCTAGTTCTAACCGTCGTCCGTTCTAGGATCATTCCTAGGAGATCCTCCCATTATCCCTGAGTCATCACCTGATGTCATAGGGACTCCGATGTGCATGATGTCCACATCAAGCGCCAAAGCTAGTAATGACACAGACATGAGTAGTAATGGCACTGAGTCATCGGCCACGACAACCTCTCTAGCCTACGCTGCTTCCCAAACCCCTTTCCTCTACCCCCCAGCTGGTTTTGTCTCCCAGCAGATTTTGGCAACACTGGTCTTACCAAACATATCATTGGCAATACCAGTTTGGTACCTCATTCCCCCTACTGGAACAGGAGCCACTAACATCACTACCATGGGGTTGAAACCCCTCAGTCTTAAGGAGGTCCCACCCGTCGAGGAAACGGTCAAAACCAACCCTGCAAAAGAAATTTCCATTGCAAAACTGTTGATTACAACTATGAAACTGACAAGAGAGGAAAGAAGATGGTGACTCTCGCCATACAACAGGAACCACCAGTTTGCACCATATGCGACGTAATAGGTCAGCCTACCCATATCTTCCTAGAGCAGGATGAATTAAATGGACTCGCTGGCTCTGAGACAGATGTCGTGACGCCGCGTTCTTGTAAAAAGGAACCTACCACCAAAGGTAAAGGCAAAGAATTTTATACCAATGATGCATGTGCTATCTATAGAAACTATGGGCACTATACCCATCATTTCCCAGAGATCTTATGATATAGGGATGCTTTACATGCCATCAAGCGATCTTATCAAGAGGATCCCTCCACCCAAGCATCCGTAAATGAACCTCGTACTATCATGTAGTTACAAGAAAAATGAAGGGCACCAGAAATACCCCCATTCATACCCCCTCCTGTTATACTCTACACACTGTGCGATGAATGTGGTCACTTACTCGAATAATGCGTAGCCCTGGAACTCATCCATAGATGGTATCCTATAGAACGGGTTTACTACATTGGATTGTGGGCAACACGATTCACATGTCCTTTGTCCGCCGACAATCACCTCCTCGCTAATTGTCATTATATCCCCCGATTTTGGCTAGCCCTTGGTATTTTGAACTCAGCCATATTCCACCTCTCCCAAGAAGATGACATGGACGCGGAATCCACGGACAACTCCACAACCCAAGAGGATGTGACAAGAAAATCCATCATGTTCTTGACAACTAAAAAGCAACCAATTTGGAGACACCCAGTCATCCCAAACTTCTCTCTGCAGAGAAGACCAACATGTGCATTATGCAAAACACCCAATCATGTGATCGCCACTTTCCCTGATTTAGCAGCGTTACGACATTGGTTACTTGCCAGACCACAAACTAAGCACAAAGGGACCCCCATATCTAGGCTATTTTGCCTAATATGTCAAGGTCACTATGAAAAGCACTATACCTATCTCCCTTGAGTTCGCCCTACCATCGATATGATTCATACCATAGAGAATAAAGAGGACGACCTCTATGAGTGGTATAAAAGATACACCACCTCCGTGTCAGAAACCCCACACCCACACGAGCATGATGGGAAAGCTAGGACAACACACCAACCAAGCATGACCCAGGCCATACCTAGGATAACATGTAGACTATGTGACCTAAATGACCACTGAGTCAATCATTGCAGAGAACTGAAGCCCCTTGCAAACATTTTTCGCATACTCTCTTCTCACCCTCAGAAGCTTCTCTCTAACCAAGAGAAGATCACGCGTACCTATTGCTAGATTTTTTCACACTTTTACCATATGATTAAATTTGAGCACCTCCCCAAGCTAAGAACAGCAAGAGAAGCGTTGATTCTAAACTCCCCCAAAGAGTTAGACACACCTAAGCCAACAACATGGAAGTGGAAGCAGAAGACCACCTCTTCTACAACAGATCCTTTCCAAGCGTCCACATCAGGGATGTCGATTAGTGTTGATTCCCATACAATCTACTTAGTTGGGAAAATGGTACCATGCACCAGAGGTATGCCCGCTAATGGAAACATTCAGGCACCTCTACAACAGGCACAATTTCCACCCACAGGAAATTGACCATCCTAGCGGGGAACCCAACCTTGCACTTACGCAAAATCCCATCACAAAGATTATTCCCCCACCGAACGCTAACGACAAGATTCACCATATACGATTCGTACCATCGCATATCAGAAATAGGATTGTAACCACCCCCACCTCCCAGAATTTCCACCTTATTCCTATCGCAAAATATCAAGGTACCTTGAGCTTTTTCATTTATTTCCACAAGATCCCAAATTTGCATGCCATTATCAAACTCCTTGATGATATGCAGCCTCTAGAACAATGCCTAGTACAACTAGAGCTTGTTGAAAAAATTTGACGATAGTCACTGCAACACAATGAGGCCCATATGAAAATGGTAAAAGCATCATTCGACCGCCACATCAACCCTCTCTCATTCACCGAGGGATAACTAGTCCTCCACTATGATGTCACAAAAGAATCCCTAAGGCTAGGAAAGTTCAAAACCTTGTGGAAAGGACCCTAAATCATCAAAAATTTCCTCCGACAGGGGGCATACATCTTGATGGAACCAGACAAGACATGCCTCAGCAACCCCGTCAATGGCCTTTCCCTTAATAAATTTTACCCATAAGGGCCAAGATGGCCCTTCCCTAGAGTGAACGTACACAAACCCAACCACTGGAATTTTTTGACCAAAAGAGTTATTAAACACCCTCAAAGTTCCACCATGGATCACCAACTTAAACCTTATTTCAGATTTGATGACGGAGCATCAAGATGGTCTCAAAGTTTAGCCACAGCTACCTGGGTCATCTACCACCCTGACTGATTGCCACTTTGCTCAAACGGCGCATGCATCGGTTCAACAACAAACAATGAGGCAGAATATAATGTCATCATCAGACTTATGTGCGACACCCTCCATCAGGGCATACGCCATATATATGTCTACTTCAATTTCCAGTTAGTAGTCTCGCAATTAAAACCAAACATCTGAGACAAGAGATACACATCTATTTAGAAAATATAGCGTGCAAAAAGATTAAGTAGAAAATTTGACTATATTACATTCACACATGTACCAAGGAGTAAAAAACAAGCTGCTAATCGCATAGCTAACAATATCCTAAACTGGAATGTATCTCGAATAAACCATCATACATTAAAAACCAAAAACATAGATATCCATCAGCATAACATCATCCATAAACCAAAACAGGTGACACAACATGTAGAGCTGCAAAATATCTCTCATACATATATATATATATATATATATATATATATCATGATGTATGTGTCTGATTACAAAAATAGTGTCGTTGACCCATCTTCCAACCCAAAGATACACAAAATTCATCAAAAATAGGGGAATCATCCTCATAATGGGTCTTTTCCCCTTGTACAAGTATACTCTAGGGCGGTGCCCCCTCAGGAGGGGCACTTGGACGCACAACTGCTCTTGGTACCACCACTGGAGCCGCTGTCACAACTCAAACTACCACCCAACGTAACATAGGTTGATAGTCCTGCTCCCAGGCCATCATTATCTCTAGCCATACCTCCTCAAGATAATCCATAAAACCCCGAGAAGGCATCCCTTGGGTCAAGCAGTCCACTCAACCCCAAGAATCCTCTAGAACTAACACCTGAGTAGTCAGTTCCACAATGCGAGCCTTTGTCTAATCTGCACATGCCGCCTCTGCATTACCACGAGCTCGCTCGATCGCAGCCTTGGTGGTGGCCAAGCTGTTGCCCTCCCCTAAAGGGCCAACAGAACCACTAGGTCCTCCAACAACATCTCCTTCCTATCAACCCCTAGGTCTCTGAAGAGGATTGTGCCTAACCAATCGAGCCACGGGGTGACCTACCTCACCAACATCTATAAAGAGTAACCAAAACTATGTCAGTGTCACCAAAAAAATACATAAGAACATATATACTCAAATAAATGCAGAAAACATAAAAAATTTACCTGTTGGCCCCCAAGCATAACCAAGAGTGATATCCATATCTGGATCCCCTTGGAAGTCCATCCCTGCATATGGGAATGGAAAGAACATTTAGGGGTCCACTTCGAACCAGGACTCTATCGTGGAATTCCAGTAATGCCCGGCCATGGCCCCACCACCTCGCAGTATCACCGGAGCCCACCTCCTCATACAAGGCTCCCATGGCCCCTCATGAGGCACCGCCACCACTAGTCTCAGTATTACTACCCTCTCATACATAATGCTGCAAAAAATACTAGCATACACAAACAACTCCAATCCACTATGGACCTTGTTGAACTGCATCACCATCTCGTCATAACAAAAACAGGAAAAATCATAGAAGTGCCCAGACCTCAACCAACGCAAGACTCCAACCTACGGGCCTGAAGCCTGATGCTAAGCCGATGACCCTAGAACTCACACAATCACCGCCAGATCACATCGCCCTACCATATCTTTCACTGATGCAATGTGGATGCACCCCTCCATAAGAGGCAGCCCACCATAATGACGTCTCCGGAACCTCTCCAAATCCACCCTCCCAGAAGGAAGTGGATACCTTAGCACCTCACCATGAGGCAGTAACCCTGTCAGAAAATATACATCCGTCTTAGGATGAATGACCAGGTTCGTCCCACGCAACACAAACATGTTGCACCTCTTGCACCAATGTCGGATCAAGTAACGAAGAAATCGGTCCTGCTACTGAAGAAGCTCATTCTCCGTAAACTTCAGAAGCCCCCATTGCGCTAACTGAAGGTGTGCCCAAGCATTAGCATAGAATGCAGTTTAGAGCTCAGGCCAATCCCGCTCCCTCCATAACAACCTGTCATCCAAACAGGTACCCATCAAAAACAAAAAAAACATCAAAAATAGGAAAAACTCAAAAAATTTCTTGCCTCGGCCTTTTGCACGCCTGTCCCTCAGAGAGGCGCACTTAGGGCGCGCCTGTATTTTCCACAGGCATGCTTAAGGTGCACCAAAGAAGGGAAACAGAGCACTTAAATCATGCTTATCCCCGGAAAATGCCCACAGAGGGCGCAGTTTTTCCTGATTTCCCGCGCAATTTGGGGAAAAAAACACTGAGAATCCATACAAACCAAGTTTGTACAGACCCCGACACCATGAAACCAAAAAAATTAAAGTGTAGGACATCATGGAGGTTACCTAAGCATGATATTGCTAATCCTTGGTGCTCAGGTTGACCACAATGGCAAGAACTAATACGCAGAAGCCTCTGACCTCTCAAGAATTCAACAAGTACAAATTAATTGACTTAGGGCCATATTCACCTATATATCGCCCTTTTCAAAAAACTTTGGAGGACCATAACGAGAGATCAAAATTTCCATTCTCTGAATCATAAGCTACACCATGATCAACACTCCATAATGAATAGATGCCATACTACACAGTCGCACTCCCAAAAAAATATTTTTTCAGCGCCGTCAAGTTTGTGCTCTCTCATCTTCTTTCATAAAGCTCATGAATTTCAATAATATTTGATAAAGAATACGCTTTCACTTGAGGTAGTTTTTTTTTCAGGAAAAGCTCGCAGACCATTCACAATTTCATCTATTGAAAGTTCCAGAGCATGTATCAGTAAACCCACAGCATGATAGAGTCCCAGTAAACTCTGCATATATTGACATCATTTCTCCATCAGAAATAAACCATAGGTTCCACATATCCCACTGTGTTTATCATCACCTCACCTTGCACATGATAAACATCCTCGTTGGTCGGTAGAGCCTCCCCTCCATGGTGCTTGTCACCCACAGTAGACCATATATCACAGCAAAAGTGGCACCATGTCCATACCACTTTAGTCCGGGAAGCACCTCATGCCCATCCATCCACCATGCATAAAGTTCAAGTTTTACCATACAGACTAAAATCCCCTTCTCGGATGACTAGGTTGTATAAGAAGATCAAAAGAGCACTACTGCGCCTCGCATTTTTCCCACCATACATCCACCAGCATAATCCCATATACGATACTTTTTCATCCGCTTCATCAACCCCACACATGAGACCAAACCCCATTATTTTTGGGGCACCCATCTCTGTGTTTTGTACAAACCAAACCCCATTATTTTATTCTATTAGTAAGTGTACAAAGGCTGCAAACGATGCACTACATCCCCCACCCTCTTGTTATTCATTAGTAATTTTTACCTGTTTAAATGACTAAATGCTTCCACAAGATTTCCAGAAACAAAATTCGTAAAAGTCTTGTGAGTTCTAGAAATATCACTGCCTTCATTATCCTTAGGATAAATTTTTCAATATCCTACTACTCTGTCAAGGCATGGCCACCCTATCACTCCCCAAAAACCAAATCATGGACTGATGTCCCTCACTCTCACTATGTTTTCCACCTTTTCCTTTAACACTCTTTTTCTTTTTACATAAGCCCTCTATTCTCACACCTTGGTTTCCCAAGTAACCCAAACTTTTCCCCCTACTCACCAAGTGCCTCAACCAGTGGTGATTTTAATTTCCCTTTATAAGCTCTTTAGATAAATCAAATTTTTTAGTTGTTTAGGATGGCAATGTATAAAAGTGTGTCAAAACCCTGTCTTCAACTTCAAACCCTGATTCAAGATTTTCAGTCAAAAACCTATTCGAAAGAACATCCCAATAAGTCATATAGGGTCTCCTAGGTTATGCATTGTCATAGTTCTAAATTTACTATTTCTACAGATATTCAAAGGTGAACTTATCATTGTAAAAATACATCAAAGGCCTCCAAAGGTGTCTCCTTTATCAAGCATAAGAGCTTGCTAAAGAACAGTCTACCTAGTATAAAGCATTTCAGCAGGAATGCTCTAAAATAGTTATCAACAGTAGAACAGATGCAAAGAGAGAAGCCTAAACTCATAAATGACATTACACAACAGAATAAATACAACAAGCCTAAGTTCACAAAGAGGATCATGGTTTCATGACAAATTTTTGTAAAGTGCTGCCCAGCAAAGAGCCCATGTATAAGGTCCTGGAAATAGTGGCACATGAGAAAAACTGTACACCAATCAAAGATTCAATAAATAGGAAGTCAGAATGAAAAGCCTCTTTGGTTGACTACATGCAAAGATTAGAAGATGATATCAGGAAATAATTTCTAGGGTTTGTTAAAGGCAACATTATCTCACTACAACAAAGGGTCATAAAACTCCATCAAAGGGCCAAAAGGTTTTTAGAGGAAATTTGAAGGAAGGCCTCTAAAGTTGAAAAAATATTGAAAAGGGTATCAGTATGAAGGGCACAAAACTCTCAAATAAATTAAACATCTATCAAATAGTCAAGCAGAGAGGCATAGTTTCAATATGTGAAAATGGAAAGACCGAGCAAAATCACCAGTTTTCTAAGGGTCTTTGAAAAAGTTCCAACTCCAAAAGAAATAAGAGGATCGAAAAACACTGTTTCTTATGACACCCCCTGCAAAAGGAAAGGAGAATATTAGCAAAAGGGAAAAGGCCAAAAGTAAACCTGAGTAAAGTGGGTTTTTGTCTTTAATATTTTCAAACGAGTATAAAAGAAACCCAAGAAACATCTCCCAATCAACATTTGGTTACTTGCAAAGGAGTTTGGGGCTTTTCAAAATTTTCAAAAATTCCTAACAGAGTTTCGGACAGAAATTTCGAGCATTTTGCTCCTGTGAGTTTGTGTTGCACTCCTCTACATTCTACCCATACATTTTTGCGAAGGCCACTGCGCTCTTGTACAAAGGTGTTGCACGCCTATAGAAACAACTACGTGTAGCCTCCACCCAAGGCACTCGACAGTTCGTTCAGGAGGTGCTCGACTGACCCGCGCTGGGATCCTGCACGTTCAGGGCCACCCAGGCACACACGAAAACTCATTCAAGGCCGCCCAAGGGCACATGGCTGCATGCAAGCGGTGACCCAACCATGTTCAGGGCTGCCCAGGGGCACATGGCCGCATGCAAGAGGTGACCAAACCACGTTCAGGGCCACCCAGAGGCACACGGTTACGCGCAGAAAGTTAATCGACCATGTTCAGGACCATGCAAGCACACACATGACCACCCATTCAGCACTACCTGACAACGCGTGTAGGAGGCACCTGTATTGCGCTCCTGTCCGTTCGAGAGCTGCCCGACCATTTGTGCAGGAAGCACCTGACTTGCCGACAATGTGTTTTAAGTCAATTTTTTCAGCTATAGAGATATTTTGAGAGGTATTTAAGATTTTCCCACATGTTCCTATTTTTCTAAAGGTAGGATTATAAAGAAAATTGAAGGTTGAACTTAGAGAACGAAGTAAAACCCTAAAGAAAATACTTGTTCTCTACACTGCTGAACCTTCACATCATTGCAACCTCACCATTTCATCCACCCTTTTCACATCATTCCACAAGCAGTGTCAATTCTTTTTAAAGGTCTTGAGGCAGGGGTGAAGGACAAAATTTCTAAAGAAGAGAATGTTGACAGTGTTGAGACAAACCAAAGGCCTAAAGAGAAATAGAGGAAGGGTGGGAAGCAAAATAGGTTTGAACCTATAAGTAATGAAGAATTGATGACCTATCCTACTATAGTTTCCTGTTTTTAAGAATTAGGATGCTATGAGTTTTGTGGAAGAGTACAAAATATCCGGAGTCACCCTCAGTTGACCAAGCTCTTTGCCCTAAACCTTCATAACCACCAAGTACACCTAGCTGGGGTGAAGTTTGAGCTGACCACCAATGCCATCTCTATGGCCACTGGAATACCTTGCATAGGAGAAAGTTGGTTCAAACAAATGCATGTGGACCTAAGCCACTATCACCCATTTTTGAAACCAAGTTGTCAAGATGGTTGCAAAACCATATTCCCCTTTTCTCATCTATTGGACAGATATTCTCTCCTAATGAAGATCATTATGAAATATTTCACCTGTGAGGGTAGGTTCTCCAGAGTCAATTCCTACCACATAATTCTCCTCATGCATTTCACCAAAACCAAGCTTCTACATTTTCCCTACTACCGTTGTAATAGTATTGAGAAAATTTCTTCCATCATGCAAAAGAGGCCTCCATCCCAACAAATGTCAAGCCTTTTTCATCATTCCCTCATCAAAGTGATTGTCTCACACCAAATAGAACAACAAGGCATCCCATGGGAGGTTTTCATCGCCCATGATGATTTCAAAACTCCACAGCCTATCCCTTTGCAAAGTCTTCCATCATCATCTCGACTTCCTCCTCACACACATCCATCACCCTCCACTAACCTTGGTTCATCCTCTTCACATGAATCATCTCCTCAAATAAACCTCCCTCTTTCACCTTCTCCTAAAAAATCAGAAAATGAAGAAAGAAGTGAAGGAGAGGAAGATGAAAATGAAGAAAGCAGTGAAGGAGAGGAAGATGAAAATGCAAAAAGCAGCGAAGGAGAGGAAGATGAAAATGAAGAAAGTAGTGAAGGAGAGGAAAATGAAAATTAAGAAAGAAGAGATGAAATAAGTGAGCCGAATGATGACAAAAAAGACCAAAAAAGTGGGTCAAATGATGAAGAAGATGACTGCGAAGATACAAGGACAAAGGCAGCTTATAATTTTGAAAAAAATGAGCTAGAAAAAGACCAAAACAGTGAGCCTAATGACAGTAAAAAAAAATGACAGTCAAGGAGAAGAATTAAACAATGAAGAATATGAAACTGAAAATACAAAGAACAGTGGAGAGGAGGCATATGAAAGTAGTAAAGAGGAAAAAGAAGATAGTGGTGTAGAAATTATATACAATAAGCATGCATATGTCCCAGATTCCCATGATCTCACAATATTTAACTTCTTGCAAAATACATAATCATTCCACTATTAATATTTTGCGGAAAATTAATTGCACACACATGTGAAGCATAAAAACAATTGCACATAACACAGTTGTTTAACGGGAAAGCCTGAAACTGAAAACCCCAACTATCATATATTATGTATCATGGAGATCATGTAACAATCTAATACAAATCTTAGTACATCAAGCTCTCAGTACAATCAATCGTCACACACTAACATAGAAGAAATCTGCAAATCCATGCACCAATCTCTGCCCTCCTGCTAGCATGCCTCCACTACGCAGTCCAAGCTGATTACAAATACCAATTCGATGCAATCCCACTCTCCTTGATTGCATGATTATCATTGGCAACTCCAATGTATATGTAGATGCAATTCATGCATCACTATGGTCACAACAGATAATCTATCTCACCCTTTCACCTATCTCTGCACTCGGTCTCCACTGGATCTGACATGCACTATAGTTAACTGTTGTATTGTTCAGTTGATTAATGAGTTATTATTTGTGAATTAATTAACTAATTAATTCACTCCACTCTCACTAGTGTATCATTCAGTTAGATTAGATACAGCAAGCTCAACTGAGTCTAATTGAGTTAAACTAAATACAACTCCATGAACTACTCTTCCAACTCTGTCATAACTTTGCCACTTCAGTTCTAACTGAGTCCTCCATGCATGAACTCCAGTAAACCCTTAGGAATTGTGTAATTCCTTCAACCCACTGATTTGACAAATCTGTATACTGAAATTAAGTTCTCCAAGAGAATAAGTTGTTGTGTAGAGTCTGATTATTATTAAGAGCTAATAATAATCGACATGCATCTATTTTTAGATTGACGATCTATAAATAGACTTCGCCCAATCTTAGAAAAATATAATTTCATATATTTTTCACATTTGACCAACCATATACAAATAGCATCCTTCAACTTATAGAATATGCTCACCATGTCTAAAAATAGACATACACCTAAAAATATCCTGTGTGGGCCCCACCTAGTTTAGGTGATTATTTTCCAACTAGGATCAAGGATGATGTTTCAGGATGCCTCCTTCACTGTTTCTTGTTGAAAAATTCAACAATCTCTCTCAAAAAGAAAGGAATATCTTTCCATGCGACATGCAACTCCATGCATTCGCCCTTCAACCTTTGCAAGCGCCCTGCAACTCCATGCATCCGCTCTGCAACTCTTGCTGCAACACTTCTGAAACTGAATAGCCTCCAAAAAACTCAATCATTCTAATTTATCTATCCTCAAAAGCTTTGACTTCTTCTTAGCTACTGCACATGTCTTCAGCAACCACTGCACTATTGAACTCTGCACCCATGCACTCTGCACTTGCTGTCAACTCTGAACTGTGCTCTAGTATCCGACACTGTCACTTTGATATGCCTACATCAATCCAACTGATCATGCTACTGCTGCTTTGTGGGCTCCTCGTAGCCAGGTTCAATTCATGAGATCCACACCATCTCAATAAATATTTCCCATAAATATATTCTTGGGATTACCCATGCATGTCGCCCCACCTATCACCTGGTGGTATATTTGCATGCACTCCCTTTGCCCATCTGGCATGAAATTTCTCTACATGAGTGGTTGCTCCCACTCCATGATCCTCATCGTCTGGCTGATCCACATCTTGAGGTTCACTCTTACCTGCATGAAAATCTTTATCCCTCTCAAGATTCAATTGCATGTCTTTCTTGCACTTCCCAATAGTAGGAAGCTCCGTAGAAATCCCATCTACATCAAATCTATAAATATTCTTTTGCATCTCCAGTTGTGGCTGATCCACAACCTTTTGAGACTGCTTCTCAGGCTACATGTTGAGAGGATCCCTCCCAATCACCAAGTGACTAACCTCTGATTTTATCCTCAAAGCTTTGTGTGCATCTTGTACCTCAGTGCATGTAGATTCTTGGCTCGTGCACATTGTAATTGTCCCGTCGTCACAAAATTTTCTAACAAAAGAGCTGATTTTAAATCGGCGATATATATCTCATCCGAGCTCTGATTCGACTGATTTTTTTTTTTCAATTTGGGTATTTCTTCGCAAGGAATCCAAATATGCTTTTTTTTTTTTAAATAGTTCACAAAAAATTTCATATATTCTCTGCAATGTCGCGCACCGAAAAATTCCTACTCTCATTCCATGTAGAAAATCTATAACATAGCTCTGATACCATGTAGAAATTAGTATACAATAAGCATGCATATGTCCTAGATTCCCCTGATCTCACAATATTTTACTTCTTGAAAAATATAGAATCATTCCACTGTTAATATTGTGCGGAAAATTAATTGCACACATATGTGAAGCATAAAAACAATCGCACATAACACAGTTGTTTAACGGGAAAGCATGAAGCTCAAAACCCCAACTATCATATATTATGTATCATGGAGATCATGTAACAATCTCATACAGAGCTTAGTACATCAAGCTCTCAGTACAATCAATCGTCACACACTAACATAGAATAAATCTGCAAATCCATGCACCAATCTTTTCCCTTCTGCTAGCTTGCCTCCACTGCGCAATCCAGGCTGATTACAAAGACCAATTCGATGCAATCCCACTCTCATTGACTGTTTGATTATCATTTTCAATGCCAATGTATATGTAGATGCAATTCATTTATCATTATGGTCACAACATATAGTCTATCTCACCCTTTCACCTATCTCTGCACTGGGTCTCCACTGGATCTGACATGCACTGTATTTAACTATTGTACTGTTCAGTTGATTAATGGTTTATTATTTTTGAACTAATTAAATAATTAATTCACTCCACTCTCACTAGTGTATCATTCAATTAGATTAGATAAAACTTGCTCAACTGAGTCTAACTGAGTTAAACTGAATACAACTCCATGAACTACTCTTCCAACTCTATCATAACTTTGCCACTTCAGTTCTAACTGAGTCCTCCATGCATGAACTCCAGTAAACCATTAGGAGTTGTGTAATTCCTTTAGCCCACTGATTTGACAAATTTGTATACTGAAATTAAGTGCTCCAAGAGAATAATTTGTTGTTTACAGTCTAATTATTATTAAGAGCAAATAATAATCAACATGCATCTATTTTTAGATTGACGATCTATAAATAGACTTCACCCAATCTTTTAAAAATAGAATTTCATCTATTTTTCCCATTTTACCAACCATCTACAAATAGCATCCTACAACTTATAGAATATTTTCACCATGTCTAAATATATACATACACCTAAAAATAGCCTATGTGGGCCCCACCTAGTTTAGGTGATTATTTTCCAACTAGGATCAAGGATGATGTTTCAGGATGCCTCCTTCACTGTTTCTTTTTGTAAAATTCAACAAGTGGCAATGATAAAAAAAGCAGCCAAGAGACAGAGTTTGAAAGCAACTACAGTGGGAAAAACAATGAAGATAATGAGGCCAATAATGAGAAAAAAGAACCAGTCAGTGAAGAAGAAGCTAGCCAAGAGGACGGTATACATGATAGTGAAGGGAAAAATTCTGAGGAAAAGGATAGTGAGCATAGAAAAAATCAAAATGATGCAAGTTATGAAACAAAGGTTGAGATTGAGAGTGAAGACCATAGGCAAGACAGAGAAGATAGTGGGCAGAGAAATGAAAAAAACTCAACTAATGAGGAAGAATGTTACCATAAAAGTAAAAGAGGGACTAATGAGATTGCCTATGACAGTGACCCCACAAAAAGTGAAAACAGTGATACAAAGGCTGAGTTTGACAGTGAACACAGTGGGTCAAAATATGAAGAAGAGGACAGTCATGGAGATGAAGATGTACCAAGCAATTATAAAGACACCTCTAGCATTGAAAAAATAGAGGATGACAGTCCTAAGGGTCTTGATAGTGATGATGGCATAAGAGATAATGAAAGTTCCTCTCAAAAGGGCAGTCAATAGCAAGGTGAAAAAGATGCACACACAAAGATCATCCATGAGGAGAAAAGCATTCCTAAGGTTACTAATGATCAAGGTTTTCAAGTAAAACTTGTTGCACCTTTCCCTATTACCTATCAAAGAGGAGAGAGGCATGTGTTTGCTGCCTCGAAAGGGAAAGGGTCCATGACATCCTCCTCAACTCAAATAATTGACAAGGTAAACAACAAGTGAAAGAGGAAGAAGACAATAATGTGGAGGAAAGAGAGTTTTAACTCATTCACATAGAAAGTGATGAGGAAAATGAAACAATAATTGCAAACTCCCTTCTACAAGACAAGAACGAATAGATCAGGGACTTGGAAGTTGAATTAGAAAGAGCTAAAGATGTCATTTACTTCCATCAGATGCAAAGCAAATAGATGAGTGGCCAACAGGCTATCTATGAAGCAAGAGCACTCAAGTACTGGAAAGAGGCTCAAAGGTCACAAGTAAAGTTACAGGAGTTCAAGGGCACCTATGAAGAAAGTAGTGATGAAGAGGGTCAAACTAGAAGGAGACCTAGGACTACGGGTCTTAGGAAAGCATTGGAAAAGTAGAGAGAAGAAGAATTAGCCCAAGCACAACAAATTTCTCTCACTAAACTCCTTGCCATGAAAATTGAGCATGATAGGGAATCATGGCTTGAAAGGGATAACATACACCTTGAAGCCAAGCTGGATAAGGCCAACAAAAACTTGGATTTGTAGAGGAGAATAGCTAAGCACTATGCACGAAGAAACCAAGTTGCAAGGAAAAAACTCAAAATTGCCAAAAATGAGGTCCAAGCGCTAAAGAAGGAAAAGGACCAAGCTAACCATAATATTCTGGCCCAAGCTTCTTTTCAATTCTCCCAAGACCCATGAGACACCTACCTACCAAATTTGGGAGAAATTGAACAAGTTTTTGTTTTTTTGCAAATTTTGAGGCTAGGAGCACATCACACCCTGTGCTGCGTTTATTCCCAAGGCATATTCAAGAAGAAAGGTTTAAATTTTTGGATTCCTCATCATGAGAGGAGCATGATCACCAATTTTCATCTCATTTGGAGTTGTTTTGGTCCCCCAAAAGGGTAAAAACCACTCATTTTTTCACCATTCTGGCCACTTTTCTGAGCAAGTGCTGCACTCCTAGTAGTCTTGGAATTTTCACTTTTTGGACAGGTTTTAGAGGTTAGATTAAAGAAATAAAGGTATACCTGGAAATTATACTTCAAGGTATTTCCAAAAATCCATCACGGAGCCTTTTCAAACATCAGGAAGGTCTCCAAAACACTGATGCAAAAAGGCCTATTTTTCCTGTATCAGTGCTGCGCTCCTGGCATAAATTCAAATTTTGACACAGTGTGTTGTGCTCCTATGATTGACAAGGCAGAATGTGCGTTTACAAATTTTTTATATGCTTTTTAGGGCCTAAAAGTAAATTTAATTACTATATATAGCCGAAAAGATATTTGTTTAGATATTTTTGTGCTTTGGGCCTTGCAAGGTCTCAAGGACAAATTAGGATATTTCTTGTTCACCAATAGGCTTCTATATACTTTCTTGGATATTTCTTGTCCTTGCATGATAAATAGAGCATGGAGAATCATTTTAGAGGTTGGGCTTTGATGTGTTTTAAGAGAAATACATGGTTTTCAGAAGTTAATGAAAAATCTAGTGTTGTGGAGTGTGTGGATGATTTCCCCTGGTTGATAATGATGAAGGCTTACTTGCAGGATTCCTGAGTTTAGTTAATGGTGAAGTATCTCTTATTTTCTCATGTTTTTCTTATTTTTCATATGTGCATATTTCTATATTGCAATAGCTCAAAAGAGTATAGGATGAGAAATGTTGTTAGAGGCACCTCAGTCCTCCTGTTTGCTATTGTCTTCATGTTTTCTTCTGCTGGGTTAGTTTAAGGAATTTTTAGTTGCTCCTTAGGCCCACCTAAGCTTGTCTATTTCATTATTGGATTAATATGCTAGTTTACAAACATGATTCATGGTAAGCCTTTCTTGTTTTATGCTATCTAAACTCTCTCTTGAAATCTCTCTTTGATGTATTGATTGATTAGGTTAAGCAAAGAGGTCTTGTTTCGATATTTCCCTTTGTATATGCTTATAAGTTTGCCTCAAAGTTCTTTATAGTTTAATGAGTGATGTTTAGGCGTTCCCTCTTCATTTATTGATGTTATTTGTCTCTTATATGTTTTCAAATCTTGAAAGTAGAATCATTGAAGTTAGATAAGTTGTCTTACTTCATTTGCTTCACTGGATTGTATATCTTGAATGTGTATTTGTTTAAAAGAATTGTTATTGAGTAAATGGTGTGCCCTACCTCATGTATAGTATATTTTTCTTATCAATATTTAAGATCTCTCTATTCACAAGTATTTTACAAAGGATCCTTAACTGCCCTTTGCCCTACCTTGGCTCCCAAACTTAATGTCCATTTCACCTCACACATAAACTTTAAAGATCCATTAACTACACTAGATTTCCCCTGTGATGTACCCTAATTCATTATCAAGATATCAATGACTTCATAGAATCCATAGCCCAATTGATTTGATAACCTCTCACTCCACCTATCCTACTTGATCATCTTACCCCCCCCAAAAAAAAAAAAAACCTACACTTAACAACCAGCCTAAAATCAACCATCCAAAGCGAACAAGTTCACATCCTTCGCATAATAGAGATAGCCCTCTCTGATTCCAGGAAGGCTAGGTCACAGGACTCCAAAGATTGGTCTGATGTTACACTGTCATTTGGTTTACCAATATGCCAAATTGTGGGACACTAACACCTCTCATCCATCTTTTCTACCATGGCAACAGTCCCTGAACACCCTTGGTCGAAATATTACACCCCCACGCACAAACCACCATGACATTCATAGCCAGTTTTTACCCACCCTAGAAGTCCTACCAACTCCAGGGATTTTCCCATCAGAAATAACTATGACTGTCGCCAAGCTGCTTAGTACACTCTGACCTTGGGCCACTGAATCCTCACCATCGGTTTTTAGTCACCCCTCGCCAACATGCGTATCTTAAAATCATCACATATAGGTCCCTGAAACCTCATGTTAGTGACCCCCCCTTTGGTTGAGGCCTCCTTTTTGTTGACTTCAACACCTATTTTCCAAAAAGGAAGTGGTACCTTGGATTACCCCTCTCCATAGAAGGGGAATCCTCGGGTGGCACTGTGGGAGACATTATTTCCCATAGATGCCATCGATCCTCTTGCCATTCGACTACAAAAAAAGCTTTCATGTCAAGATGGTATCGTACCTTACAACCATTTCACTTTGATCAAATTCGTCAAAGACCCATGCCTTCATAAGCGTCTCTTTCAGCAATGCTTACATAGGAATGTCCCAGCCAGCACCTATGCATACAATGCGTAGCTATATGCAATACCATGTTTACTCATATGTGTACCACATTCTACCTACTGTCAAAGAAAAAACGCCCTAGAGGGCATCAACAGACGTCATCAGCAACCACCAGATCACTACCATATCAGTGACACAGACAGAACATGTATCTATAAAATATATTTGTTTAACTAGCCACAACATCACGAGCATGGGACATGCCCGCCTCGTAGAAAATTTGTATATATATTGTATTATATTTCTTACAGGGTTCCCATAGGACATGGCCATTCTTTGAACTAGTGTAGGGTGTTTCCAATTCTGAGCTTCACGCAGGTCTCTCTCTCTATCTACGCACGATATACAGAAAATAAACTATAATGTATTTCAGCTATACAGTTCTTCCTAGACCTCACACAATAGGGGGAAACTTTTAACACTGGAAAATCGTACAATCAGAAGACAACATTAATTAATGTCAGGAAAAATGATTTATAGGGCTGAAAGACATTACAGAATCTGGAAAGTATTTAAAAATCTCTAAGATCTAAGGAAAAAACAAATTTGAGCAAGTTATAAATTCTTTTGCGTGCATAATCCTTCGTGAAGAGCGCCTTTGCACGCCTTATGACCCTAAATGCGTGCAATCCTAGGAGTGGCGAAAGTCACTTTCGGGACCACAAAAATCACACTCCAGGATAGTGATTCCTCACTTGAAGCTGCCTAAGGACAGCCACCAAAGCCTCATTAGACATCAAGGGAGCACACAATGGAGTATTTAAGGCACACAAAGCAATCATCCCCCTCTCTTTGGTCACCATCCACAATGTACCAAGAGAGGGAAGGAGGATTTGAATTCTCCTATATAAGGCCACCATGAGCTAAAAAATTTGAGAACACATTGTTATGATGGAAATAATTGCCCAAGAAATACCAGCAGTGTGTAAACCAGAGTTGAAGATAGAGGGGACTCAATTGTTGGCCATCCAAAAAGTTCAGTCCACCATAGTATAGAGACAGACACTTTGCACTGAGGCAACCTTGGAAGTAAAAACATCCTTTCATCGAGACTTACTACCCATGTTCTAGGGGCCCTTTGGCAAGAGGGTTAAAGTTCCATCCTCATTTCCTACTAGCACTCAATAAGAGGGGCCGAAGGGCCACCTTTCAAATTATTGCAGTTGTTTGACTCTATTCAGAGCTTTTGTTTATTTGTTTTAGTTTTAGTTTAGTTTTAGTTTATATATGCATGTTATTTCTCTATCTAGTATGTTTATGATTCTAGCTTGTTCCACTAACTTGCTTGTCTCCACTTCTTTTCTGCCTGTGATCAATAACTTAAGTGGGTAAACCACACCCCTTAAGTTGGTTTGATTTCGTACATACGTGCACCAAACACACTAACACAATGATCTCCATGATTCTCTTGTTGGTAGAAAATACATGAGAGAATGGATCAAAATACATGCCATAATCCAATGATTGATATAGCCAATTGATCGAGGAAAAGGTGTGAGTCACACAAGCCAAATAGATAGCTTCATAATCAAGTTCAATAAGGATAAGCGACATTCAGTGGAAAAAAATGTTGATGACAATTTTTTCTGGTATTTTCCATGAATTATTCTAGATTTTAGAAGACGATATCATGTTGATATCAGAAAAGGAAGATGATTTGTCAGGAAGAGGAGTAGGAGGAAGAAAAAAATGTCCCCATGGGCAAGGATTCCTTCAATAGTCCAACCCCAACATTCTAATAAGAGTGTAGAGCTTCCCCTAAGAGCGAGACACTTCTAGTAACATGATAATTAGAGGTGAAAAAGGTGAGTTGGTGAATGGCCACAATCTCTACTTTATGAGTAAATGCGATCATATGGAAATAATTCAAAACGATTACAACCATGGCATAAACCCACGTGTGACCTAGTAGAACTTATAATTAATAATTCTCTCGATAAATTCTACTTCTATAGATACATTCCCCCCCCCCTAATTCCACTTGTAAATAATTCATAATTCCACAAGGCTTATATGTTCTTCCATAAAAATATTTCAATGTGGTGGATGACTGACTCTGTTGAGCAGAACCAAATTCTTTCTAGCAATACATAGACATGATGCAGTTCAAGGATCCTTCGTCCATGATAGAATGATGAACATTCTTACCACAGAATATGACCTTAAGCATAAAGGCCAATTGAGCTGGAAGTCGGGGTGAATAATTCTCATAATTGAAAGAAACTAGGTTGGAATCTCAAGGATCCACACATTCGATAGCTAAAAGAAAATAATTTTTCTAGGAGGGGAAGTTTTGCAACACCTCGAGGGTCGACATAGCTGATGGGGACTGAGCCAGGTCCTCAACTACATTGTAATTTTTAGCAGCCCTAGCACGATCTTTAAAAGAATGCTTTTTTATAACGCCCTTTATAGGCTTAATAGTTAACTCTATAGTAATCGAAGGTGGAGGAGGATCAGATGGAGGTGATGCAAAAATGGAAGGTTAATTAGTAGCTTGACCGTTTGGAAGATTCACATTACCATATTCCTTATTTCGAGTAGCCACCATGAAATCAGATTTATGTTTCATTGAAGAAAGCATTAAAACTGTGTTAGAGGAAGATGGGTCTTGAGCAACCATATGGGTCTCCTGATTTGGAAATGGGTCAGTAAACACAACGAAAGATGTGGAGGATTTCATAAATTTATTCCCTTCTGTGTGGTGAGGTCAGACACGAGTAAAATTTTCATCATTGCAAATCAAACATGGGTAGTGAGTCTTTCATTTCTCATTAAAGGAATGATTTGTGTGTCTATTCTATAGTGAAGGATATTTCTTCTTTTTTCCTTTCCCTTTTTCTTACTTCTTGGGTTTTGTTGATATTTTCCTTTAATCCCCCTATGGCTTATTCTTCCATGAATATTTCTTCTTTTTTCCTTTCCCTTTTTCTTACTTCCTGGTTTTTGTTATATTTTCCTTTATCAGATGAAATGACATTATTCATGGAAGAATAAGACATAGAGGGATTGGATGAAGATTTTTGGTCAAAAAAAGTGAGAGCATCACTAGATGACTTGTTCACTACCTATGAACTAGCAGAACCAATGATGCCATCCGCAAAATGAGATTATTTACCAACAGTGGAAGGAAAAATGTTCAAAGGTCTCATAGCATTTGGTATCTTTTTATAAAGCGTGCCAGATTGGGTATAGATGAGGTCCAAATACGAAGCATGGGAAATTTATTTCTCTTTAGTCATGATTTCGCCTTTGGCTACATCCTCTTTTATAGATGGAAAAATGGATTTAATGAACCATTACACTAACAATTGATCTGGAGAAAAGGTCTTAACCAGCCGGTGATGACACTTCCACTCATGAATATGATCTGAAATTTGATCGACTTTATATTGTTTAAAGTTACTCAGAAGTTCTATTCCAATTTCATAGTGGATGGGTGACTAGAAATGCATGAGGAAGGTGGTAAATAAGGAACTAAAATTGTGAAACAAAGCTCTAGGTAATTCAATGTACAATTTATATGTGGTACCTATAAAAGTACATTGGAAAAGATGTAATCATATGGAATCATAATTAAGGGAGTTCTAGGAACACCACATATGATACATCATGACATGGTTTGATGAGTTTTCTCCAAGATTCCCATTGGATTTTTGGATATCGATAGGAAATTTTGTTGGAATTATCTGCCACCAAGGTGAATGATCGATGGGATCATTGGTAAGTCGAGTGAAACTTGGAAATTTGAAAGCTTCCACAAAAGGTAACTATCGAATGAAATATGGTGAAGGATAGCCTGTGTAAGAAGGAATAGCCTAAGAAACAAGTAATTTTGTTCCCGGATAATGAGTTTTTTTATAAGGAGGAACCTCGACACCAGAATAAGGAGGACTTTGGTAACCATCATATGCGTAACCTTGTTGACCAGCTCCGAGATAACCCTGAAAAGGATAGAATGGTTCAATTTAGATGTATTGGCCTTGAAAAGGCACTTAAGGAATGCCCTGATAGGATATATACTATTTCCCCATGGGATTTTGCATCATCCTAGAATAAGGTGGGTTTGGTTGAGATTGCAGCATACTATACACATTTTTTCCTATTGGAATTTGAGGAGTACATTTCCCTAGCATTTGAGACTGTAAGGTACCTTGTAAAGGCTGGGTAAGTGGAGAGAGGTATAAGATACTGAAATAATAGGTTGTGATGAAAAAAAAAATTATAAAGGTTATTACATTTATTTAATGTTGTTGAGATATAGAGGGATGGCTAGGAATTTGAGATGAAGATGGAATAGGTTGAGGATTCAACAATCGGTCCCAAGATGAACTAGGTTGGATGGGAAAAGTAGGTTTCCAAACACTGGAAAGCATTCAAGTATAAGGAATATTATAATAAGGTTTATTACTAATTTGAGGTATACCAACAACAAGTTCCCCCCTACCAAAAAAGGAGGGGATGATGGATGAAATTACGATCCAGATGGTTGGTAACCAACATAAGGAGAGTCAGGATGTTGAAGATAACCTAACCCACTAAAATAGGGGCCCACCTACTATTCAATTGTATGGGTAGGTGGAGGAGTAGCATCCTAAGTGGAATTAATAATAGAAGTACCAGATGGAATCCCAAAATTAGATGACATAGGAGAGATCCAAGGACTAGAAGCCACACCAAATAAGGTACTAGATAAATAATAACCAGGTTGGACAGATGAGCCACTATACAGAGTTGTTTCTGGTGATTTCAAAAACATATATAAGGAAGAAACATTTGATGTCTCAACCATAGTGGTGGAAATAGGCCTAGAGGTCAAATTGAATCCAGTCATGGTTAACAATCCCAATGAATATTTTCACGATAGATATGCGAGTGAGTAAAAATAATCAAGTAAAGGAGTTTGTGCTGGAGTGTGAAGAGGTGGAAGAGGACCAGTCTGATAAAAATAGAGTCCACTCCAATGGACAGGAGTAGAGAGATGAGGCTCTTCTTGGAGGATATCTTCAATACTCACGAGTCCATATGGAAGAGATTCACCATTTGGTCCAAGATATATAGGTGTAGGTTTTGTGTGAGACAAAGGAAGATAAGGGGAAGGACCTATAGTAATAGGTGAAGATTCTTGAGGCTCCTCAAGTTCAACAACCTCAAGAATTAAAGTATCTGACTCAGGAATGTGACGTTCAATAACCTCAGGCAATAAGGTTTCAGGTACTTTTGTTTCTATTTTTTAATATTCACTAGCAGGAGTATATGTAATCTCGTTCTTGGAAGTCAAAGGGACAAATGATTATGGTGGATCAATATCAGGAAGAGGACCAAAATCGGTTCCTTAAGTTCCAAATTTGGTAGTTTGTGTCTTCTTATGCTTCTAACAATGGCCAGGAGTAGCCTATGGTGAAAGAGGATGCATATTTCTCATTCTAGTCAAATGGCGAGGTTAGGGATTTTGTTCTTCCATGCTGGATTAATAAATTTTAGAAATTAACACAAAAAATAATTAAAAAAGAGAGTAATCTAGGCATAAAGTATTTTCAACAACTGTGAACTGCAATATACACCTTGGAAAACCAAGGACTTAATGTATGATAGCTAATATCCTTGAATGCTATGTTCTATGTATCATGGTATACAAGGTGGCCAACTCAGTTACCTATGGTGAGGATAGAAACCTATAGGGGACTCCCAATATATACTTGATGGTATGTGGGAGTGCAATTCATAGTAGTGTTGTCTAATGCGTAATCGTTCGATGAGAGTGTTCCCATATACTTTACATGCGTGGATTATTGTCCAATGCACCCAAATTTACATGCATAACTATCCTATAAACTCATGTACATGGACCAGGATTTCACCCTCGAGGTGCAACAATCGTAAACAACAGTATCTCCCATGTTTAACGATGTTGTAACACGTCTCTAGCCTATACCTCTACATGTTTGCGTTAATTTTACAAATTCTCATTAGTTTGATTCAATAAATTTTACTATTTATCTATGATTAAGTTTCATTTTTGGGACTCAGCATGAATTTCACCTGAATATCCTAAAATTAATACTAGCATGGGGATATGGAATCTTTCTCATTGAATTAAAATATATCTAGGGAAGGGAAAAGACAAAACGTATTCAACAAATAATATGCAACAAACAAATGTGAAAAATGAAAACCCTTTCCAATGAGACTGTTCCAATTTCAATGCACATACAAAACCCTAAATGCCAATGAAAATACTTTTCTTTCCAAGTCTCTTAATTTTCAAAAATGAAGAAAACTAAGATGAAAATTTCAATCATTGATTCAAATAAATTTTTCTGAATGAGGACTAGAATAGTAATTCATCCAAGAAACCAATGAACAAACAAAATTAGTTTGCAAGCAACCTAATGATAAGAAAAAAGGAAAATATTCAAAAAAATCCTTACCAAAGGTTTTAAAACAAAATAAAAGAAAATGGAGGCTTCAGAGTGACCACAAGACACTCAAATACTCAAGGAAGGGTAGTTGGAACAAGGTTGATCAAAGAGAAAATTAAGACAAAGGAAAATTCATGCATGAACAAGGGCCAAGACAGATGTAGAATAGGTGCTAGTACCTTACAACAAAATCATACAGAGGGCTCTACAAAGGTGCAACACTTTGTCCTTGGACCAGAGGGAGCATTAGTGAAGAATAAGAGAGTTCTGAAACAGATTTTACAATTGAGACTCAATGAAAGCCCTTCCTAGGTCTGTTCTTGAATAAAAATGACAGTTAAGGTCCAAAGAAGAGGTGAAACAAACACTAAGGAAAAATAAACCACCAAAGGAAAATATCGATCCCCAACGGATTCTCTAATTATTTATATGTAATCTATGACTATGGACATAAGTGTCTTCCCTAGATTAGGTGGATTAGTATAGAACAACCAAAATACAGAGTAGCTATTTTTTCCTTAAAGTAATTAGATAATGAGATGAAGCCTACGTATAATCCGACATATGCTTCACTCATTTCTTATATTTAATTTTCAAATCTAGCTCCCATCGCCAAAATTATAACCTACACAACCAGACAACACAAGCCAATGATCTACAGTATTTATGTAGCATCATCTAAATACTTAATTCAATATATCAAGATGGCATAAAATAAATGAAATAATAACATCACATATAGGAAAACAAATAAATCTTTGCATTAATTTAAATTGAAGGAGTTACAACCAGAAATAGGAGAGGATCTAGTAGAATAGCTCCTCCAAGCTAACTAGTTCCTTCTTTGTCACAAAGTGCACCTCTTATCACTCTATGCATGGAATCTTAACTCTTTATAGCACCAGCATGAGGGTAGAATTCTATCTCCAAAATCCAACCCCTATCTTGTGGATAGCCACAAATATATAGAAAAGGGGTGTAAGTTGGGAGTTCTTATCCATTTACCAATATAGGGCTTGAGTTCCACTTGATGGGAGGATGGGATCAAAAGATAAGAGATGAAAACTCGAAGGTAGGACAATATAGTATCTAAATGTTTTATTTGAGGTAAAGGGTTGTAACAAATTTTCGAAGCTTTTTGAAAAAGAGGCTTCCGAAATTTCTCTATTTTTCTAGAATTTCTAGAACTAATGTAGGTGCATAGTTGAGCAACTTGTAGGTGATCAACGCTGGCCATAGTGAGGCAACCTGTAGGTGAAAATTTTCTAGTAGGAAGCCATAGAGCGTTGGTCCTTAAAGTGACAGAAAAAATATGGTTTTAGGAAAAAAATCAGGATATGATATTTCCTTGCATAGGGATTTGTGCTATGATGATATCAAGTGTTGAAAGGATTTTGATTGATCCAGTTTGTAGGCTGATTGACCAGAAGTGACAAAATTTCCTATAACAATCTGGAATCCCATCTCACATCTAGCAGTCCACCAAAATGGTTGTTTATTTTTCTTAGTTTTCTCCATAATTAGTGCACTCATTTTGTTGAACTTCCTGATGAATTTCTTGTAAAAACTTGTCGACCCATGAAAAATTATGACTTATAAAATATTTCTGGGAGATTTCCATTCAATTATATCCTTTACCTTTCCTAGATCCATCTTCAACCCTTCTCTGGAAATTAAGAAACCTAAATATACAAGTTTTGACTTTAGAAAGGAATATTTCTTCAAATTTATAAGTAGATTTTCCTGTTGTAATTTCTCCAAGATATACCTCAAGTGTCGCAGATGTTCCTCCTTTGAATGATATTAAATTAAGATGCCATCTAAGTAAACAATTACAAATTTCCCTATGAATTCTTTCATTACTTCATTCATCAACCTCATGAATGTACTAGGTGCATTAGACAATCCAAATGGCATAACCATCAATTCGTATAATCCTTCATTAGTTTTAAAGGAAGTTATCCAATTGTTTCTTTTTCTTATTCTAATTTGATTGTATGCCCTTTTCAAATCAATTTTTGAAAACCAACTGGAATCACTTAAACAATCCTGCAAATCATCAATGTATGGAAAGGTAAAATGATACCTGTTTGTGATCTTATTCAAAGATATGGAGTCTTTACGCATGTTCCATCCACCATCCTTTTTTTGGCTCAACACTGTAGGCATTACACATGGAATAAGTCTTTATTTGATTAGTTATTTATCAAATAGTTCATGCACCCTTTTCTTGACTTCCTCATTCTCCTTAGGTGTCATGCAATAAGTAGTTTTATTCGGAAAAATTTCTCATGGTATTGGATTGATATGATGACTGATACTCATTATAGGTTGTAGTTCATTTCACAAATAATCCACAGAAATATCATGGTGTTCCTCCAAAAATTCTTGAAACTCTAAAGGAAAATCAGAACTAGTAGTGGAAGTGATAACTACTCTAGTTTTGCAAATAATAGAAAAATTTAGCTCCTTTGTCTTCTGTTGCTATAAAATCTCTTTTTGACTCATCAAAAAAGATTTAGGATTAGTCGATTCAGAAGTGCCTTCTTCTTATAATGGAAGCAAGGTATGATTGATGCCATCCTTCTGAAACCTATACGTATTCTTCTTACCATCATGTACAAATATTATATCAAAATTCCATGGTCTACCTAGCAAATATGATGCATGTCCATCAACATCACATTGCACAAAATATTATCCTTGTCACTACCAATCTGAAGCTCTACCTCACACTTCTCATTCACCAAAATTTGGTGTCATTTCTATAACCAAGACACCTTATAGGGCATTGGATTCCTTTACTTCTTCAACTTTAGTCTAAAACCTCTAGAGACAATAGGTTTTCAGTATTGCCTCTATTAATCACCACATTACAACACTTCCCTTTAACTATGCAATGAGTTCAAAATAAGGCTCTCCTTTGGACTGGCTCAGCAACTTCTTTCTCCTTCTTAATCAACACCTTTTCCGTCATTAATTCCTCTCCTATTTCTGACACATTCTTGGCTTCTTACACCTCTGCTTTCACTTCCTCTACTCGAGTAGCAACAAAATTTCTTTGGTTTTTTTATTTGTTCTATAGAGAATCATATCTAATCTGTTCAATATTCCCACACTAATAGCAATGAAATTATCTTTTTCCTCTTCCTCATTCACTAGAAAAGGATCTTCAACCTTTGGATTCTCCCTCTTGATGTCTTGGTGAATTAGAACTGCTGGAACCGTCTCTTGGTTTTGTAGATCTTCCTCTGTTTGTTTGTTTCCCTCTTCCTCTAGCAGCACTATTACCTCTGGCAGTTGGCTTCCTTGCAAGTTTTTCTTCAGCCTTCAAAGCGAAGTAATATGCCTCCTCTATTGTATTAGGTGACAATATGCTAATCTCATCTCGCATGTCTATTCTAAGCCCATTTATATATCTTGATATCTTTTTTGTAGACTCCTCTCAATAACATGCCTCAATGTTCACATTGTAGAATTATTCTATATACTCTCTTATTTCCACAGCTCGCTGCCTAATATTCGACATACTCCTTAACAAGGTAAGATGGTAATATTTTGGAAAAAACATACCTCTGAGTTTCACCACCATCATGTCCCATCTTTTAATCTTTTTTTATTCTTTCTCCTTCTCTCTGCTTGTACACCACCCCACCAAAGATTTGCATGACCCTTTAACTTTATTAAAAAAAAATTAACCTTCTTCTCCGCATCCATTTCTTAATATTCAAATAATTTATCCATCTCTGGGATCCAGCCAATAATCTCCTCTAGATTCATGCTACCTTTATAAGAAGAAAATTTTGGTTTGGGTTTCATAACTGATCCCAAAATTTCTTTCAATACCTTAGCTTTTTCTATTTATTTTACTTCTTCTTTTTCTTCTAAATATTATTCTTCTTATGGAATCACATCTCCCACAATTTTTTCTCTCTGCAAGCCAGTCTCCATCGTATCCATTTGTGCCTTCAATTTCTACATCTCCCACACCACCTTTATATTAGCAATGGATCTTTGTCTTTCCCATATTTGAGTGCATCATCCAATTACTCGATAAACGATGGGTGGCACGATTACTTATGCTCATGAAGTAGACACGGGCTCTGCTCTTATACCACTTGATGCAAACCTAACTCATATTTGTCAAGATTTCGTCTCAATACAGCAAATTACCAAAATTGATGCTTCTCTCAACCATTTGAGATCTAATCTCATTAAAATAATAGTGGGATAGAGTCAGAAGGATGACTAACTTTACATAATTATGGCCACATTCCTTCTTTAGTAATAGGATCTTCGCAACACTCTTTATAGCTTAGGATCGGGCCTACCCGACACTATCCACATAATAATTTCGTCCCACTTTATATATATATATATATATATACTATTGAAAAGGTAGTTTACAAAGGCTGTCAGTGTAAGCCCTCCAAGTGAGACCCTCTCAATCTCTCCACCAAATACCAACAAGCTGACTATAGTAGTCTGACATTATACGAAAGCCACAAACAAAAGCTTAGTGGGATGTAATATTTGGCAAGGCCCATAGTTAAGTTTTGGGTCACTTTATGTACATATCGGTGCATTGGGAAAAGGTGGTCGCATAGAGTCGTTGGGTGGAAATATCTGGGCTTTTGTCATTCTCATTTTTTCCAACTAACGGTCCCGGGGTTCGTTAATTGATGGACTTTGTCAAATTGAAATTAGACCAAGTGTTGTGTGAGCTTTGGCTATACTATATATATATATATATATATATATATATATATATATATATATATATATATATGACTCTATACTTCGATTCTCCTTTGGCCCATCTAGTTCTCTTACTTCTCTCAGCTTTGTAGTACTCCCTGAGCTTCTCATCCCGACCTTGTGTCAAGAGAACTCTCTTGAGAAATGTTTCTCTATGCTTCCTCTCCTCAGCCCTTCTCCACTCATGCAACTAGGAATATATAATATATCGTGTATGGTTCTAGCCTACAACAATTAACTTGAAAACAATTTATTGGTCGTATATGTAGTTAAATATATACAGGTGACAAAGATTGCAAAATTACTATTTGGAGTAATATTAAGAGCTCTCTCTCACACAGACACATCTTTATTTATTTAAATCAAAATAAATATAATGATTACATGAGAAATCATTCCAAATCCATGAATATAGGATCTGAGGAAAAATTTAGGGAAAATTAAAACAATTTACAATCACTACAACAACTTTTCTAATTACGCCGTAAGGCGTTCTTATCTGAAAACAACTTCCCTAGCTGCCAATGTGTCCATGTGTGAGCCATTGGATCAAATCTTTCCATTATATCCACAAGTAAATAGTTTTATATTTATCCTTTTTTTTTCTTTTCTTTTTTCAGTTAGATTGATTTTAGGTGTATAATAGAAATGTTGGTATTGACCTTATTTGAAAAAAACTTCCCTAGCATCCAATTTTTCCATGTATGAGTTGTTTTAGGCCATTAGATCCACAAGTAAATAGTTTTATCTTTTTTTTTATATATATAATGTTAGTTTTTTTTTCTTTTTAATAAGTTAGATTGATTTTAGGTGTATAAAACAACCCATGGTATTGACCCATGGTATTCATGTGGAATATAGTTTATTAAATTATTTCACAGGAAATGAAATAATAAAACAAATAATTTATACATAAAAAAATAGTTCTTTGGCATTCAATTCTTTATTAATATAGTTGTTTTAATTAGTAGGGATTACAATATAAAAAAATTAGTTCTTTGGCATTCAATTCTTTATTAATATAGTTGTTTTAATTAGTAGGGAGTACAATAATTTTTTAATCAAATAATAGGAGAAAACATATTCACAATATAATTTATTTGAATAAATAGATGTGTGTAAAATAGTTTAATAAGAAACTAGATTTGTAATTATAAAATATAAAACTATAGCTTAAAATTGTGAAATTACTTTGTATTTTTTTGTTTCTTATGTATATAGAGAAAGAATAAACCAAGTTTGGAGTTAAGAAAATAAACCATAACATAAAGAACAATATCTCCTTCCAAATATGTCTCCATATTAAAATGACATTCATTTTCTTGTATACCAAGACTATTGTTATTCATATACAATAAAAAAATTATTCGAATATGTAGATGAACTTGGAGTAAACTCTATTTCTATTAATAAAAATTCTCTTTATTTACATATATGCTAGATAGATTGTACTTGAATGTATTTAAAATATCTTATGTCGGTTTATATTTATGTTTTCAACCACAATTTCCTATTTCAATATCTACATTATGTTGGTTTATATATTGGTTTATATATATGTTTTATATATAACAAAAGTTTCTGGTTGATAACTCTTATCATTAATATCTTTGAAACCTCCACGACTTGCTTCCATGGAAGCAAAAAATGCCTTTAATTCCTTCACAGTGGCTCCTTCTATGCAACAACTTCTTTCTCCTAGGCTACTCTTACCTATGTTATTTCCTTACGGCGTTTCTTTTGCAACATGTGGTGCAATTTCTAGTTTAAATAATTACATGGAAATATAGAATAAATCATAACCTAAAAAACCACTTATGTACGAACCAACTCCTCTATTAAATGATTTTTACCTCTTGGTCAATGAAAATTATAGATGCTTTTGCATCAGTTATGCAGCTCATTTAATAATTCATATAAATATTAAAAAGAAAGTAAAATTTTTCCGTGAATTCACTAAACTGATCCACCCCCACCCAACATAGTGTGACTAACAGATGAAATGGCCCTTTTCTATGTTTTTCTGGTAAATTTTGTTCAAAATTTGGTACAAATTTTTAAAATCATATGTTTAAGTTGTTTAATTAGAAAATACCAAGTTCCTTCGGATTATTTCAGTGTTGAATCCATTTATGCATTCAAAAGTGTATTTTCAAGGAAAATGTATTTTGTCCGTAAGTTACCCTACGTCATTGTACAATAGTAGATTGTTATTATTAATAATTGTCATTACAATTAATTTGATAATTTTTTTTTTTTTAAAAGATATTGTTTTATAATATTCAAGTATATAATAAATTTATTATTATTATTGTTGTTGTTGTTTAAAACATAACTTGTTGGTAAATATTTCTTTGAAATTTATCATATTGGTGTAATAAAATTTTCAAATAAAAATTGAAAATCATATATATGGGAATGAAATAATTACTACTAATTGTTAGAAATTACTCTCTTAAAGATATCATATAAGATAATTATATATAAATTAACTCATAACCATTTTATGGGTTCACTAAATTGGAGCTTCAAGCTTCAATTTTAATTGATAGGAATGTTTATGAGTTAGGGTAAACTTATATTGCAACTAGAAATTTCAAATGGGTATGTGTTTAAAAATAGTTTTCTTAGTAATATTGTAAAAATAAATATTTATTTTTCAAAGTTAAACATTATAACTTACATTGATAAACGTTAAACTAATAGATCAATAGGAAAATTAATTTCTATAGTCATTCCTTGGAAGAGATTGATAAAATTGATATTTAAAGTGAATAAATTAATTTCGTGCTCCGGGACTTGCATAAACTTTGGTGGTTAGTAATTTTAAGCACTATATAAAGCCCATGCTAACCCTAAAACCCTTTATTAATCCCTAGATATTGTAATATTACATTTTTATTGTTATATTGTTATGCTGGCTAGAACCTATCATGGTCCCATTTTATTATAATTGTACATTTTCTCTCATGTATATATACTAAGGAGACCTAGTCTTAGAATCATCAATATTATCTTGTATATTGTATCTATTCTAAAAAGAGGTTTTCTCTCAAAGTTTACTATAATGATTAATTTCCTATCACTTATAAAATTCAAGGTTCATAACATTTAGTATGACAACTCATGATCCTAGGTTTTTGCTACTTTAAATAGGTCATCATGGAATTTTCAGTATAATTTTTTTTTATAGGAGAGTGAAACTTGGAGAATATTGAGGAGAAATATTTGGTAATATTTGGTTCAAATTTCAGATCTTATTTCTCTATTTTTTTTAATATGTGCTCCAAGGAAGTTACGCTTCCTGAATTCTATTAAAATGAATCTCAAACATGTAATTTTTTCATTTTCACTATAACTTTTTTCTGGTTATTTCAAACCATGAAATTTGAACAGTTGAGGTGAAATATTATTGAACATATAGTTCAAATTTTATATCTTAGTTTCCTATCATTTAAGATACATAATATGAGGAGTTTCAAGTTGTTAAATTCTCCTAAAATCAATTTCAAACTAGTTATTTGGAATTTTCGCAAAAAAAAAAAAATTGTTGGAAGGTTTTAGACAGTAAAACATGGATCATGTTAAGGAGAAATCTTAGAGAGAATTCAGTCCAAAATTTAAAATTTAGTTCACTATACTTTCATATTTATATTGCATGGAAGTTAAGGTTGGTGAACAGTCCTGAAACAAATTTTAAATAAATTTAAACCGGCCAACTAAGTTGGTAATTTTTCCATATATTCTCTTATAGGACTTTTTAGACTATGAAATATTAAAGGATTTTAGGAGACATACATATATACATCATATAGAAATTTCATAATTATAATTGAAGAATCATACACATCCAACTCTATACAATTTTAAGAGTGGGAAGAGGCCAAAGATGGGTAAGTTTTGAGAAAGTTACCGTAATTTTCACTTGGAAAGTAAAATTCTAGTCACATATATGAAATTTTAGAATAGACATATAAAATCATTAGATTTAAATGTTTTAGATATAAAATAACTCAAATATCAAATATATAGAAACAAAAAAATAGCTATTTAGATATTATCTGAAATAAGGTATGTAACTTACAAATGACTTAACTTTTGATTAGAAGATCCCATTTTTTTGGTGACTAAAAGATTTGATAAAGAGGAATACCATTAATGTTTTCTGAAATTCCTCCAAAAAAACTACTATGCCAATTAAATCTATTGAAGGCTCATCCTTGACTCATGAAGAAAGTGAGGTCTTAAAATATAGGTTATCTCATTTAGGAATAAAGTGAATGAAATGGATGGTATTATGTGAGAAAGGTGTGTTTATAAAGTTCTCAAGAAATATTAAAGAGAAATAGGAAACACGATAAATTAAAATAATGAATTAATAGAAAATAATACAAATAAAAATAACTAAGAAATAGAAAAGAAGATGAATGAAAATAAGGAAGGAATAAAAAAATACATAAATTTCATGGAAAATGTTTTCTTAGAGAAACTTCATAAAAATAATATTGAGATCCAAGGAAATAATTAAAACATTTTAGTAAGAAATCTGCCTAAAGTGTATGTGGAGATCCAAGGAAATGATGAACATAAGGAGAAGCATGGTGTTAAGAACCAATATTATATGGGGAGTATATGTTATCACAATTAGAGAGCACAAATAATGAATTAGAAAGCCATAGTCACCAAGGAACTACTATGTTCAAAATATCAATATGAGGAATTTTGATGGCAATGATTCTATAACATGTATATTTAATATGGAGAAATACTTTATCTAGACCAAGTGGCATCCTTACAAAAGGTAAATATTCCATCCATGTTTTTAGAACAGTATTAACATGTATGGTATCAATGGCTTTGTGAAAGGAAAATGGATTCTATTATATTTTGGTCCACTTTTATAGAGGAATTGATAACACAGTATGAGGATATTTAGAGAAATACATTCTTCATTCAATTGGTATATCTTTGAAAAAAAGGTCCAACTATAGAGAACATTAAACAATTCTAAAAGTTTAGTCTCAAAGTAAAGAATATTTCAAAATATAATTTGTTAAACCTTGTTATGGGAACATTAAAGGAGAACACCTAACATGAGGTGCATCTCCTTGAACCTAAATCTCTAGAGCATGATTTCACTATAGCTAGTAAAGTTGAAAGTAAAAATATGGTGACTAGAAAATTGGTCACTGATAACTATATAAAAAGTCATGCTTCCTCTCTAAAACCAATAAGGTTGACTCCTTAGCAAGTGGATGAAAGAGAGTGAAGATACTATGTTTTGACAGTAAGTATAGTAAGGGGAATAAATGTAGTGAGAAGAAATTATTCTACATAAACTGTGAGGATGGAGAATATAAAAAAGTGAAAGCTTCACAAAATATAGAACTAGAAGAGATTACTCCAACAATCTCTTGGCATGTATTGGTTTGAAACACTACTTTATAAACTCTCAAGATAGAAGGATATATCAAAAATAAAAATAAAACAATATCTATTGATTCAGTGTACCCATAAATTCATAAATTAAAAATTGGAAAAACTTCTTATTTTCCTTATATATACAACACCAAAATTTCAAGTAATTATTGCATATGGAGGTACCATAAATTTTTTAGCAAAAATGCGATAATATTAAGCTGGATATAGGGGAGTATTTGTTGATTAGTCCTATGATTTCAATAAAAATGGGCGGTCTTGATGTTGTATTAGGATTCCAATGGCTACAGTCATTGGGAACAATGACCCTTAATTTTCAAGATTTTTTCATAATACTTTTTCATAAGGAAATTGAGTGTAGAGTTATAAAAGGGAAACCTAGTAAAGTGGCAATCTCTAATACCATGATAAAATTGCTAAAAGTGGAAACCAATGTGTAATTGCATAATAAGGTTCATTAGGTGTTCAAACATCTATATCCTTTGCTCTAATGGATCTCCAAAGAATTATCAACAATTATTTTAAGGTATTTGGAGAGATACCTAAGGGTCTTACACCTACCTAATATCATAACCATTCTATTTTTTTTTTATCTTGGGAAGATCATGCACAACATGTTGACAGGGTCTAAACACTATCGGAAAAGAAACAATTATATGAAAATCCTTCAAAGTGTGCCTTTATGGTTCAATAAGTGGAATACTCAAGTTATATTGTATCGCATGAAGGTGTTAATATGGATCCTCATAGAATATAAGCTATTAAGGAATGGATAATTCCTAATACCTTGAAGAAACTCATAGGAATCTTATGATTGATAGGTTATTACAACAATTTTTTCAATAATTACGGTCAAATAACACCACCTCTAACAAAACTATTGAATAAGGAATAATTTCTTATAATAAAGAAGCAACCAAATATTTGTATGAACTTAAATATGCTATCTATACAACTCCCATATTTTCAACACCTCACTTATAAAAATAAAATAAAAAAACCCTCATTATGGAGTGTGATGTATCATGCATGGTATTTATGAAGTTTTCATGCAAGAAGGAAGGCCCCTTGCCTTTGAAAGTAGTAAACCTAAAGTAAATAACTTGCTTAAACCCATCTATGAAAATGAAATGTTGGACATACTACATGCTGAAGAGAAATGACATACATACCTAATAAGAAGACACTTCAATTTAAAAACAAATAGTGATAGACTAAAATTATATATATATTCCATATACAACCATATACAGATATTACCCTCAAGTAACATGATGCAGGAAAACCCTGCCAAACCCACATTCTTGCCACTCTCGTGCATATGTAAATGCATCTCCAAATCTTTGCCCAAATAAGACTCAGTCTGGGCAATTTCACACTCTTTGCGGAAGCTTATTAATCTCACATTTGATGGCTATATAATAACCATTACATAAGTGGAAGCTCTCTTTTAGCTATAATATTATGGTTATGAAACCATATTTCAGACTTTCTTCTCATCATTCGATTTCCATTTAAATCCCAAAAATATTCATACCAAGGTTATTTCACAAATGTAAGATTTTCCCAAAAGTATTAGGAAAAGACTTTAAAACCCCAATGGTTTTATTTAAATTCTCAACTTTTAATTAAGCCCCAAGGCTTAATCCATCTCAACTCAAAAGTTTGGATTCAATTAATTAAATCCCAACAACCTTCACGCCTTAATTAAATGCCATAGCATATTTGACCAACACCCATATATGAATTCAAATCTTGATGAAAACCAAATGCCAATATAAAACCATGTTTTAAAAGTTCAAACTGGCAAATTAATACCACTACATATCGATATTATGCATTCCAATATCAATGAGTTTTATATGAAACTTTACGGAAAATACCACCATTTAAATTAACACGTCCTTGGATTCTTGGATCAAAACCCAACAATGACTCATATCATGTTTATATAATACATTTGATTCAATGGTAAATTCTTTCAGGCCAAGGTCACTTACCTTTCCCATTGACATCCAGTTGCATCGTCCATCCAACGACTTTCACGTTCTAATTTGAATGCCTTCGACTTCAACCATATTCAAAATGAATTCCAGCTTCAAATTCAATTTAGACTCCACTTGAATTCGACTTTATACCTCTTATTTAGTTTGTTGAATGTCTCCTTAGCACGATGGCTCGACTTCACCTAGTAAATAATAGGATTTCAATGCAGAAATTAACATGTTTAAAAATCAAAGACTATATCAATTGCGTCCGACTCGAAACCTTATTGAATTCACTGAATTTTCACACATGTACTCAATGCATGCGCGTTTTCTTCTCACAGGACTTAAACCGAATTCAAATGCATTTGGAATACATCCAGTCATGCAGAGATTCAACGCCTTTGACCATCATTTATCCATCATATCTTATTTTCCATGCTAAACTTGAATTCTACTTTTCTTGTCCACATTTAAATTACACCATTTCTCTCTGCTATCCCATGTGATGATATTCAAGGATTGGACAAGCTCTTAAGACAAGGCCTCTTTAGCTATTTGCAAGTCGAACCCTTCAACGATTCCGCAAATGCTCATAATTCTGTCATAATAACACAGAAATTCTTCCTTTACTATTTACTTCGTGGTTCAACTAACCATCATTTCGATTTGTTGTTGTCCACAGCTCCATTGCAATCTTTTCATGTGTGGTTCCATCTTCTATCAGTTTAACATCGCAAACCAAAGTTGATGTATTCAATGTTGGATTATAGTTCAGTTTTCCTTCAACTTAATTGACCCTTTTACTGGTATGTGTGCAACCTTTTATGTTGATCGATACACATTTATATCGAATCTTCTATTTCACACATATTCAACGTTTCAATCCTTAAAACTTCAACATGTGCTTCTTATCCATTCTCGCACAGAAACTTAAAATATTCCTCACACATACAGTGCGTATAACAAATCTTTAATACAGGATTTTAACCATACATAAATGAATCAATTAAAGCGCATAAATCAGAAGCAATTCTTTCATATAACAAATGAACTTACTTACATGGAAATCTCAGTTCCTGGCCTGATTTTCAAATTATTGGTCCTTCTTACAATTTCCAAAAGGCTTGACAAACAAAACTCTGTTTGTCTTCTTCAACATTGTCTCCTACCTCTCTCCCTATTCTAAACTGATATATTTTTCCTTTGAGGCTTATTAATTTATACAAATTTAATTGAACTAATTTAGGTTCAAATCCCTTTAATAACTCAACAAGTCCTCAAATATCTCAACAAATCCTACAATCTAGATTTATCCCTAAAATCTTGAAACTAAATCTATCTTAGGCTTCATAATTAATTCTTAGATATCTCAAATATAATTTCTCTCATGTTTTCCAATTATTTGGAAATATTAAAAAATCCTCACATATAATTAATTAAAAACTTCTCAAAAATCCCATTAATATTTACATAAAATTAATATTTCCTCACAAACATAAGACCCCCTAGTTTAAATAAAATACAAAGTATTTTCCCGAATCTAATGATCCTGCATCAGACTCCCAAGGTTGAAAATGATCATGATCTCCTGATCATGCGTTTTAAATCTTTTTCTGCCTGGATCCCACACTTTGTTCTGTAACTCATCATCTATATTTGTTATTTGCTGCTTTTCTCCAGGTCTCCATATCTTATGCTGTCTTGCTCCACTGGCTTCACTTTCACAATCTGTCTCTGTCTTGATTTTGCTGCTGCTACTTTTCCTCTTTCCTGCTGATATCTTCCTCTGAGATAATTTCATCATTATATTTCTGATTAGTTTAATTTCCTTGTCCAATAATTCTTCAGATTGTTGATTTCTTGCTTTAGCTTGCTGAGCTCTTGCTTCTATGCTTGCTTCTATTCTTACTGCCACCCAATCATCCATACCCTCTTGTCTTCTATAATAAAAAAATTCTTCTCTGCCTTCTCCTATCAGCAAATTATTGGACTGGTACATTGTGTACTTCTTTCTGCTATCTTCATCTCTCTGCATCTACAATTCCCAATTCTGAAATTGAGATTTTTTTTCCTACACTGAATCTTGACTATTCAACATCATTTCCAGCAACATAACGTCCTCATCCCATGGATTTGAAATTTCCATAGAATTTTATTCTTCCTTCATTTGACTGCTCAACTGAGTCAAATGTTCTTCAGCACCTGCAACAATACCTACATTCACAAAACACTTTTTAAAATAAAAATCATAAGGCATTAGCACATTTTCTTCCTTTGCCAACATTTTAGTATGTTGTCCTGAATTTTCTTCTTTAATTAGCACATCAGTATGTCGATTCTCTCTTCCCAAAGAATTATCTGAAGAATTCTCAATATTGAAAACTAGTCTTTCTCTCACATCATCTGTTTCCATGATGTCTTTCTTTTCTTGTTCAGTGTACTGAACTCTTTCTTCTGCAATCTCTCTGTCATACTCTGAATTTACTAACAAGTATTCCAGCAATGCAATTTCCTTTTGGCATTGTTGAAGTATATCATCATCATGTACCATTCCTGCATTCACACACAAACTTTCAGTTTGTAAATCAAAATGTTCAACAGTCTCAACTGCTGGTTTGTATACTAGCTTTTCAAGCTGATCCTCTTCTTCATTCACAAGAACTTCCTCTTGTACTGTAACAGCTTCAAGTACAAACGAATCACTGCTTTCTTCTTCAGAGCATTAATCTCCTGAAAGATTATTTTCCATACTTGTGAAAACTTCACAAGATTGCACATCCTCCTCAATAAAACCTGTAATCACATCAAAATTGTCATCTACAAAAATACAAGTTTTTACATTATCAAGCTGATTTGGATTTACCCAATAGTTCAAGAAATCATCAATGATATCCTCTTTTGTTTCACCAATGGAAACCTCCACTTTCAACTCATTTGCTCTGAGTTCTTCATGTCTCAACTGTATACTCATCATCTTCTCGAGCTCCCTCAGCTCTTCTATTAACTGCATGCTTACCTGTTGATCCCTCTTTACTTGTAGTCTCTGCCATTTCACTTCCTTCCTCATGGTCCAACCATGTATCTAGTCTTTCGTATTTTCCTGTAACAATTCCATCAATAAATCAAGATGAACCACTATCTCATCTTTCTCTCTCTCATACTTTTCATTGGTAAACTACTTCCATATGCCATTTTCGTTCGCATTTTCCTTCTCCTTCTTTCTACTGTGGCCTCTTTCTGAACCTCTGCTCTCCCCTTTATGAATTTCAGTAGTCATCTTCTTCACTATGAGTTTCTCACCCATGAGTTTCACCAAGCCTCTACAACAGCAAGCTCTCCTGCTGTCACTTACCTCTCCAATCCTTTCCTCTAGATCTGGTCTCTTGGTAATCATTGGTCCTCTGTTGGAACCTTTTGAGAATTTCTTCATTGCTCCTTCAGGCTTCACTCATCTGTAACTTTATTCAACCTCTTTTGAATCTTCAGGTTCTGCCACTCTCTCTTAGAATCCCTTACTGGACTCCTTCATCACTGCCCTCTAGCTGTGATCTGCTTCTTTCTGCTGAGATTTTCTTCAACCTGCTTGCAACCTAAATTCTGCAAACAACCTTCAAACCAGAGTTAAATATCATCTGTCAACTCACCTTCAAGATCCCGTTGATCTTGCTTCACTTCTTCAACTACACTGCATCTCCATGCTGCAATCTTCATCAGTTTCAAAATCTGATATTTATTCATCACATGCAATTAATTCAATTTAAAAACTTGAATCTTCACACAGAGCTATTCCCGCTCTGATACCACTTGATGCAGGAAAACCTTGCCAAACCCACATTCTCGCCACTCTCGTGCATATGTAAATGCATCTCCAAATATTTTTCCAAATAAGACTCAGTCTCGGAAATTTCACACTCTTTGCGGAAGCTTATTAATCTCACATCTGATGGCTATAATAACCATTACATAAGTGGAAGCTCTCTTTTAACTATAATCTTATGGTTATGAAACCATATTTCATACTTTCTTCTCATCATTCGATTTCCATTTAAATCCCAACAATATTCATACCAAGGTTATTTCACAAATGTAAGATTTTCCCAAAATTCTTAGGAAAAGACTTTAAAACCTCAATGGTTTTATTTAAATTCTCAACTTTTAATTAAGCCCCAAGGCTTAATCCATCTCAACTCAAAAGTTCAGATTCAGTTAATTAAATCCCAACAACCTTCACGCCTTAATTAAATGCCATAGCATATTTGACCAACACCCATATATGAATTCAAATCTTGATAAAAACCAAATGCCAATATAAAACCATGTTTTAAAAGTTCAAACTGGAAAATTAATACCACTGCATATCGATTTTATGCATTCCAATATCAATTATTTTTATATGAAACTTCACGGCAAACGCCACCTTTTAAATTAACACGTCCTTGGATTCTTGGATCAAAACCCAACAATGACTCATAGCACGTTTATATAAGACATTTGATTCAATGGTCAATTCTTTCAGGCCACGGTCACTTACCTTTCCCATTGACATCCAATTGCATCGTCCATCCAACAACTTTCACGTTCTAATTTGAACGCCTTCAACTTCAACCATATTAAAAATGAATTCCAGCTTCAAACTTGATTTAGACTCCACTTGAATTCGACTTTATACCTCTTATTTAGTTTTCTGAATGTCTCCTTAGCACGATGGCTCGACTTCACCTGGTAAATAACAGGATTTCAATGTAGAAATTAACATGTTTAAAAATCAAAGACTATATCAATTGCGTTCAGCTCGAAACTTCATCGAATTCACTGACTTTTCACACATGTACTCAATGCATGAGCGTTTCCTTCTCACAGGACTTAAACAGAATTTAGATGCATTTGGAATACATCTATTCATGTAGAGATTCAACGCCTTTGACCATCATTTCTCCATCGTATCTTATTTTCCATGCTAAACTTGAATTCTACTTTGTTGGTCCACATTTAAATTACACCATTACTCTCTGCTATCCCATGCGATGATATTCAAGGATCGGACAGGCTCTTAAGACAAGGCCTCTACAGATATTTGCAAGTAGAACCCTTCAACGATTCCGCAAATGCTCATAATTCTGTCATAATAACACAGAAATTTTTCCTTTACTGTTTACTTCGTGGTTCAACTAACCATCATTTCGATTTGCTATTTTCCACAGCTCCATTGCAATATTTTCACGTGTGGTTTCATCTTCTATCAGTTTAACATCGCAAACCAAAGTCGATGTATTCAATGCTGCATTATAGTTCAGTTTTCCTTCAACGTAATTGACCCTTTTACTGGTATGTGTGCAACCTTTTATGTTGATCGATACACATTTATATCGAATATTCTATTTCACACAGATTCAACGTTTCAATCCTTAAAACTTCAACATGCGCTTCTTATCCATTCTCTCACAGAAACTTAAAATATTCCTCACTCATACAGTGCGTATATCAAATCTTTAATACATGATTTTAACCATATATAAATCAATCAATTAAGGCGCATAATTCAGAACCAATGCTTTCATATAAAAAATGAACTTACTTACATGGAAATCTCAGTTCCTGGCCTGATTTTCAAATCATTGGCCCTTCTTACAATTTCCAGAAGGCTTGACAAACAAAACTCTGGTTGTCTTCTTCAACACCTGTCTCCTACCTCTCTCCCTATTCTGAACTGATCTATTTTTCCTTTGAGGCTTATTAATTTATACAAATTTAATTGAACCAATTTAGGTTCACATCCTTTAATAACTCAACAAGTCCTCAAATATCTCAACAAATCCTACAATCTAGATTTATCCCTAAAATCTTGAAACTAAATCTATCTTAGGCTTCATAATTAATTCTTAGATATCTCAAATATAATTTCTCTCATTTTTTCCATTTATTTGGAAATATTAACAAATCCTCACATATAATTAATTAGAAACTTCTCAAAAATCCCATTAATATTTACATAAAATTAATATTTCCTCACAAACATAAGACCCCCTAGTTTAAATAAAATACAAAGTATTTTCCCGAATCTAATGCTCCTGCATCATAACAAAATAATGAAAATAAATTAGCATCAAAGTATTATTTCCCCTATAAGGTGTTGCAAATTATTAGAAGCATTGATTATAAATTGGAGTTTTCTTCATATTCATGTGTACATCCTGTCTTCCATGTTTATTTCTTAACGAAGGTAATCTGTGAAAATATCATAGTCTAACTTATTCTACCATACATTAATAAAGAAAGGAAAATAATATTAGAACAAAAAAAATCTTCGTGATCAATATATAAGGTGTAATACCATGATCATGAAATGATAGATAGTGGATCCATGTCCAGATGACATTATATCCATGAGCATATACGAAGTGGATCTGCATTTGAATATGCATAAGGAGAAAGTTGGAATTGTGAAGAATACATATTGATCCTCCAAAGTACCCAAGAAGTAGTTGGCATGTCCAATAATATCAATTCTTATCACCAAAAGAAGGCACCAACAAAGCCCATACTCTTTAATCCAAATCCATCATAAGTATGAACCTATACCATGTGAATAAATGATCTGAAGTAAAACATGATAAAAGCACAATCACTAATCATTGATATATACAATTTCTAAAAGTGAGGTAACCCACCAACAATGGGAATCAGAACCAAGGTATATAGTACATTCTTACAAGTGAAAAAATATGTATTATTGAACATTTTTAGAATTAACCAATTAATATGTGTCATTCTTGTTGAGAAATTATTGAGTGTTGATGTGAAGGAAACTATTATTTATGATTGCAATCCATAAGGTACTCTAAATTTTGTTTAATTATACTTCTGAGAGTAAGAGATAGATTCTATAGGAATAGCTCCATTATAAGGATGAAACTGAGGCAACCCCCATCAAACAATACACAAGGTGTGAACATGGACATGTTTCAATTTCTTACATACTAACTTGAGAGAAAAAACTACTCATTATGAATTCAGACTACGAAGGATAAAATGGAAGGTCATGATAACTAAAGAATGGTTGAAGAGATTATATAATTCCCTTAAACATTAACACAACAAAATGAGGACATAGGTAGCAATAAACATCAACAGGGGCCAATGATATTCATCGTCAATGAAAGATGCATTGAGGCATTCTCCATAAGGGTTGTAATAGTAACCGATCAAAACAATAAAAGCTAAAATATCATATAATACCTCCTAAGAAAATATGTAAAACCCAATTGTAATGAATTGGCTCAAAATATGTTATTTATTTAATGGTTAAAAAATAATCTCTACCACCTAAGTATATGAACCATAAAGATCCAAATTATTTACCCTCTCTCTTTTTCTATTTAATATTTAATTGTTCAAATTGCTTTAATTTTATAAATATTAATAATAAATAAAGGATACCATGATACAAAGGAGGAGATGAGTGCCACACATTGTGAAACTATTATCCAAGTGCATAAAATAAACCTACAAAAAAGAAACAGAAAAGAGGTGTTGTGTAGGATTTGCACACTCATGTACATGAATGGATGAGAAATTGATTCAAATGGAAAGTGATGAATGTATATGTAAGGGATGCCAAAATAAGAAACTAAACTACAACGGAACATTAGAAAAGAAGCCAGAATTATAAATAACCAACACAAATGTAAATCAAATAAAAATAAATAGAGCCTACTAAGGAATTGTTTAAATTAAAGGAAGAAAGAACCATATGGATTCTTACTTTAAAGTAATGAAATTTTTAACAAGGCTCATATTACTATGAGAAAGACTCAACATGGGATCGATTGACTAAGTAACAGCCCCACATACTATTTTTTTGTCTCCACTAGATGATGAATAAAAGTTAGATTGGAACCCCTCCTTTATTTTTTTTCCGAATTTCTAATCCTTCATGCAATTTGGTTTGATTTGATAATTGTATACAATAAATATCCATGAATTTATTTAGGTTCACTCTTTTCAGACTTCATTAGACTCTAAAATTTTACTTAATCTCTACTCTTGAGCTTTTGAAGCCTTTCATTTTGGTCATTCTACCATCTTAAAAACATCTAAAATTTACCTTTATAATATCATGGGAAGCTTCCCTCTATCACAACATATTGCATAGAAGTTTTTATTAGGTATAATACACCATAAGATAGGATTTTTTTTAGAATTTTTTGAAATTTTGACATATCACACCTTTCAAAATATTAATTTCTTGCATTCTATCACATTGGAAAAATCTTTCTCCCATGATACATTATAAAACTTGAAAAATTCCAAGAATTTGACATGTCACATGTAAAACAACATTCACCATGACACATTTCCATTGTCAAAAATTTCCTCTCCCATGGTATATCACACCATATTTTTTTTCCCTTTGCAACTCACTACTATAAGCTATGTTTTCAATCTTTGAAACAAATTTTTATTTATCATTCCCTAGAAAACTTTCAAATGTTCAAATATATTGCACCCACACAAACTTTCCTCACACCATGACTATCCCATTTAAAATTTAAAAGGAAGTTAAAATAACAATATTATAAATTATAAACCAAATTTTGGCCCTCTTCTTGTTATGATTTCATTCCCCTAGTTTTCATTTTATATGCAAACACATAAAATCCACAAGACAAATATAATTTCAATACCATAGACTAGTTCACCATACAAATACACACAAAAACACCAAATTTCCTTCTTCTAGGTATGCATTAACCTCCAGTTAACTAGATTCATTTCATGTGTAACTCCCAATATATCATGATAAATATACTCTAGCCAACATTTATTTTCCACATGGTCGTCCAATTCCATAAGGAATCTAAGAGATGGGTTAAAAAATTATCCAATGCATTCGCTTGTCCCAATGGCCGAATGGGGAGAGCTTTCCTCCTCATATTTTAGAAAAACCCTCACTCTTAGCTAGTAAAATATTATCCTCATACCTCCTCATACCTAAAAGGGATAATAATTGTCATATTATCAAACCCATTTCTCACTCTTCCTCCTGCCACCACTTTTGGAGTTTACATATTAATTGTTAAACCCTTAGTTAAACTGAGAGGGGGGGTGAATCAATTTAACACATTCATGGACTTTTAAAACTTTTTCATTAACACTTGTTTAAACCTTCATTTCATGTTCAACTTAACATGTGAGAAATCTTAGAATGTGAGCAGCAAGCATTAATATAAAGTAATAGTAGACTTAATATGAGAGCAGCAAGTATTAAGCAGATGATATAAACCATATCAACACATAAACATCATGCACAGAGACACCAGATATAAGTGGAAACCCATAAAGGGAGAAAACCACATCTTATTATTGTTTTGATGCAAAGGCAAGCTCCAACTCCTCCTCTCTCACCACTTATATTTTCCGTAGGCATCCAACCCACAGTGAGGCCCGTCTCCACCCCCAAGCTACAACTTGCAAGGGCAGCCTTACTCCCACTTCCACTCCTGCAGTAATCAAACAACCACAGAGGTGTTCCAAACTCAAATATAGGGTACAACTAACATTTTATCAAGCTACAACTTGATGTGGAAGCACCAACTCCCATCTATTTTCTGCAGGCACCAACCTACAGGAGGCTCCAACCTCAATCAGCTACAACAGACATCTATCAAGCTACAACTTGATAGGGAAGCTCCAACTTCCTTACTCCTTCAAAAGGAAAACACTTGCTGATTTACCTTGGATATCAGCTCTGTTCTGTATCATCTTCACTTCTGTGCATCAATCTTCAAATCTACCTTATATCATTTTTGCATCTTCTCAAATTCACTATCAGCTCCTCGTTCTCTTGTTAGCTCCTCCTTCTTCTCTTCCTCACTACTTAATTTCAGCATTCTCTAACTTTTCACAACATCTTGCTCTACTCCTCCTTATTCTTCTCTTCTCTGCCTCAATTCCATACTCAACATTCTCTATGCTCACTTTCTCTCACCTCTTGCAGCTTTCTTATTTTCTTCAACTCTCTTCAATTCTGCTGCACACTCTCTTCTTCTCTCACTCTGTTTTCGTCAACCTTCTCCCCTTGGATATTACCCTGTTTTATACAAAATAGCTTCATGGTTGTTTGTATTCTACTGGGAATTCGAAATGGATAGCCATGTCTCTTTGCCTTCTACCTTCTCATCTCTTTTATTTCTCATTTAGAAAATATAACTGTAGGTACCAATTTAACATTACAGTGGGATATTTGTTCTCTTCTGGAGACTTGCCCATGCATCAGAAACAATAAAAATCAATTACAACATTTACTTTCATAATTTTTAGTTACATCAAGACAAATTTCACTTAGCCCATTTTTGGCTTTTGGCTTTGCTGAATTTGTCTTTTCTGCAGTTGTCAGGTAACTGTTCTGCCTTCTTCTGCTCACTGTCCTCTACATATTTTCCAGTTTTCGTTTCTTGTTCACCTGTCAAATTCATTCCTGTGCATATTCCTGTCAACACCTGTTCACTGCAATTTTGAATCTGCTAAATATATAAAAGTTTTACCAGTTTAGTTCCCAATAACTCTCAAGGTCCTGTTCATATAAAAAAATGCCTTTCCAAAATTTGATCCAAGTTATTTCCAAAATCTAGGCAGCTCAACATTCCATTTTATGTGCTGGAAATTTAATTAAATACCCCAAATAAAATCAGAGTCTGGAAAATTCAATGATATATCTGGCTTCCTTAAAATTTTAAATCTGAGATATAAATTAAAACTCTCTAAATGGTCATAAGGCAACAATCTCCACTATGCCTAAAAGTAGACGCACCCGCCTATAATTTCTTAACTGTCAACGTACTCATATAACTTTATAAGCAGAAGATTTATGTGGCTTAACCTTTTTGTGAAAATCCCAAGGTTATAACATATTAATAAGCTAACATATCATTCCGACCCATTCAATTTGAATATACGCCAATACACAATCCTTTTCATGCGAGGTTCGACTTATTCACAATATATATATTACCATATGCATATACTCCTTGTTAATAAACCTTTTCATTTAACGCTTTCCTTTGTCTTAGTCACCAGATTTTATTTTATAAGACCCTTTAATAAATAAAATGCCCTTTCAGGCCCACCATCCGAAAGTTTCTTATGCTCTGATGCGATGAGCCTTCTTCAGAGTTTTCCGATTGCGATTGATCGCAATCGCAACTTTTAATTGCAAGTTCCGATATTCCTATACTCCGATGCTTTTTTGCGATTAGGCCGGAATTCAAATACATATTAATGATATTTTATAAGCCCATTGGGTCCCGGCTTCAATCATAATCGCAACTTTTAGTTGCATGTTCCGATATACTTATGCTCCGATGATCCGATGCGATTGGGTGAGGGTCCCACTAGCTATCAAATCTCCAGAACTTAAACATATATAAATCGGTGTTTAAACTATATCGGGTCTAGAACTTCAATCGCAATCGCAACTTCTATTGTCATGCTTCACTACCACACTTTTCTCCGATGTTATGTAACACTGCTATGCCAGAACTCAAACATATATCAATCATGATTTATAGACCCATCAAGTCCAGGCTTCAATCACAATCGCAACTTTTTGTTCATATGATTTGCTGTCACCTTTTTCGATGCGATTGATAAGGGTCCCACCATATGGTACTTTGCCTTTGATAGAACCTTTGGTTCTACGTTTAAAAGGTGCTACACTTATATAAAGCACTGCATATATATATGCTTCTGCTTCTGCCTTTAGTGTAACCTCCAGCTGGGTAATGATTCTCGGAATAAGGTTTATATCTATACTTTGCCGCTTGGGTTAATATTCCCGTAATATTATGTATCCTCCCGCCTGGGTTACGATTCCTGGAATGAGGTTTATATATATACTTTGCCGCTTGGGTTAAGATTCCCGGAATTGTGGTTATGTATCCTCCGGCTGGGGTAATGATTCTCGGAATTTTATGTAGGGGTTCACACTACATATAATGCTCTTCATCAATATTATATTAAGTCTTTGGATCAGACTTAAGCCCAACACTAATATATGTAGTAAAATGACCTTTGTTAATATTGTGGCTTTATCTCTGTTCCACTGATTTCTAGTTCTACCCTCGTTATATACAAATGATTTCTGCCTCTACCTCTGCTGCTCGACCATTTTATCTCGACCATTTCATCTCTGTCTCTGCCTTCACTGTGCCTCTGCCTCTACTGCTCAACCTCTGCCTCCACTGTGCAATTCCTCAACATAGTTTAATTAACAAACACCACTTCCATTGTTTCTTTATATGATTCCACTTACCCCTGACTGTTCGACATTACAATTAATACACAACATATTCAATCTTGTTCGACATTTTATTCCTCTGCTCCTTGACTGATGTTGCTCCTTACTTAGCTTTTTGTTGCCTTTGCTACCTCTCTGCTGCCTCTATTCCCTGTCTTCTACTTTGCCTTATTGCTAGTTCAGGTGCTGCTCCTTTGTGCTCCTTTGCCATCAATGACAAAATTTCCAACAGTCTCCCCCTTTGGCATTGATGGCAACACATCCACCAATAATCCAATGCTTCCTCTATCTATCTGCTTTTCCTCCCCATTTGACATTAATGGCAAAGGGTTGCACATCTTCTCAGTGTAAATTCTATCTCTGCATTTCCTCTCTTTGAGATGTGCTTAGGCCTTCTTCTTCTGACTTTGTACCCTGCTGCTCCAAACTAGTGTAAAAGAGTTGTTGAGAGAACACTTTTGAGGATTATTGATCTTGAATGTACACTACAAGTTGATACAATCCCAAGGCACTGACTCCTTTCACTTGTATAAAGCTGAAAAGTGAGGATAATGACACTTCATAGAACACATTGTACCAGCTTTATCTAATCAGAGATGCATCATTGGATTAAACCTAAAATACTGAGAATGCTTCAAATATATTTCAGTGTCTATCCGATGTAGTGCGCCAATACATTTCTGGTGAGGAATAATGTGGATGGAATATGTCTTCTTCTGCAATACTCATCTGTAGTACAACATTTGTTCAATTGTGATGAATCCAATATGTCTTTTATAGTTGTGGTTCACTTTTCTTGCCTATTGGTGATCATTTGAGCTAGGATGTTGATAATAATATTACACTTAATAGCTGCAGGTCCTTATTACTGATATGATCAATGAATCAACCAGAATTTTATCTAAGAGATCAAATGATTTTACTGCTTGCATAATGTACTTTCAAAACAAAACCTTGAGGTAGGATACATTCAATGTATTTGTCAATCTCACTTATCAACCATGCAATTCATTTATGACATAAGGAGGTATGTATGTCAGTAATCAATCTCTATTTAAAGGTTGATTACCAGCAAATCCTTTGTGCTAAAGTAGTATTTAGATAAAAAAAAAACTTTTGAGCTTCAGATGGTAATCACAACTAGTACTTTATTCTTTAGATACTTTGACTGTTCTATCAGGATGAACTTCCACACGAGCATATTCAAAATGTTTAATTGAAAACTTAGCAAACATACTTCACACTATTTTGTAACTGATCTTAAGAAAGAGGCCTTGAAGATATACATGTACCAAAATTAGGAAGGCATGCAATTATATATATAGAAGAAGATATTTCTTCAGTGCTCAATATACTACTTCAAGTGTAAGCAAGAAAATGTCATTTTTGCTCTGCTACTGACCTTTTCATGCTGAATGCGGATAATACTGGGAATATTACCTTGAGGTTCTTTTGCCATAGTTCTTTGATCCTGTGGACCTGTATCATACTACTGCTCCACTGCTAATGCTTGGTAATTTGTTGATAAGCATGTTTCTTGTACCTAAACACCAATTGATATTACTTTGATAAACCATGCAGAGGTTTCACTTCAGCTTGTACATTTACCCATAATTAAGACATCCTTCATAAATTCTATTATTGAGCTCTCAATTGTTTTCAACAAAAATCATCAATATACTGAATCTGATCTTGGCCTCATTAATCTTTTTCTTTTTCTGTCATTTTGTTTAGAGGAAGTCACAACATTTTCTTTTCTAGGACTGCTCCAGAACCATTGCTGCTTTACATACAATTCAACTGTTCTAACATAGTGATCTTAGGGAAGACATCTTCAATTTCTTTCCTAGGACTCTTCATGGGCAGATCACTCAGAAATTTATCACTTACTTGACTGTACTCTTCCAAGGGGAATTTTCATAGATGAGTGATGTAATGATATTAATGATGACAGGCACTTTTCTTACTCATTCTTCTTAATGTGATTCATTGTCAATTCTAGCAATATGATGCACAATGTGATCATCATTTAAGGTGCTGATGTTTTCTTTCTATTACCATGGCTTCTTGTTGCCTTCTCTTCTTCCATCAATCTATTAGCTAATTAAAACATCAGATAATCGTCTTCCTCTATAGTTCTCTGTTAGAGGAATTTCCTTTCACTTCCTGATCTCATAGCTGTTCTCATTTCATGGAGCTCTTCTTAGACTACTTTTAGTGGGGACTACATATGAACTTCTCTCCCCCTGGGATGTTGCTTCATATTTATCACTGGTTGGATATTTTCTTTGTTTCCTAGAGTAGCTCCCCCCGAGACTAGGATGTATTCATTATGTTATGGAGATAATAGGCTCCCCCTTTCTCTTTTCCTTCCATACTCTATTGGGGTTCATCATAACGTCTGCACTCCTTTCCGATTCATAGTTTTGTTTGATTGGATTTGACTTCATCATCTGTTTGGAGTTATTTAATATATATGGCAGTTTACAATCTTTTGCTTTGTGACCACGCTTAAGGCATACATAACATCTTATTTGACCAAGGTGCATTTGAGCTGATGTATAATATTTTGTTCCTCTTCTTGAATACATTTTACAATCAACAATTTTATGTCCAAAATTATTTCATGCATAACAATAGCCATGGAAATTATTTGTGTACCTGGTGAAAGATTGTCTTGTCCATTTTCTTGCTTGATGGGTTCCTCTCTTTTGCTTCATCCTTTGCTGGTTGGACTGGATTGGCTTTGTCTTACAATATGCTGCATTATGTCCTGGTTTATGACAAGAGAAACATGTGATATTTTTCATAGGAGGGAGGAACCTCCTTTGAAATGTTCCGAATTTGTTCAATTCATATTTAGGAGCATATGAGCCTTTAGCAGTTGATTGTTTCATCTTCTCATTCCCTGTTCTTTCATGTTGCTACTTGATTCTATTTTTTTCTCTGCAACTCATGTTCTTGTTGGCTTTTGATTCTGTAGGAATTTGCTGAGCTCTTTCACTGTTCTTTATAGCTTTTACAACAATGATTTTCTTGTTATCTTCTTCCTTGGACGTACTGGTTTCTCCTTCATATCCTATCCCAGCCTTTATGAGAGGAGACCTTTGAGGATTTAGAATTTGGTCCAGTTGTTCAGAGATTTTCATTTGAGGAGTATTCATTAATAAGTCTCTTTGGGCCTTTTCTAATTTCTTTGTCAGGCTCACTACTTCTTCTTCCAATTTTTCACATTCCAGGTTTTTCTCTCTCATTTGTTGTAGCAGAGTATCTTCTGCTTTCCGTGCTTCTTCAAGTTGAGTCTTCATGCTAACAATCTGTTTCTTATCTTCATACTCTTTCTCATCACAAATTTGCACCAATGTCTTCAGGTCTTTGTTTTCATGCTTCAATCTTCCTATTTCAGTCAAGGCTGTGTCAAATTTGGCTTTTTCTTCAACTGCAATTTCTTCATGGTTCTCACTACCATTCACACTAGCAGGTACCTCATTTGATTGAATATTTTCCTTTTGACCTGAATTTTTCTTTTTCTTAATTCTCTTCTCCTTCTTGACAATGCAATCCTCTGTGTCTACTCCATGCATGAAATGCAGTCTATCCCAGATTTCTTTTGCTGAAGTTAAATCCATTATCAAATCAAAATCCTTATTATGAAGATTTTCATATATCACACACTTTGCCTTGGCATTCTATTGTTGTTCTTGAAAATATGGAGAGTCTGTGCAGTAACCATCACACACAAGCTTCCATACCTCAAGTTCATCAACCATTAAACATGTTTTAACCTTATCTCTCCATTCAGGAAAGTTTGTTGTATTTAGCACAGGTACATTTTGATAGTCCATGACTCAACTAGATCTCCTTCAAGCTATTAAGCTTATACCAAAGGAACCGGCTTTGATACCAATTGTTAAACCCTTAGTTAAACTGAGAGGGGGGGTGAATTAGTTTAACACATTCATGGACTTTTAAAACTTTTTCATTAACACTTGTTTACACCTTCATTTCATGTTCAACTTAAAATGTGAGTAATCTTAGAATGTGAGCAGCAAGCATTAATATAAAGTAACAATAGACTTAATACGATAGTAGAAAGTATTAAGCAGGTGATATAAACCAGATCAACACATAAACATCATGCACAGAGACACCAGATATAAGTGGAAACCCATAAAGGGATAAAACCACATCTTATTATTGTTGTGATGCAAAGGTAGGCTCCAACTCCCTCTCACCACTGATTTTCTGTAGGCACCAACCTACAGGAGGCTCTTACCTCAATTCTACAAGCTACAACTTGTAAGGAAGCTCCAACTCCCATCAAGTTTCTACAGGCACCAACCTACAGGAGGCTCCAACCTCAGTCAGCTACAACTGACATTTTATCAAGCTACAAATTGATGTGGAAGCACCAAATCCCATCTATTTTCTGCAGGCACCAACCTACAGGAGGCTACAACCTCAGTCAGATACAACTGACATCTATCAAGCTACAACTTGATAGGGAAGCTCCAACTTCCTTACTCTTTCAAAAGAAAAACACTTGCTAATTTACCTTGGATATCAGCTCTGTTTTGTATCATCTTCACTGCTATGCATCAGTCTTCATATCTGCCTTATATCATTTCTGCATCTTCTTAGATTCACTATCATCTCCTCCTTCTCTTCTCAGCTCCTCCTTCTTCTCTTCCTCACTGCTTCATTTCTGCATTCTTTAACTTTTCACAACATCTTGTTCTGCTCCTCCTTCTTCTCTTCTCTGCCAAAATTCCATACTCGACATTCTCTATGCTCAATTTCTCTCACCTCTTGAAACTTTCTTATTTTCTTCAAATCTCTTCAATTTTGCTGCACACTCTCTTCTTCTCTCACTCTATTTTCGTCAATCTTCTCCCCTTGGATATTACCCTGTTTTATACAAAATAGCTTCATGGTTGTTTGTATTCTACTGGGAATTCGGAATGGACAGCCATGTCTCTTTGCCTTCTGCCTTCTCATCTCTTTTATCCGCTCATTCAGAAAATATAACTGTAGGTACCAATTTAACATTACAGTGGGATATTTGTTCTCTTCCGGAGACTTTCCAATGCATGAAAAACAATAAAAATCAATTACAACATTTACTTTCATAATTTTTAGTTACATCAAGACAAATTTTACTCAGCCCATTTTTGGCTTTTGGCTTTGCTGACTTTTTGTTTTCTGCAGCAGTCATGTAACTGTTCTGCCTTCTTCTGCTCACTGTCTTCTACATATTTTCTAGTTTTAGTTGCTTGTTCACCTGTCAAATTATTTCCTATGCATATTCCTATCAACACCTGTTCACTGCAATTTTGAATATGCTGAATATATAACAGTTTTACCAGTTTAGTTCCCAATAACTCTCAAGGTCCTGTTCATATAAAAAAAATGCCTTTCCAAAATTTGATCCAAGTTATTTCCAAAATATTGGCAATTCAACATTCCATTTTCTGTGCTTTCAATTTAATTAAATACCCCAAATAAAATCAGAGTCTAGAAAATTCAATGATATATCTGGCTTCCTCAAAATTTGAAATCTGAGATATAAATTAAAACTCTCTAAATGGTCATAAGGCGGAAATCTCCACTATGCCTGAAAGTGGACGCACCTGCCTATAATTTCTTATCTGTCAACGTACTCATATAACTTTATAAGCAGAAGATTTATGTGGCTTAAACTTTTTATGAAAATCACAAGGTTATAACATATTAATAAGCTAACATATCATTCCAACCCATTCAATTTGAATATACGCCAATACAAAATCCTTTTCATGCAAGGTTCGGCTTATTCACAATATATATATTACCATATGCATATACTCCCTCTTAATAAACCTTTGCATTTAACTCTTTCCTTTGTCTTAGTCGCCATATTTCATTGTATAAGACCCTTTAATAAATAAAATGCCCTTTCGGGCCCACCATTCGAAAGTTTCTTATGCTCTAATGTGATGAGCCTTCTTCAGAGTTTTCCGATTGCGATTGATCGCAATCGCAAGCTTTATTAACCTGTTTCGCTATGTTGGCTTGTTCCGACGTCCTGCTCCGATTGCGATAACTCCGATGCGATGCGATGCGATTACTCCAATTGTGATTAATCACAGTCGCAACTTTTAATTGCAAGTTCTGATATTCCTATACTCTGATGCTTCGATGCGATTAGGCCGGAATTCAAATACATATTAATCACAGTTTATACGCCCATCGAGTTCGGGCTTCAATCGAAATCACAAATTTTAGTTGCATGTTCCGATATACTTATGCTCTGATGCTCCGATGCGATTGGGTGAGGGTCCCACTAGCTATCAAATCTCTGGAACTTAAACATATATAAATCGTTGTTTAAAACATATCGGGTCCGGAACTTCAATCGCAATCGCAACTTCTATTGTCATGCTTCACTGCCACACTTTTCTTCGACGTGATGTAACATTGTTATGCCGGAACTCAAACATATAGTAATCATGATTTATAGACCCATCGGGTCTGGGCTTCAATCGCAATCACAACTTTCTGTTCATATGATCTGCTGTCACCTTTTTCTATGCGATTGATAAGGGTCCCACCATATGGTACTTTGCCTTTGATATAACCTTTGGTTCTCTATTTAAAAGGCGCTACACTTATATAAAGCGTTGCATATATATATGCTTCCACTTCGGCCTTTAGTGTAACCTCCGGCTAGGTAATGATTCTCGGAATAAGGTTTATATATATACTTTTCCGCTTGGGTTAAGATTCCAGGAATATTATGTATCCTCCCGCCTGGGTTACAATTCCTGGAATGAGGTTTATATATATACTTTGCCACTTGGGTTAAGATTCCCGGAATTGTGTTTATGTATCCTCCGGCTGGGGTAATTATTCTCAAAATTTTATGTAGGGGTTCACACTACATATAATGCTCTCCATCAATATTATATTAAGTCTTTGGATCAGACATAAGCCCAACACTAATATATGTGGTAAAATGACCTTTGTTAATATTGTGGCTTTATCTCTATTCCACTGATTTCTGGTTCCGCCCTCGTTATATACAAACGATTTCTGCCTCTACCTCTGCTGCTCAACCATTTCATCTCGACCATTTCATCTCTGCCTCTACCTTTGTTGTGCCTCTGCCTCTACTGCTCAACCTCTACCTCCGTTGTGCAATTCCTCAATATAGTTTAATTAAAAAACTCCACTTCCACTGTTTCTTTATATGATTCTGCTTACCCCTAACTGTTTGACATTACAATTAATGCACATCATATTCAATCTTGTTCGACATTTGCTTCCTCTGCTCCTTGACTGATGCTACTCCTTACTTAGCTTTTTGCTGCCTCTGTTACCTCTCTGCTGCCTCTATTCCCTATCTTCTACTTTGCCTTATTGTTGGTTCAGGTGCTACTCCTTTGTGCTCCTTTTCCATCAATGACAACATTTCCAACATTAACATATCCTAGAAATCCCTTGGAGGGAACGAACCTATCTTCATTCTCAAACCAAATCCCTCCATGGGGAGAAAAATTTTCTTCTTTTAATCCCATTTGAATGCTAGTATGTTTTTTATAAGTATTTTAAGGAAGATATTAGGTTATTTTGGTAAATATATTCAAGAATCCCCAATACTTTTACCAAATAACATTTTAGATGACTATAAAAATTTATCACCTAGTTTTTTACTTTGTAGAACTATATCAGCTAACAAATTAATATTCTTCCCCCCCATCTTCTCTGATTCCTTCAACAATTCATATAATTGTAATTTTCATAGCATTATTTTTTAGTAGTATCCAAGCTTTGACCTTTGAAATTATATTCTTTCACTTTTATAATTGAACCATGGATGGTAATAATTAATGTGACTACCCCCTTCGTGAAACTATAAATGATTTTTATGGCAACCGACATCCTCAAAATAATTAATGTGATTACCCCCTTGGTGCAATTATTAATGAGTTTTATGGGAACCACTCTGTCAACTAAAAAAATTCATAGCTAAAGATAGCCACCATTAAAAGACAATAGTCTTTAATTTATTTTCCACTTGTCTCGACAAAAGAATCTATATCTTTTGAAACTCAAAATGATAAGGTGTGATGTTTTTGACATGGATAAATTATAGGCTCTTGATATGGATTCTAGGAAGGATATGAAGCATAAATACTTCATTGTTTAATTAAACCCAAATTAAAAGAAGGAATTAGAAATAGATGTTGGTGCTCTAGGACTAACATTTGGTCATGTAAGAAGCTACATGGAAACTAACATAGTCATCAAATGGGTGATTATACCTTTTTTTAGGATGACACTTATTTAGAAATTCCATTCCTCCTCAGGAAGCTGACATGGATGAGGGATCTTACTAGTTAATTAAACATTCCCATTTACACAAAGTGGTTGTGGAGTCTAAGATATTTCCTTACATGGAGACAATCTATTGGATCATCAACCAACCAATACGAATAATAAGAATATCAAAGATGAAAATGGGAAACCAACCAATATGAATAACAATAATATCAAATATGAAAATGGGAAATCTTCAAATCATTTCAATTTTTCACCTTTGATATATATTAAAATTTACCTATAGTACTTGTTGACCTCACTAAAGACTAGATGCCACAATTCTCATTAGATTTTATAGAACTAATGAAAATAAAGTGAGTAATTAGTAAATTGTTCAAATAAAAGAAAACAATAATTCATCCAACAAACCTACTTAGGACTCCATACAAGATTATGGTAGCTCTCCTAAGAAAACTATATGGTGTAAAAGGTGCCATGAATTTTGAGGAATTGTGGAATATTATACTTTTGTAGTCCAATTTTCCATTTTCAAAGATCACTATTCACACTTTTGAAAAGAGAATTCATAGCTTTTAAGTCTATATTACACTCATTACTTCAAATTTAATGAAATGATCATTTCAAGATATTTTCCTCGATTGCATAATTCTCTCATTTGCCATAGTTTTGGAGGTAGGGTAAATGATGAGAAGCTTCTTGATGTTAATTCATGTAGAGGGAAATACCAAGAAACATAGGAGGGAAAAATACATTCTACTCAATCTTTCTAAATGCCTCCCCACTATTAAATTAATGGTAGCTAAACTAAAGATTTGAAAAATACCACTTTAATCTAATTAATAAAAAAATATTCTAATATCTAATTATTTTTTATGATTTTTTTTGTTAATTATATTGAACATTATTAATTTATAATAGAATATATTTAATGTGTTTTATTAGTAGGGAAATTATAAGAAGATGTTGATTATTTAACTTTTATAAATGCAAAAAATTAGCACTTTGTTATTTGGTCCATAACGTGTCTATTTTAGAATAGAGTTTCTAAAATTTTAATTTAATTATCATAGTTTTAGGTGAATGGTATGGATTTAGTCTCTACAAAATATTCTAAAATATTTTTAGCAGTGGATGAAAGGTTGACAATTATCTGAAATATAGTTATGTATTTTCTACTCTTTCAATTAAATTGATTAATTAAAAAGATGTCAGTATTGTAATAAAGTCTATATATAGATTGAGAAGGACAAGTGTTATTAGTAGGTTATGGTATTGACCCATGGTATTGTAATAAAGTCTAGATTGAGAATTTATGTGGTTAGTGAGGGTGAATCTCCATATTTAAAAATATCATTACATGTTCTTTTAAATGTATATATATTTAAATCATATATTAATTATTTTTATAATTAATATAATAATAATAATAATAATGACGTAAGGCGTTATTATTTGAAAAAAACTTTGCTACCTGCCAATGTGTACTATTGCTAATCGTCAGATGTCTTGTTAGACAATTGAAGAAATCTAAGCCATAGATATAAAACAGTTAAAAAATAAAAAACATAACCAAAAACCTTAATATGAAATTTCCAACATTAATCAGTTATTCCCTAGGTAATAGCCGCATTTGCTGTAGAGAAGGGGTAGCTGGAAGAATGAGGAGGGAGAGCTGCAGCCACAGGTGGAACAAGCAGAGAGATTGGTAGTTTTTAGTTTGTTCTAGTGGTTTTCAGATTTTATTTTAAATGTGTTTATTTTATTCATTCTTTATCTATCTCATCTGGTGTTGTCTGTTCCAGTGAAGAACTAAAGAAACTTGCTGCTGACTGTTGCATCCGTTCGATTTTTCCTGTGAGTGCTGCTGACTGCTGCGTCTTTTCCAGTTTGCATGCTGCTGTTGCGTCTGTTCCCGTTTTCCTGTGAGTGCTGCTGACTCCTATTAGGTATGGCATTCTGCTTCAAACTTCATCATCTGTGCTCTCTGAATGTGAGATTCATGTTTTACCAGTTGTCTGTGAGCTTCTTTGACAGTGGTTTGCTACTTATCTATTTCTGTTAGTCCAATTTTCTATTTTTTTTCTATGAAGAAAAAATTGTCTTCGAGCGCTTTTCTCTCCCATTTGAACATATTAAAGAAAAATGTGGTGAAGAAAATAAACGTATTCGACAAATTTTATTTTCTGGCAACACCAGTCTAGTCTGATTAAAGCATGCAATGCAAGATCACGCATTTTGTCGAGTACAGGAAATTGGAATCCATTCCCGAGTCTCTCCATAAAATTTTTGTTACCCCAACTTACGCAGCGAATGATGAGATATTTTGTAAATTGGAATCCACAGATGTGTCTTTTCATTGTTTTTAGGGTGATATAATCATAACTTCATTTCAGCATATTTGATCTCGATCCATTAGGGTCTCCAGTTTTCAGCAACTGTTTGTTACTCATAGGCCTTTAGTTCACATGCCCTGTTTGCTTGAATGTCTGCCTTTTTTAGGGCCTGTCTCCTTGTTTTGCGCTTTGAGGATGTGAAAAGAACATTTAGGACAATGCTTTTTTTAATTGAATTTCCGTATCATTTTATTTAGTTATCTGGTAGAAAACTTTTGTTAACCATTTGGGCATTCATTCAAGGACAATAAAAGCTACAACCGGATAGACTGGCTTCATAGATAGTCATGAGACTCTGCCTAAATAATCCAACTGAAATAAAGCCATGTCAATTTTGAGCATTGACATGGATAATTCCTTAATGCATGGTTTTAAGCACAGCTACAAATATTGGGCATTGAATCACCATCAACCTCTCCAATTATTCCACAAGTGTGCAATGTTTACAAGAACTGTCTTAATCTAAACATCTTTTTATCGCCTTGAAGCACAATTTCCCCTTTGATCTTGTTGGTTAAGATATTTCTTTCTAGTTTTCTCCACACCCATTTAGTTTTTATTTTTACTTTCTTTCGTTATTTATGTTAGACTGACGATGCTTTTTTTAATTGAATTTCAGTATCATTTTCTTTAGTTATCCGGTAGCAAACTAGATTGACTGTGATAAGAAACGATCCAGTCTCCACAGATTATGAGCACTTGCTACTCACATCTGTTGAAGTTTTGCAAATTTTGGCCGATGTGAATGTGATGAATTCTTATTCAAAAATTCTGTGAGTTGTTAAAAAAAGATTTTCTACAGCCATGTGTTTATTTTAAATTCTTACTTTGAAACCCAATTTACAACTTTCAAATTCAGCCTCAATAAAATCAAATAGACCAATTTATAATCTTGAATATTGACTGTGATCGATGCATAATGCCGAAGTGGAGAAGGAAGGTAAAATGCGATCAAAATTCTGAATTCACCCACAGTCGAACATCACTTTGGAGAAGCGGTTTTGTGGGGACAAACCATCGGTCTTGCGCAACAAGAAGGATGGTAAGTTGTTTATGCTTTTGGAGCGCGATATCACCACATGCCTAACACGTGGTGTTAAGCGGTATTATTAGCCCACTTATATCGCGTGAATTCGGATGGAGAATGAGTGAGTTCCTTTGTAGCGTGACTATGGTCCGATCAACCTGGAGTTAGATCTGAGGGAAATCGCTCTTTAAGCTGCACGAGCGTTAAATTTGAACAATGGTCAGCGTTCTCTCTACTCGCAAATGATTGATGAACATTTGAGTTTGAATATGTGGACCGAGGGATATAAACGTTGACTATAACATTTTATGACGGAGGCTTAATAATCACTCCATGGGGTTAAAGCCGTAAGCCATTATTTTCAAACTTTAAAATATTATTTATATAAATCTAATAGACATAGATATAAGTTCTATATATTTTGTATATTTTTTTTATAATATATTTACATTAAATTATTATATTCAAAATTATTTTACAATTTAATATGATAGGTTATAATGGTCTTAAAATAAGATACTAAATGATATTGCTTTGTCACCGTCCATTTATCTCATTCAAAAAATAATCATTAAAGCCTTGTCTGTTTGGTTTGATACCCAAATCACCCTTTTGTTAAATAAAAAAGTGTTTATTGCCCTTTGGTTAGGTATAATACATTTTATTTCCTTTTGTTGAGATGAATTACATTTGATATTGCTTATATTCAGAAACTGAGTGTGTACATACCTAAATTTCATATTCCACTTGCATGTTTTGTTGTAGAACGAGTGTATATCTTCATTTAATATTGCTAAAAAACTAATTGCTATTTTTGGAAAAAAATTACCTTTTTAAATTGTTTTGAGTTTATGTCTCTGATTCAGATAGGAGGTTATTATAAAATATATCACCACGTAAAATATAGATGATGCTTAAAGTAGTAATAAAGAGTGAATATTATTATAGGTATGATATATTTTAGATTGTGTCCTTCCTCCCTTACACATAAGTGTAAGTGTGAATTGCTATAGGTGTATATTAATTTCTAATTAATTTCAAGACAAGGGCATCCGAATTTGTTACTTTCATATTTTTTTATTTATACAAATTTCTTTCATGAATTCTCAAATGTTAGGAAAACAATCTACCACCAAGTTATGCAAAAAATTGCACTACTAAGTTACATGTATTTAAGATGAAAAAAATAGTTGAATTCAAATTATGTCACCAAATCCATTGTTATTTGAATTACTTAATTTAAATTTTATTTTGAGACTTTGAATAATAATTACAGTTTCATATTAATAAATTAAAGAAATATTATTTTCCTATGTTTTGTACAACATTCTTTCTAAAACCATCAACATTTTTATGATTTAGTTTTTAATATTGAACATAATCATTAGTTTTAACTTAACTAAGATGTAAATACAAATTATCCATAATTTTTATATATTAAAATTTAGATTAATTTACAAAAACTAACTTTTCAAGCAATAACTATAGCTTCATCCATGATTTCTAGGAAAAACAATAGTTTTACATATAGCCATATTTTTTTCAATCACAGACATCATTAATTTTTAACTTACACCTACCTGATAATGGTCCACTTCGGCTCTCGTTAACTTCTCATGTACTTCTATAGGAATCATAATTATACATCTAAATCAAAGCCACCTATAAAAAATTTTAATTATTCTTTTATCTTTATTTTCAGAAAATGGCAACAAATCTCATTGAGAATGCTATTTCCTCAATGCTCTTGGGGAAAATTCATATTCAACCATTTCTACAAATCGTTGAACTTGAACGTATTACATCAATGTGAAGTTCAACAGTACGATATCGCACCGCCATCTCTGATGGCACACATATGAAGCGCCTTATGCTTCCAATAACTTACAATGACCTTGTTGAAGCAAGCTAGCTTCAAAAAGGTTCAATTATACATGTTAAAAACTGGACTACGTCAACTATTGGTCCATCAATGTAAGTTTGTTACAGAATTATTATTTAAACTTTACATATTTCCTTCATATCACTTTGAACTCTAACAATTGCTCTTATTACTATCATTTACCATGTAGGTCTATTACACTACTAGACTTCGAAATTTGTACTACACCTGCACCTTTATTTGGTATTCCAAAAAATCTAAGTATCCCGATCAATTCTCAAGAAGAAGATCCATCGTCATCGAAACAACAACCTTCGTCGAAAAGCCACTACATCGTTTCAGACATTCCTACTGCATCCATTACACCAGTCCAAATTCCAATCAAAGCAATAAACCCTTACCATTCAAACTGGTGCATAAAAGGATATGTTCAAAGAAAGACACCTCTTCGAAAATTTCAAAATCAATATGGTCCTGGTAAAGTGTTTGGCTTTGACCTCTACGACACAGAAGGTGGGGAAATACACATTACGTGTTTCAAGAATGTTGCCGATTCTTTATTTGATAAAATCCAAGTTGTAAATATGTACATTGTCTCAAAAGGAAATGTGAAAATGGCTAATAAACAATACAACCACTTAAACAATGAGTGGGAAATTTTGTTAAATGCTACATATACCATATATCATGTTGCCAACGAAAGAAGATCCAACCCAACAGTGCATTTCAATATAAAATCAATCAATGATATCAGAACAACAAACGTCAAATCCATTGTTGATGTTCTTGGTATTGTTACTATCATTTCCAATGCATGCACCATACATAGAAAATATGGCTCATAAGTTACGAAAAAAACAGTAAATCTTCAAGACATGCCTAGATATAACATGGATGCAATATTTTGGGGAGATAATTTTGATGGAGTATCAAAAGAAATTTCCAACTTATGTGCTATAGGAAATAATCCCATCATAGCAATCAAGTCCGCTCGTGTTACTGAATTTAATGGGAAACATTTCGGTACTACAACAAGATCGACTATTCTTGTAGATCCCAACATCGAAGAGGCTAATATACTAAAGTCATGGTTTAGAAAAGAAGGTTCCACTACAATTTCTACACCACTGAAAAAAAAATATTCACCCTATTTTGGCCATCAACCCAAGAAAATAATTATTGTGGATATTTACAATATCAACCCCTAAGATATACCTGCATTCTACCAAGTGAAGGGGACAATAACAAAAGTATACATGGATAATTTGTACTACCTATCATACCCATCTATTGTTGATAAGAAAAAATGCATGAAGAAACTTATTCAAAGAATGCAAACACATGGTATTGCCCTAAATGCAACATCGAAGTAACTGACTGTGATTACAGATACTTACTAAATATAGATTTACAGGATCACACTGGTCAGTTGCTTTCAACAATTTCTTTTGAAGACGCAGCGTCTACAATTCTTGGAGTTAATGCAAAGGACTTCTATGTGTTATCTGAGGATCCTGATGTAATAAAGGAAATTGTCTCCAAAGCACTCTGGACAGACCATATCTTCACACTATTAGTGAAGACAGAAACATTTAGAGACATACCATGCTTGAAATGTGTCATCATCAAAGAAGAGAGCTTGCAATTCTCAACAGAATACAATAACTTCCTTCAAACAATCAATAAAATCTCAATATCATAGATAAATATGATTACAAGTACTCTTGCCTTATTTCTAATTTGTATTATCTTATTTTAAAAATACGTTTATAAACAATATTCTTTCATATGCCTTTCCAAATATATCTCTTACTCTTTACTCATATGTTTTCCAACAAAACATCTAATTGTATATAATTTCGTTTAAGGTAATTCACAATACTTTAACTTTTTCCCTATCAACGAATCAATCAACTTTACACATTACATATCCAATTACATTCATATACATATTTAAAATACTTAAATATAAGCTCAAACATATTGTTATCAACACATTACACATCTTATTATCTTCCTCTACAGCTAGAAATTACTAAAACGTCATTTCAAACACATTGTTCTAATAATATGTTAACAAAAATAAATTGTAGACTTCAATTTCTTTTTTCCCCTTCCATAGAATAACATGGTTGTTGTCTTCCCAACTAACATTTTCACTCCATCTCTCTTTCCTGTAGGTGCATTAACTTGTCGGAATGTCTACTACTTCTAATGATGAACGTGCGTGAAGATACTATGCATCAAATAAAGAACAAATAAATGCACGTCGACGTGCAGCTTATCATGCTAAAAAAACCCTCAAATATTCCCAAACAAACAAAAGGCAAAAGAAAAGTCAAAATTCATCGTCAATAACAAACGATGGAAATTCACAATTTCCATCAAACTATTCTCACTCTGAAAGAAATTCTCTTTCCCAATTTACAAGTCGACCATCTTCTCAGCAAAACACTCTACCAAATTCATCCAAATCTCATTCGCCACCAAACTCCATTCCACATGCTTTCAACGACGCTCATAATAATGATGCTCAAACAAATTCATCCATACCTCATTCAACCCCTCCATCCATTTCACATGCTTTCAAAAACGTTCATACTAATGATGCACAACATGAATTGCGTGCAAGAATTGATAGGCTTGCACCTAAATCACCATGCTACATTTGTCTTGAATCCTATCCTAGAATCCATATCCGCATGTCGAACCAAATCTATTGTTGCTACGGATGCATGGCTGAAAAAAACATTCATCGTTTCTCATTATCAAACAACATGGACCTTGGTCCTCAACCACTTGTCCTGGCTACTCTTTCAAAAATAGAATAAATGCTTATTTCTAGGGTTAACCCTATCCTCCAAGTAGCACATGCACGTGGTGGCCAATATAAATACACTGGCCACACAATTTGCTTTCCGCAAGACATTACAGAAATAGCATGCATGTTGCCACGACGTGTTGAAGACTTGGATATTTTAATCATTACACGTCAAAGTAATGACCGTCAAGCTTATGACTGCATTGTAAGTAGACATCGAGTTCTCACCACATTAGAATACAAATTGACAAATGATCCTTACTATAGGAATGCTCACATTGATAAAAATGCACTAGCATCCTTACCAGAACTCCCAACTGATATCTCCTCATCCCTTCACCATTCTAATACCACAGATCCAACTACTCAACTGTCAATCCAAACACCAATTTTCCTGACTGAAGATTCTGTAGACCAATACCCACACCATACATCATCATTCATTCCCACTATACCTAATAGAAATATAGAAATATATAAGTTTATTTTTTTTTGTTTTTATTTTAATTTATCATTTAAAATTTGCAAATTACATTTACTAGTTTTATGTTCTTATTTTTATTGCGTTGAACACTTCAAATGATAACATGAAAATATTGGGAACATGAAAATATTAAAGAGTAAAACATGAAATTTCTACTATAATCAACAATCTCATAATTTTAAAGTAAAAAAATTTACATTTCAATCAATCTCATAACTCAAAAGTACATGCTTGTAACTCAAAAGCACAGATCAACCTACTTTACCATAAAGAAAGCCAAAAGCATTTTAACCCATTGACATAAATCTTATAGATGTTGGATTTTATCATTTTACTTTGATAACATAATTTTTTGTTCATGCAATCATGCCAGGAATTCCACCTCCTGATGTTGCAATACAACACAAATGGAGATATTATAACATTATCTCTAACCCCCACTTAACATCGCTATATATGCACCACAGATTCACAACATTTCGTGAAGTTATATTGGAGAAACACTTGCAAACAAAAGACTACTGGTATAGGTATCTACTCTACCACATTACTTTCATAATTCTCTATACATCAAGCTCCTTCTATTTCAAATTTTTCTAAAAAAAAAAACATCCTTCGCAGGTATGAATGGCAACATAGAGGATCAGTGCACATCCATGGCTTCCTCTGGATACAAAATGCACCTGATATGGAGACTCTTAATTGGGATAACATAGAAGAAGTTGATCGTGCTAAAAAATTCTTCGACAAATACATATCAGCTTGGAACCCTCGGCTTTCTACAATTTCTAACCAATCAATTTTTCAAACAAACGTAGAAGACCCTTGCTTATTGTCTACGTCAGATATTCTTAGAAACAATCCTTTTAATGATTATGTCCAACTTATCAATTTCATTGAGAGACACACAAAATGCATTGAAAACACATGCCTCAGGAAAAAAAGGTTCCTCATTCGAATGCCAATATAAAGCACCTTGGGAACTACATGCACATTCCTCCTTGTTCATTGACTCCAATGGCCAAAAAACATACACTCCCGCTCGTAATGATGATCGAATAAATACCTATAACCCTACCATCTTATCTATCTGGCGTACAAACATTCATTGCCAACCAGTACTCTCAATCCATGCTGTTCAGAAATATATCGTGAAATATGCATCCAAAGTAGAAAAGAAATCCAAAACATTCCATGAAATGCTACGTAGAATTTTACTCGCTTCACCTAATGTTGACCTGGCAACATCTGCGTTTCGAAAATTCGTTGCAGAAACTCTTGTTTATCGTGACATTGGAGCACAAGAAACATGTCATATGATACAGAAATTACCACTAACAATGTGTAGTTGCTCCTTCTTCCCTTTAAATGTAAGCCAAAAAATCTATATGCGCCTTCCAGAGAATAACACCACCACTCCTCCATCACCACACTTCATAGATACATACATCCAGTGACCATCTCCCTTAGAGTCCACATCTCTTATAGAAATAGCAAGATCATGGTCATATGATCCCCGTCATAAGACAAAAAAATGGAAACAAAGACCCAAACAATAAATTCTTCGTATCATACCACGCTATTCCTCAATACCATCGACCACCGACTCTTCTTTTCTGACTTCTGTAGAGTTTAACTTATGCTTTACAAACCATTTTTCCATATCGCGAGTGACATAGGAAATTCTGCTGAAGAATTTATCAGAAATTGGCAAGCATTTCGTCCATTATACAAACCATGGCATCAACACCAGACACTATCTGATATTGGTCCTCCTGCAAATGATAACACAAATACTCAAGAATTCCATCCTCCAGAAACCATGGACCTCAACGAATGGGAATTACTCTCTCAGTTGTACCCTACAGATGAACTGCACATAAATGACATTCAAATGCTTGGTCTTCGTGGTTTTGATGACAACCATAACTGGAATGATACAACTATTCCATTGCATCTCCAAGAAATAGGCACACATTTCATTGAGAATAATCGCTCTGTCCATCGCATTATTCAAAAAAATACAGATCCTCTAATGTGCCTTAGCTCATTATCTTCAATGCAAAAAAAAGTTCTGGATATTATTCGTGCTCACTCCAGTAAGAAGGATATCTCACCTGCTTTGTGAATGATAATACAAGGCACTGCTGGAACTGGGAAATCCCTTCTTATAAATTACATCAGATAAATGCTCATAGCACTTGTTGGCTTAGAACCTTCACCAATCATGCTCCTAGCCCCTACAGGTGTTGCAACATTCAACATACAAGCATCGACAATCCATTCTGCTCTCCACCTTCCAATAAAAGATCTTACACCACTAGAAGGCAATTCTCTTGCAAAATTTCAAGAAGAACTTAAGCATATTAGGTACATTCTGATCAATTAAATGAGCTCCATTGGACCTAAGCTTCTTCACCAGGTTGATGAATGGCTTCGTGAGGAATTTCCATTAAAGAGAAACTTACCATTCGGTGGTTGTTCAATTATATTAGTTGGTGATCTCGGCCAGTTACCACCTGTCCAAGACATACCACTATATGCAGGGACAAGTCATGGAACTGCATTGTGGAACACATTCACAACAGTCATCACATTGGACAAAATATTTCGTCAACAAGGTCAAAGCAGTGCTCAAGTTATTTTCAGAAACGTCCTCCAAAACATTAGAAATGCAAATCCAATAATTGAGGACTACAACATCCTTATGACGCAAACAGACTCTTTCTTGTCTAAAGATGAAATACAGTCTTTCCATGATTCTATACATCTATTTCCAACAAACTCTCAAACATTGTACCATAACAAGAAAATTATCAAATCTTTAAACACTCTAGTTGCAAGATCAATCGCAGAAGAAGACACCACATATTCTACATTCTCATCAGACAAAGAGAAACTAGAGCGAATTGTCTACCTTTGCAAAGGGAAAAAAGTAATGTTGACTTCCAACCTTTGGGTTTCAGTAGGGCTTGTTAATGGTTCCCTCGTGGAAATCGTATCCATCTTCTACAAAGAATAAACTTCACCTCCACAACTTCCAACATTTGTAGTAGTTGAATTTAAAAAATACATCGGGCCTACTTGGGATGAAACAAACCCCACTCACTTGCCGATTTCAGCAATAAAAAGAAACGGTCGTACGCAAATTCCACTAAAAATGGCTTGGGCTTTAACTATACATAAATCTCAAGGTATGACTCTGCCACAAGCAATGATAGATATTGGAAAAATGGAGTGTAAAAAATTTGGTAAACTTGATAAATATATATTATTATTGATAAAAGATGAGATATGATTACAATGGGGAATCACCAAGGCTTTAAATATAGCCTCATGGTGACCCTTGGTGAAGAGGCATGATCTTTGATCATGCCCTTTCACTTAATAAAACCTAAGATAACTATATCTAACTAATAATTAATAAAATATACATAACATTGCCCCTCTCTTAGAGATGCTTTGTCCTCAAAGCATATGTAATGATGGACAATGTTGACGGACGCCTTGGTTTCTTGAGCGGCGGGCTCTTGCTTCCCACATTTTAAAAAGATTGTGGAGCATCTTCTCGAGCTCCATCTATTGGTGATGTGGATAGCGACAAGATTTGATATTGACAGGGTCAGGTCCTTTCTTGACTTCTATTGGATGTTCATGTTCCTTATTAGGAGGTATTTTTATTGGCAGGTCTTGGAAGAATTTTTCATGTTTCCTAACTATTCCTTGTTCTTCTGGTGATTTTTCGTGATTCCTTTTTAGATTTAGAGGTAAGTTACCAACAATTATCATTCGATGCAACTTCTCCTCATCATAAAATGCTTCATTCTTAACAACCATATCTGCTTCATCACCAAAGGCCTCAACAACTTTTGGAACTGTATCAGTGGCTTTGGATGTGTTTGTCTCTTCACATTTTTCTTTCAATTCCGGGGATGAAACATTTTTTTGTTTATAAGCATCTATATTTTCATGGTTTCCTTCAATTTCAATGACTATGTCTGTTGTTGCATCTGTGACATAAGTTACGTTGAATACCAACATTGTTTATTTTTCTGCCATTGGATTTTCATTTATATAAACTTTCTCAATAACTTCTGTTGCTGCATTACTGGCTTTATTAGTGGATTGAGTTGCATTTTCTTCTCTTGGTTTCTCAGCTCTATAATTTTCATGGTTGATCTCAAAGTCTCTACTTCTAGGTGGTTCAACACTATAGCCTCCATGCGAGCTGATTTCCAATTCAACCTCATTTAATTGCTCTTTTTCAAACATGTTATATTCATGATGATGATCTGAATTAGCTAAGTTTTTTAGTTGATTATGTTCGACATTTGGGAATATTGGAGGTTGTGTCTGACTTAACTTATCTATATTATCATTTAGCTTATTGAAGAGTTCTGTCATCTTGTTCATTGCTTCGCTATGCTTTTCTGTGACCTCGTAATGATTTAGCTACATTTTTCTTTCTATTCGATTTGTCGTATCATGAACCTTTTTGATGTCATTGGAGTGTCTTGCAACTGTACCTTCAAGATCGACTAACCTTTTTCCAAAGTCATATGAATTATTATTGATCTGTTTCTCAAGATCCACCAATTTCTTCTGGAATTCAGCCATCGACATCGATGAAGACATTGACGTGTATGAGGTGGGGAATATTTTTCTGCCAGTTTTTCCCTCTCTTTTTTTTTAAATTAATTAATTAATTAAATTAATTTTTTTTTGAAATAATAATCATAATTTCTATTATTATTATTATTATATATAGTTATGGGGAAAAAGATTGTTAACCTTGAAAAGTCACGTTGTTTTTAAAAGTCACTTTGTTTTGAAAAGGCACGTTGTTTTGAAAAGGGAAAATGGGTTTTAATACCATGGGCAATTACCATGGGCCCAAAAACCATGAGATTGTAAACCACGAGCAATTACTCTTCCTTTTTAATTTTACTTTGTCTTCACATGTACGTATTTCTTTATATATATATATATATATATATATATTTATTTATTTATTTATTTATTTTTTTCTTTTAATTTTTTTCCCCCTTTGTGTTAACTTTCCTTCTCTCTTTATTTTACTAATATATATATATATATATATATATATATATATATTTCTTCTGTCTTCTTTTTAAAAACAAATGTTGTTGCCCACAAGCACTTGGTTTTTAAAAAAATATGCAATTCTAGACTTTCTTGTAATTCCTTAATTCTGGGTGATCACACAGATCCCGAAGAGCGATAGCTCTGATACGAATGGAGTGTAAAAACTTTGGTAAATTTGATAAATATATATTACTATTTATAAAATATGAGATATGATTACAATGGGGAATCACCGAGGCTTTAAATATAGCCTCATGGTGTCCCTTGGTGAAGAGGCATGATCTTTGATCATGCCCTTTCACTTAATAAAACATACGATAACTATATCTAACTAATAATTAATAAAATATACATAACAAAAAACTTAATGACAAGGCCTCGCGTTCACAGAAATTTCAAGTGTTCCTTCACTACAGAATCTCTGAATTTGGCCTGCATTCAGTTTCAACCGTTTCATGAAAATGAAAGACAACAAAAATATTGCTCGCAGAAAACAAGAAGAAGAACGTCTCTGTTCAATGTCTCCTACAGACGACCAACTCCATTCCATATGTTAACATCTCCAAAAGGTTTCCACATATCATCAGCTCCATATTTGTTTCACAGCATATCATTTCTACCTATTACTAACAACTTAATTTACTCATTATTAATACATAGTTTAAATTATTAAATTCGTTATATATTTCTTAACTATTTTCTTCTAACATTTTCTATATTTTGACACATAACACATCAACTCAAAGATATCACAGCTACAAAGCCACTGCATTCCAAATATAGCATCTCGTAAAGGTTTCCAAATATTATCAACTCCAAAATATTTTAATCACAGAACATCTCTACCTACTAACATTAACCTAATTTACTGATTATTAATAAATGGTTCAAAATATACCTTCTTGATATAATTCTTACCTATTTGCATCTAACAATTTGTTTGTTTTCAAATAGAAAACATGGACTCCTAAATATTGCAACTACATAACTACAACACAGAGATAGATGCAACAATTCATTCATTGCAGGAGATACAAAAAAAATTCCTCCCAGTCCCAAATCCAAATGTGCCACTATACAGACTGCGACCAACTATAGATTTATTACTTAAAATAAAATCTACTATCAAAGGTATAATCCAAATACACGAACGAGATAAATTGAGAAAAGCAAGAGAAGAATGGCAATCCATAAATATTCACTTGCAATTCCGAATAAATCTCCAATGTTGTTCTGTTTGCCATTGATCAACCTGCATCTACGACTGAATGTTTAAAATCACATATTACAAGTAACTTCAATTTCAAACAATATAGTTTCTTTCCAATAGAATTCACACAAAACCTCATTGAAGTCAACTTGAACAAATTATTCTACATTTTCAAATAATATATATTCTTCTAATCTCTCAATTTTTTTTTGTCTTTGCAGGTCTCCTAGCTCTTCACCAAGCTCAGCATCAATCATCCTCTTCATGATACACTTGTAATCGTTTACAAAAAATACAATTTCATTGTAAAATAGTAACATGCAATGTACATTTCTACAATTGCACACTCTTCAAATTTACATTTCAAACATTGTACATTCTTAAAATCTCATGTAATAGAAATAAATTGCCATCAACTAACCTTTCCATTACATCTTTTACTTATTCTCAATAATATAATTATGTGCTCTTTTCAGTATCATATTATTACAATATTAAAACTCCTAATAAATATAAAAAACTTCAAAAATTCATTTCAAAAATTCTACATTTCAATAAATCACAATTTATGTTCTTAAAATAGGCACAATCTCTTTCACAATTCTACCATAAATTTCTTTTTAACTATGAAAAAGCAATCTCCATTTCAAACATTATACATTCTATATACATATCTCCAATGACATTATAATATAACTTTCTTTTCAACTATGAAAATGCAATGTCTATTTCAAACATTATACATTCTATATACATATCTCCAATGAAATTCAAATATATATATATATATATATATATATATATATATATATATATATATATATATATATATATATATATATCAAAATAATTACAGCTCATCTCATTCTACCATCTTCCTTACGGCATTTCCTTTGCAACATTAGGTGCAATTGCTAGTAATTAAGGCATTCCTATTTGAAAACAACCTCCCTAGCTGCCAATGTGTCCATGTTTGAGTCATTGGATCAAATGTTAGACGATTGAAATGTTTTAGGCCATTAGATCCACAAGTAAATAGTTTTATATATGTTTTTTATACTAGTTTTTTTTCTATTTAATAAGTATTTAGGTTTGGGTGACTTTTAATTTTAAATGATGTTATTCAAAATTTGTTGGATTTAAATAAAATTTATCTCATAAAATTAAACTCCACACAAACCAATTAATTTAAATTAAATAGATAAAAAACACTATAAATAAGGAAAATAACTATTTATGTATTTAAATATTACATTTTTGTGTCACCATGCTCTTCAGAAAAGTATGCTAGAAATGTTGTTATGTCATGTTTAGCATTTTGACTGTCAAATTACACAAAAATAAAAATAAAAGTAAATTAAATAGAAAACAGCCCATGGTATTGACCCATGGTATTCATGTGGAATGTAATTTATTTAAAGCAGGAAATTAAAATAAGTATTTAGGTTTTGGTGACTTTTAAGTAAAAATGATGTTATTAAAAATTTGTTAGATTTAAACAAAATTTATATCATAAAATTAAACTCCACAAAAACCAATTAATTTAATTTTCATGGATTAAAAACATTAAAAAAGGGGAAAATAACTAGGTATGTATTTAAATATTACATTTACATTTTTGTCTCACGATTCCCTCCAACAAAGTATGATAGAAATGTTGTTATGCCATATTATAGATCTAAACTAATTATTTAATAAAATTGTTTTTAAATGTTTATAACCATTATACTCAATAATATATAGAAGAAGAGTGTAGATAAAGGGAGATATCATATGTAATGTTATCTAAAGGTACACAAATTTTTCTCTAAAAAAACTATCAACAATATGCCTAGTTGTAAAAATCAACAATACACCTAACTATGAAGTATATCCTATTTAAAAACAACCTCCCTAGTTGCCAATGTGTCCATGTCTGAGCCATTGGATCAGATGTTAGACGATTAAAATATTTTAGGCCATTAGATCCACAAGTAAATAGTTTATATATATTTTTTGTAATGTTAGTTCTTTTTTCTTTTTAATAAGTATTTAGGTTTTGGTGACTTTTAAGTTTAAATGATGTTATTCAAAATTTGTTAGATTTAAATAAAATTTATATCATAAAATTAAACTCCACAAACAAATTAATTTAAATTAAATCGATGAAAAACACTATACATAAGGAAAATAACTATTTATTTATTTCAATATTACATTTGTGTGTCACGATTCTCTCCAAAAAAGTATGCTAGAAATTTTTTTATGTCATGTTTAATATTTTGACTATGTCAAATTACACAAAAATAAAAATAAAAGTAAATTAAATAAAAAACAGCTCATGGTATTGACCTGTCACAATCATCCACCAAAAATAAATACTCATATAAAAAAAAAAAATTACTGTGTAATCTCTCTAAAGCACCACTGTCTCATCGTCGCACAGGTCAGTTTTAGTGTAGTGTACTTTTAATAACAATATTATATGTTCATATATGATCCAAAGATCCGCATTGACATAATTCATTATGTTAACGCTAAGGTTGACAATGCATTTGCTAGGCCTTGACTTATATGGTTATGTTTATATAAATGCATATTCCATTCAAGGCATACAGAGGTATTTAATCCACTGATTATTATGGCGGAACTTAAGTCTGGATGTTATCCATTGTACACTTATCGACCTGATTGTTCAGAGATAATTAAATGTCAAACTGTAAACTCCAGTTTAGCTTGACACTTGGCATTGATTTTTCGTTCTGGTGAAGGGTAGTTGTCATCTCCCATGGGGTTTGTACATAGAAATTTATTTGGTTGACAACTGTATATCGCACCTCGGTTTTCACGGGGTTTGCGAGGGAAAAGGAACTGGAGTTCTCTGTCAATTATTTGGCTATGTAGCAGCTGCTCACCTCCATGTCGCATGAGCAGGACACCGCCCTTGGTTGTTTTCTCCATCGAGCTCATGGATTTAAGACTGAACCACTACCTCTCGATAATACTTCTCTACCTCGACTTTATTTCCTCTGTTGCGCCGAATCCTTACTGCATTTCCTAGAGTTTTGTCTCTCACAAGGAGTTTTTGTTAACAGTGAACCAGGGCTTCTTTCTACTTATGGATTTTATAAACCCTTTTGACAACTCCTGGGGATTTCATGAGGTAAGATACTCAAATATTTTTTTTAATTCATTACAAGTTCTTCATGTTGTTTACATCCGGTTGCAGGGTTTTTATAAACTCGAGCGCCGGTTTAACTCACCCATGCGCCTTCTCTTTCGCAAGTCCAGGACTGTCATGCAACATTCCCTACAAGTATACTATATACTCTGCCTGCTCTTCTAGTTTTGACCTCCTTCCCAGGCGTTACCTGGCATGAGGTTTGCTCTGGCTTGGCTACTTTTAATAGGGTTTATTTTCCATTTTTCCTGCAGGTTAGTGGGTTCTGTCTCTCGAACCGTTCCTCCAGTTCTTTTCTCGGCTCCCACCCCTATCACGGCTGAACCTATCTCTTTATTTCACAGGTACACAGTAGCATAATTTCCAAATTTCTCCGGTAGCCATCTGTCCAGGTTACTTAAGAGGGTTTCTGGTGTTTTTAATACCACCCAGCTTAGGGTTGGTAGTATTCTTCATCAAGGGGGGTTATTGTAAAATGGTTAGGGTTTACAAAGACGTGGCTCGGTTGTTCCTATTATGTTCACGGTGTTTTATGGACATTCAACTGTTATCTGGCCTTTTGCCATGGCCGAGGCTTAATATTTTGTCTGACCTTTCAATTACATAAACTCCTGGTATAGTAGTACCCTGTTGATCTTGTTATGTTTAAATATAATTCTGTAAGGTTTTCTTTTGCGTTACCCTGTTTCTGCAAGGATTTTAATACCAGTTAATTATATATATATCTCTATTATTTCTTTTGTTTGTTCGAACAGTGGACTTGTCACAAGTTAATCCATTTCCATGCGCTAAATGGCTTGGCAAGGATTTTTGTATGCTAAAGATGTTTGCTTTTATTACTATAAATTATAATGCGCACAGGCTATTCTCAACATAAATCGAGGGTTTCACCGTTCTTGATTTCGTTTCCTCTTGTAAGTTTCATGGATAAGTTCCGCACTGTGTTAATGCATCTCTCAGGTTATACAGTTGTTTGTTATGTGCTTAGATCACTACTCTTGCTGTGCCTACTTCTCGCAGGGTTTCCCTTCTAGAAATTTGTAAAGGGGTTTACCATTATTTGACACAGAGTAGCGTTATACAGCCGGTTCTGGTTCAACATGTAACATAAAGGGCTGTACATAGTTTTACAGTATTAATTTTGTTCTTAGGAGCAAAGGATGCCAGGTGGGGTTTAGGCCCGAACCCTGCACCTCAAGTTCTCACTATGTTATCTTTTAGGTGTGACATGCAATGTATATGATATTATTGTATTTACTACACACATTTCTTCTCTATGGACAGTTACTGTTCCCATATTTTCTTTTCACTAGTATATTTTAATAAATTTAACTCTATATGTACAGATAGTTAATTTCTTGATTTGGAACAACTGACAAGTATTTATTCCAGTAGGGCGTTAAAATAATTTAACTCTCTTTTAGAAGACTAAACAAACTACACTTCGCAGGAATTGTACCCTGAAACTTATAATTTGATTAGGAAAAGAAAAACAATATATCAACGAGTTCTCACCCTCCTCTTCGCAGAGTTCCAACTTCCACTGATTACACATAGTAACTGAACAGATATATTTTTCTTTTGATAACCAAACCCTACTGAGAATATAGTTTAGCTAAACAACTTAAATAGTCTATTGCCTTCATTCAAAACTGTGAATTCCTTATAGTTATGTTCTGTATACTTATCTGAAATAAAATATTGATTCTTCAAACTGAGGTCCTCACAACCATCAAGGGAGGCTATGAAGTCCTCCTCTTGCCCCCTAGATATAAAATTCCGGTTGGTGCCACGGGTTAACAGTGGAAACCCTCTGTTGTGACCTCTAGAAGGCCAATCTAGTCACAAGCAGATATATTGGTTTTTCAAGGGATATAGAAAGCTATTTTCAACTGGTTCTCCCAGCTCTAGAAAATACTTTCCCCTTCTTACCAAAGTTCACAGAACCCCCTCTCCTCTCCTGGGATCCAACTTTATCCCTAGAGGAGAGGTAACTTTTTTCCAACTGTCCCCAACCACCCCCCTATTCTGAGAAACTCTTTTCACCCTCATTTTAGAATAATTATTTTCTTTATTCATTGGTTCCTCCTATTATTCTAATAATCAAAAATAAAATAGTAGTTCTCTTCATAATTCATAACAATAGAGTTTTTTTTTTTTTGTCAGGGACTAAAGAAAGAAAATAGACAATGGTTTTTAACTAGTTAATGCTAGTTAATCCTTAATGAGGCTGTCACATCTTCCTCCCCTGGAAGTAACACCGTCCTCGGTGTTTTCATCCCATCTCTACAAAGAGCTCTGGGTAGGCTTCCTGCATAAATTTTTCATCCTCCCAAGTAGCTTCGTCCAATCCAAAGTGCTTCCACTGCACTTTCACCTAGATAACTACTCTTTTGCGGAGTTCAATCTCTCTTCGATCAAGTATGCGTTTCGGCTCGACTAGAAACTCTCCGTTTGGTTCTACCTGAACATTTTGCCAATGAATTACATGTTTTTCATCATGTACATATCGCTTTAACAAGGATAAATGGAACACATTGTGTACTTGGATATGGCTGGGCAAAGCCAATCTATAGACTACCAGTCCCACTCTTTCCAATATTTGGAAAGGTCCATAGTATCGGGGAGCCAGTTTGGCACAAGAGGTCCACCTCAAGGTGCTTCTTTTCGACTTAATTCTTATGTAAACATGGTCCCCTACCCTGAACTCGTGGTAGGACCTTTTCTTTTCTGCAAAAATATTTTGTCTGTCTTGCGTAGCCTTCAGATTCTACCTTATTCTTTTTACCTCAGCTTCCATTTCAGCCAACATTTCGGGTCCCAACAATAATTTTGTCTCGAGGCTGCCCCATTTTATAGGTGTACGACATTGTCTTCCATATAATGCTTCAAAGGGACTCATTTTCAGAGATTCTTGATACCCATTATTATATGCGAACTCCACAAGGTGCAGGTAATCTTCCCACTTGATTGGCTGCTGCATCACATACATACAAAGCATATCTTCCAAAACTTGGTTTACCCGCTCTGTTTGCCCATCCTTCTCAGGGTGATAAGCAGTGCTAAAGTGTATCTGTGTCCCCAATCCAGAGAACAAATTTTTCCAAAATGCGGATGTAAACTTCACATCCCGATCTAAAATCACAGTCTTTGGCATGCCATGCAGCCTAAAGATTTCCTTCATGAATATATCTGCAATCTGTACTATCTTGTAAGTAGATTGCACAAGTATGAAATGGTCAGATTTACTTAATCTGTCCACCACCACCATAATTGAATCATTCTGCCTCCTTGTCCGGGATAGACCCGTGATGAAATCGAGGGAGATGACTTCCCACTTCCACTCAAGAATAGGTATAGGCTGCAATAGGCCTGCAGGGTGCCGATGCTTCACCTTAACCTGCTGGCATTCCAAACATTTTCTTAGATATTCTGCAATATTCTTACGCATACCTGGCCAATAATATACCTTTCTTATTGCAGTGAGCATCTTTTGATATCTCGGATGACCAGCATAATGGCTATGATGGAATTCATTAAGGATTAACTCCTTAAGACCCGCACGATTAGGTACATATATTCTTCCACAAAAGGTCATCACATGTTCTTCATTCCTTCCATATTCTGATGTCTTGCTATGCTTTCTATCTTCCTCCATTTTCTGCCACAAGAATTTGTATTCAGGGTCTTTTTGTGCTTCTTCCTTTAACTGTTCTGACATTTGGCTCTCTGGTTGACTGTAGTACATTGCATAAATGCCATGCAATTTCCTGCTCAATGCATCTACAACTCGGTTTTATTTTCCCTTAACATGTTGTATATCCATGTCGAATTCACTCAAAAAGGCATTCCATCTTGCCTGCCTAGAGTTTAAATCTACTTGCTTAAAATAATTAGTCAGGTTGCTATGGTCTGTCTTAAGTACAAATATTTTACCCAGCAGATAATGCCTTCATACTCAGGGGGCATGCACTACTGCTGTAAGTTCTAAGTCATAAGCATAATATTTTTCTTCATGTTCTCTCAGCTTTTTGGACTCATAAGCTATCACTTTACCTTCTTGAGTTAGTACTACACCAACTCCTTCCTTACTGGCGTCAGTACACACCACATAATATTTACTGGGGTCAGCTACCTTCAGTACTGGTGCTATGGTTAGGAGTTGTTTCAGCTTTTCAAAGTTGTTCTGGCATTCATTCGTCCATTTTAAAGGCTTGCCTTTCTTTTGCAAATATGTAATAGGATAGGCATTTTTGGAAAACCGTTCAATAAATCTTCAGTAATATCCAGCTAGACCCATAAATGATCTAATGCCTGCCACATTCTGGGGTACTTTCCATTCCATAATGGTTTTGATCTTTACAGGATCAACAGCTATTCCTTTCGCTGAAGCCACGTGTACCAAGTATTGGATTTCTGATTTGAAGAAATCACAGTTGCTAAACTTAGCATAAAGCTAATGCTTCCTCAATATTTCTAAAACTACTCTCAGATGTTCCTTATGTTCTTCCTCACTTTTTGAGTATATCAGTATGTCATCTATGAAGATAAGTACGAAGTTATCCAAAAACTAACGAAAAATGCCATTCATCAACCTCATAAAGGTTGCTGGCGCATTTTTCAGTCCAAAAGGTAGTACCACGAACTCATAATGTCCATATCAAGCGCGGAATGCAGTTTTGCAAATATCCTCATCCTTAATTCGAATCTGATGGTATCCGGACCTTAAATCTATCTTAGAGAACACCTTATCCCCTCTCACCTGATCGAATAAATCATTGATTCTGGGTAAAGGGTATTTGTTCTTAACATTCAACTTATTAAGCTGCCAGTAGTCCATGCACATGCGTAAGGTTCCGTCCTTTTTCGTAACAAAAAGAACTGGTGCTCCCCAAGGAGACACACTTGGGAGAATGTAGCCCTTTTCTAATAGCTCTTGTAACTGTATCTTCAACTCTGTTAACTCTGGTATACTCATTCTATAAGGAGCTCTTGACACCGGAAAGGCTCTGGGCAACAATTCAATAGTGAAGTCAATATCCCTTTTGGGTGGCATCCCAGGGATGTTTTCTGGAAAAACATCCAAAAATTCCTGCACTACAGAAATATCCTCCATAAATGGAGCCTTTTCCTTGGAATCTTCATATCCCACTTGGATTGCGTACAATTGGCAACCTTTTCTGATCCACTTTCCCATTTGGGATGCTGTTATTGGGCGTAGTTGTACAGGCTTTTTAATTCCTTGAATTTCTTTACGCGTGCCATATTGCAATCTGAAGTAAATTACCTTTTCTTTGCAGTCCACTAGGGTCCAATGTTTTTCCAGCCAGTCCATTCCCAATAACACATCATATGACCCTAATGGTAAGATATTTAAGTCTGCTTGCAACTGTTGTTCTGCCACTTCCAGTATACAATTAGGAATTTTCGTAGTTACCTTGCGTTTAGCCCCGGTAGCTAGTTTAAATAACCATGAGTTCTTAAATTTCTTTTCTTTTAATTTGCATAATTCCACTACTTTAGGACTTACATAACTTAAACTTTCTCTAGGATCTATTAAAATCGAAACATGTTTAGTTAGTATAGTACCTTCCAATTCTATCATTGTGGGCTGAAAGTCAGCTTGTCGGTTCTCCAAGGCTACATTTATACACAGTATGTTATGCGCCACGTCCTCTACCATAGATGCCTCCTGCATATTTGCTACAGTTTCACTTTTATTCCATTGGGGACAGTTTTTGTAGTAATGAGCTTCCCCACATCCCCAACACTGTAGTGGAGGTTTAGAATTCTGCCCCTGATCTGGTTTTCTTGATGCTTCAGTGGGTTTTTCCTCCACTTGCCACTTAGTCCTTTGATGATTTTTACCAAACTACTTACTAATAGCATTCCGGGTTGCGCCCTTAAAGTTACTACTTTTACCACCTTTGAAAGTGGAGTGATTTTTCTGATTGTTCTTTGCCTGCCAGCTTTTTCCACCTTCACCCTTGGCCTTATTCTACTGATAGCACATTCGTGCTTTATGGATTGCCTCATCCATAGTCTCGGGGTTAAAAAATTATATCTTTTCCCTCATGTGAGCAGGTAGACTTCTCAAAAACCTCGGCACCTTGGCTTTTTCTTCTCGGAGATAAGGTACATAGCGTAACAGGGAGGTAAATTTTGTGACATAATCGTCCATGGTAATTTGACCCAACCTAAGATCGTGGAACTCCTTGGCTTTTTCATCATAAAATCTTTCTGTCAAGTACTTGTCCTTAAAGTACTGCTGAACTAATTCCCATGTAATATCTCGCTCATCAATACTGTGAACATTCTTCACCTCTTCCCACCACTGGGTGGCTTTCTCTCGCAACTAGTATATAGCCAGTCTGGCCTTCAGATTGGTGTTATATTCATATACCTGGAAATATTTATCTATATTGATTAACCAAGCTTCAGTTGCCTCTTCTACCTCACCATCAAATTTTGGTGGCTTAATTTTACGAAACTCCCCCTGTAGTTCCACTTTTTTCCTTTTAAGATCTTGCTGGTTGGACAAATTGCCCGAATCTGCCTCATTATAATTCCTATTTTTGCTCTTCTGGGAGGGACTCCTCTCAGTCCTGCCAGTAGTTTTGTTCCTGGTTTGCTGCTCTTCCTACTCTGTTGATAATTCTTTTTCAGCACTGGGGTGTCCCATCTCCTGATTTTGTTTATCCGACAAACTTTTCAGAATCTTCTCTTGATCCTGTAGCAACCTCTCATTACCCTTCTGGACCCTTATCATTTATTTTTGTAATTGTTTTATTGTACTTAGTAGAAATGCAGTTTGGTGATGTTGTTCCACATTTAATTGAACCCACATTTCTGGATTCATAACAGTTGGAATTTGGAGTTCCTCAGGTTGTGACTGAGACGCTGTAACTTCCCTCATTTATCTCGCTTCCTCTCAGTGCACTAACAACATACACAGCTTCACTGTTAGGAGACCCTTAAAGTTCCAGTGTAGCAATCGGCTCTGATACCACTTGTCACAATCATCGACCAAAAATAAATACTCATATAAACAAAAAAAAAATACTGTGTAATCTCTCTATAGCACCACTGTCTCATCGTTGCACATGTTAGTTTTAGTGCAGTGTACTTTTAATAACAATATTATATGTGCATATATGATCCAAAGATCCGCATTGACATAATTCATTATGTTAAAGCTAAGGTTGACAATGCATTTGCTAGGCCTTGGCTTATATGGTTACGTTTATATAAATGCATATTCCATTCAAGGCATACGGAGGTAATTAATCCACCAATTATTATGGCGGAACTTAAGTCTGGATGTTATCCATTGTACACTTCTTGACCTGATTGTTCACAGATAATTAAATGTCAAACTATAAACTCCAATTTCGATTGACACTTGGCATTGAGTTTTCGTTCTGGTGAACGGTAGCTGTCATCTCCCATGGGGTTTGTACATACCAATTTATTTGGTTTACAGCTGTATATCGTGCCTCGGTTTTCACGGGGTTTGCGAGGGAAAAGTAACTGGAGTTCTCTGTTAGTTCTTTGGCTATGCAGCAGCTGCTCACCTCCATGGCACGCGAGCAGGATGCCGCCCTTGGTTGTTTTCTCCATCGAGCTCATAGATTTAAGACTGAACCACTACCTCTCGGTAATCCTTCTCTGCCTCGACTTGATTTCCTCTGTTGCACCAAATCCTTACTGCATTTCCCAGAGTTCTGTCTCTCACAAGGAGTTTTTGTTAATAGTGAACCAGGGCTTCTATCTACTTATGGAGTTTCTAAACCCTTTTGACAACTCCTGGCGATTTCATGAGATAAGATACTCAAATATTTGTTTTAATTCATTACAAGTTCTTCATGTTGTTTACATCCGGTTGCAGGGTTGTTATAAACTCGAGCACTGGTTTAACTCACCCACGCACCTTCTCTTTCGCAGGTCCAGGACTGTCGTGTAGCATTCCCTATAGGTATACTATTACTCTGCCTACTCTTCTAGTTTTGAACTCCTTCCCAGGTGTTACCTGGCATGAGGTTCGCTCTGGCTTGGCTACTTTTAACAGGGTTTATTTTCCTTTTGTCCTGCAAGTTATTAGGTTTTGTCTCTCGAACCCTTCCTCCAGTTCTTTTCTCAGCTCCCACACCTGTCACGGCTGAACCTGTCTCTTTCTTTCACAGGTACAAAGTAGCATAATTTCCAAATTTCTCTGGTAGCCAACTGTCCAAGTTACTCAAGAGGGTTGCCGGTGTTTTTAATACCACCTGGCTTAGGGTTGGTAGTATTCTGCATCAAGAGGGGTTATTGTAAAATGGTTAGGGTTTAAAAAGATGTGGCTCGGCTGTTCCTATTATGTTCACGGTGTTTTATGGACATTCAACTGTTATTTGGCCTTTTGCCATGGTCAAGGCTTAATATTTTGTCTGACCTTTGAATTACATAAACTCCTGGTATAGTAGTACCCTGTTGATCTTGTTACGTTTAAATATAATTTTGTAAGGTTTTCTTTCAAGTCGCCAACGTGACCAGGGTATTAACGGTTAGTTATATATATATATATATATATATATATATATATATATATATATATATATATATATATATATATATATATATATATATATATATATATATATGTTATTTCTTTTGTTTGTTCGAACAGTGGACTTGTCGCAAGTTAATCCGTTGCCATGCGCTAAACGGCTTGGAGAGGATTTTTTTATGCTAAAGATGTTTGCGTTTATTACTATAAATTATAATGCGCACAGGCTATTCTCGACATAAATCGAGGGTTTCACCGTTCTTGATTTTCGTTTCCTCTTGTAAGTTTCATGGATAAGTTCTGCATTGTGTTAATGCATCTCTCAGGTTATATGGTTGTTCATTCTGTGCTTAGATCACTACTCTTGTTGTGCCTACTTCTTGCAGGGTTTCCCTTCTAGAAATCTGTAAAGGGGTTTACCATTATTTGACACAGAGTAGCGTTATACAGTCCGGTTTCAGTTCAACATGTAACATAAAGGGTTGTACATAGTTTTACAGTATTAATTTTGTTCTGAGAAGCAAAGGAGGTCGGGTGGGGTTTAGGCCCGAACCCTGTGCCTCAAGTTCTCACTATGTTATCTTTTAGGTGTGGCATGCAATGTCTATGATATTATTCTATTTACTACACACATTTCTTCTCTATGCACTGTTATTTTTCCCGTATTTTCTTTTCACTGGTATATTTTAGTAAAGTCAATTCTATCTGTACAGACAGTTAATTTCTTGATTCGGAACAACTGACAAGTATTTATTCCAGTAGGGCGTAAAAATAATTTCTAAAAATTTAACTCTCTTTTAGAAGACTAAACGAACTACACTTTGCAGGAATTGTACCCTGAAACTTATAATTTGATTAGGAAAAGAAAAACAATATATCAATGAGTTCTCACTCTCCTCTTCGTAGAGTTCCAACTTCCATTGATTACACATAGTAACTGAATAGATATATTTTTCTTTTGATAAACAAACCCTACTGAGAATACAGTGTAGCTAAACAACTTAAACATTCTATTTCCTTCATTCAAAACTGTGAATTCCTTATAGTTAAGTTCTGTATACTTAACTGAAATAGAAGATTGATTATTCAAACTGAGGTCCTCCCAACCATCAATGGAGGCTATGACGTCCTCCTCTTGCCCCCTAGCTCCATAATTCCGGTTGGTGCCACAAGTTAACAGTGGAAACCCTATGCTGTGACCTCTGGAAGGCCAATCCAGTCACAAGAAGATATACTGGTTTTTCAAGGGATACAGAAAGCTATTTTCAACTGGTTCTCCCAGCTCTAGAAAATACTTTCCCCTTATTACCAAAGTTCACAGAACCCCCTCTCCTCTCCTGGGATCCAACTTTATCCCTGGAGGAGAGGTAACTATTTTCCAACTGTCCCCAACCACCGCCCTATTCTAAGAAACTCTTTTCACCCAAAGTTTAGAAGAATTATTTTCTTTATTCATTGTTTCCTCCTATTATTCTAATAATCAAAAATAAAATAGTAGTTCTCTTCATAATTCATAGCAATAGAGTTTTTTTTTTTTGTCAGGGACTAAAGAAAGAAAATAGACAATTGTTTTTAACTAGTTAATGCTAGTTAATCCTTAATGAGGCTGTCACATGACCTATGGTATTCATGTGGAATGTAGTTTATTTAAAGGGGGAAACTAAGATAAGTATTTAGGTTTCGGTGACTTTTAAGTAAAAATGATGTTATTAAAAATTTGTTAGATTTAAATAAAATTTATATCATAAAATTAAATTCCACACAAACCAATTAATTTAAATTAAATGGATAAAAAACACTATAAATAAGGAAAATAATTATTTATGTATTTCAATATTACATTTTTGTGTCAGGATTCTCTCCAACAAAGTATGTTAGAAATGTTGTTATGTCATGTTTTATATTTGACTATGCAAATCACAGAAAAATAAAAATAAAAGTAAATTAAATAAAAAACACCTCATGGTATTGAATTATGGTATTCATGTGGAATGTAGTTTATTTAAAGCGGGAAACTAAGATATGTATTTAGGTTTTGGTGACTTTTAAGTAAAAATGATGTTATTGAAAAAATTTTAGATTTAAATAAAATTTATATCATAAAATTAAACTCCAGGCAAACCAATTAATTTAAATTGCATAGATAAAAAACACTATAAAAAGGGAAAATAACTATTTATGTATTTAAATATTACATTTTTGTGTGCTCTCCAACAAATTATGATAGAAATGTTGTTATGAGAGGTTTAACATTTTGACTATGTCAAATTACACAAAAATAAAAATAAAAGTAAATAAAATAAAAAGTTTGACATAATGTAATGAACACTTTAACTAGGTCAAAATACAATAAAAAATAAAAATAATAAAATAAAATAATAATAAACTATAAAAACAGCCCATGGGTCAATGACCCATGGTATTCATGGGGAATGTAGTTTATTTAAAGGGGGAAATTAAGATGGCCTAGATCAATCTCAAGAGCTAAGATATATCAAATGTCTTGATATAAGTATTTAGGTTTTTGTGGCTTTTAAGTAAAAATGATGTTATTAAAAATTTGTTAGATTTAAATAAAATTTATATCATAAACTTAAACTCCACACAAACCAATTAATTTTAATAGCATGGATAAAAAACATTATAAAAAAAGGAAAATAACTATTTATGTATTTAAATATTACATTTTTGTGTCACGATGCTCTCTAACAAAGTAGGATAGAAATGAGAAAACACACGAAAACAACAGATCTAAAATGTTATAATAGGGGAAAGCCTCAGATTGTGCTATGTTGAAATGGATAACATTCCAAGGCTGTGGTCATCCTAAACATGTGCATATTTTCATTTATGTATAATAATTACTTTAATGAGCTCAATATTCAAGCTATAAAATGGTGAATATTAATCACCTTACTATGCAATAAAAGGTGAATATTAATCACTATAGAAATAAATGATTAGTCACTACTCTGCATGTTGTGTAGGTTAGAGTATTTTAAAAAGACTATAAATTTTATTGAAAATAGTATAAGTTGTTTTCTCAATAACTTTGTTTGTTTTTCTCTTGATGAAAGCCATTGTTGTTGCATAGGAGCATTTATCTCTATAAGAAAAGTGTGATAATGTGTTATAATTTTCTCTACAAATTTGTTGGAGTTTTTTTCTCAATAAACTTGTTTTTACTGCCCTTAAGTAATGAAATACATAGTTCTTTCTTATAGGATAATTTAGCTCTCATAAGAAAAGTGTGATATTGTGTTATAATTTTCTCTACAAATGTGTTGGAGTTTTTTTAGCAATAAACTTGTTTTTACTTCTCTTAAGTGATGAAATACATCGTTGATGCATATAAGAGCATTTAGCTCTAATAAGAAAAGTGTGATACTATGTTATAATTTTCTCTACAAATGTGATGGAAAGTCTGCCATGAATTTTGGCAATTTCATTGTTAATGTAATATAATCTAAATCCAAATTCATTTCTTCTAAACAAGATCAAGAAAGCTATGTTGAGTAGCCAACGCCAGAGAACAAGACATGTTAGAAAATTCCATAAATGCTACCGAATCTCTCTAGGTGTTGGATTTATTTCCTCAATAGCCTTATTTTTACTTCTCTTGTAGTGATGAAAGCCACCTCTCCATACATTTTTTACTATATTCACAAAGAACAAAAGAAACCAAATTCATATCAGCCATACTAAAAAACAAGAACATGGTAGAGACCAGGGAGATCACTGGTAAAGAACAATGTGACCTTTTGAATATTTTCAAAGATCATCAAGAAAATAATACATAGGTGACTCAATAGGAAGTGGTCAAGATTAAATGTGGAGGAACTGCACCAAAAATACCTTTCATTTTGAAGGTAGAAAATTAGGATCTATTTATTTATTCATGAGGCATTCATGTTGGCATGATCAGACAAGGTCTTTATGTTAAATTCAACATAGGCCTCATGATTTGTAAGGTTCAAGGAAGCACTATTGCAGTAAGATTTTATTATAACATCATCCTTGCCATTTCTTGATATAATTATTTGCTAAATTAATAATTATTTATTTAATGTATTCAAATAATTTAATTTTTTTTTAATTTTAAATTAAATTAATATATATATATATATATATATATATATACATATACTTTTATACAAGTTGTACCAAGAAGTTTTTAAATTCTTTTTCTTTAGCTATATCTTATGAGTTTAGTATGTTTTCAATCAAGAAGAGGCTTCAGAGTTTAAGAACTATATCTTAGATCTGAGCACATGATTATATTAAAATTTATGAAACAAATTCAATTTTTAGAACTTGTATGTTTAAATATGTCATTTTAGAAGTGATGATGGATTCTTTAGACACTTGATTAGTATTGTGAAAGAAATTTGAGTATATCATTAAGGACTATGAATAGTTCATGTAGTAGTTGCATTACTTATAACATAATTTAATATCCTTTCTTGCTGATACATACACCCTAATCCATGAAAAAGTGTAACAATGTCTACAATGATATATACTAATCATTTAAGTTTTATGTTGATGCCAACAGGAATGAAGATGCTTCTAATTTTCAATAAAGTAGTCTTCAAAAGATCTTAGCTCTATTTTAATTACATAAATGCATTGAAATCCATCTGAGTTGTTTTATTTGGACGTTTTGCATGCTATTTTCCCAAGAAGTTTGCTATATCTTTATCAGTTTAGTATTTTTTCAATCAATAAGAGTTTTCGGAGTTTAAGAATTGTATCTATATCTTTCTAGTTTATAACTCTTATCATTAATATCTTTGAAACCTCCATGACATGCTTCCATGGAAGCAAAATTTGCCTTTCATTCCTCCAGGATGGCTCCTTCTCTGCAACATCTTATTTCTTTTAGGCTACTCTTTCCTATTCTATTGCCTTATGGCGTTTCTTTTGCAACATGTGGTGCAATTACTAGTAATAATGAAGTCATAATTTAGTTAATTTTTTTTTTTTGGTAATGTGAGATGTATCATCGGTTAAGTGTTTAGATGCATCTTTTTGTTTGTTCATTTAATATTCATATGGTTGTGCTAGTTAATATCATGTTTTCCTTTCACCTTTTGTAAATTAATTCTTTCACTAATAATTATAAATTTATTGTAAAAATATAATTTTCTTTTTTAATTTATGTTGACTTATTATTGTAACTTAATAAAACGAGCTTGTTCCATCTAAACTACGGATCTACCAAGGGCCCAGAAAGATCAAATAGATCAAATATTTTTTCACTCTAAAAAAAAATTGCATCTCAAGATATTTGATCCCTCTCTTCTCATGGCAATTCAAAGTTAAGATGAATCTAAATTGGTTTAATTGTTAATAATTGAAAATTATAATTCTTATTTTTATTTATTTTATTTTATTTTTATTTTTATGTAGTTTGACCTAGTCAAAATGTTTTAATCCATAATTCATAATTATTAATTTTATTTTTATATTTTATTTATTTTTTAGTTGTATTTTATTTTTATTTTTATTATTATGTAATTTGATCGCGACAAAATTTTTACATAACATAACATAAGATAATCTTACAAAATATCTTCCATATTAAGCTCGTGAGAATTTCTCAACATGTTATTTCAAATGATTTATTGATAGTTTACAAACAAATATATTCTCACTTTTTCCATATATTTATAAGATTTATATAACTAATTGATTCTTATCTATTTAAATAATGTAATCTCTAACAACTCAAAATAAATTTTAAATCTTTCTCTATTAAAAGAAATTGACTTTATTTTTTCCAAAAAACTAATCATTATAATCATCACCTCTAACAACCATACTATAACGAAAATCAATAAATAAATTACTTTTTACACTACAGCTACAATCAGTAACCAAACAATACATCAATTGTATTAGTGTGCATATTTAAATTACAGCATGACTTTTATACCAACATAACCTTTACAAAAGTTCTATCTCTTTTTTTTGCGCATATAATTCATTTCTTTCTCATCCTACGGAATTCCTTACGCATTTCAATGGTTTACTTATCATATGGTTTTAAGTTTAATTCCGCTGATCACATATTTGACTTAACCTAAATTTTTATACTATTCTGCAAATGCTATAATTTTGCACTCCTTTCCTCCGAGGAGTTAGCTAGCACAACCTGGCTCATAAATGTTGCAATACCGGTTAAGTTCTACTGAACAACTGTAGGATTTGATGAGATGTGTTACGGTTCACGATGTGATCTCTGTCGTGGATTGTAATAATATCTACGGTCGGCATTTGGGTGGGAGATGCTTTGTTATCCCCGCCATAACCTTAAACATCAGCAGCCACATGTCACTACGCATGAGCTGGGTATCTTGATTCATTCAACAGTTTTGTTTTCCATGGTGTCTCTAAACTACAACTCTGTCTCCATGGTATTTTCACCAGTTCACCATGGAATACCATGATTGTCTACCCTATGAGGCTGTTACACAGTGCGGAGGGAGTAACATTACTGGAAATGAGGGTTTTCTAGTTACGTTATTTCCACTGTGGTCATTGTGCCTTCTTCAAAACTGATTCTTCTACCCCACAAATAGGTAATCGATTTTCGTCTCGTTTGTTTAGTCTTTTAAGCATTTTCCAGAATTTTTCTTAGTATATTTCTTCTTAGTTCCCTTCTTGTGTTTTTTTTTTAATTCTCACCCTTCTTAACTTTTTGCATTTTATTGCAGCATTAAGGCTCGCTGCTTAAAGGGAGATTCCCAAACGAATGATATCTCTAGTAAGATTTTAAACGTTATCTCCTTATCATGAAATTGGTTCTTTTCTCATAATAGAGTTAATTTTCCACTTTGAAAAGTTCTCTTACCCATTTTCCTTCCTCTACCATTGTTACAAGTCGAATTCTGCAGGTTGGCACCCAATATGGTTAGAATTTCTCTCGACTTAACTCTTAATCATTTCAAGGTTAGCTTCAAACACGGCTGACACGTTTAGCTAATTGTTCCATGTACTTAAATTACTTGCTTACTGTCTAAGGGGTTTTCAATTATCTTCAAGCGACCCTCTAAATCTTCACGGGGTTTCTAAGTCCAAAAGATTCATTACTTGGCAGTCGGCCTATGCTAGGGCTTGAACCTCTTTGGTTTATTTTTAAATTGTAATATTAAAGGTTATGTAGGGAAAAATTATATAAGAACTTAGAAGCTTTCTTGTCTTATTGTCTGTATACATTACCTACATTTTGAATCGAGGAAATTAATTTGGAATTCTTGTTTTAATGCATTTCCCCATTTTGGCATTTAATGTGTAATTTAGTCCTATTAGGTCTTGAAAACTATTTGGTCTGTTTACTTGTTTTAATGCCATGTCTTGCTATTTATTATAAGGAAAAATAATTGCTTACCTTGATATATCATTCATTAGCTACAAACCTTTGAGTCTCCTTCTAGTTTCTGTTTCTTTTTCGAAATGTCCCTCCTGGCCTTTACCTTTTTCAATGGGTATGAATTTTTACTGTTTTCCAATGTGAAATGTAATACTTTATATAGGAAACATTTCCAAATTTAAATATTATGTTTACCCAGGGTAGATATTTTCTGGGTCTCAGCTCATAACCGACCTCCATTTTCTATTTCTGTAAAGATTTACTCGTATGTAAAAATTACCGAAGGTTTATATTTGCAGAGGTAACACTTATAATATTATCTATTTTTTCCTCATTAGATTAGTATGAGTTCAGTCAGGTAACAATGGTCTTGTTTATGGTGACCAGACCACCATGATTACTGTCTGTGTACTTATGATGAGGGACGATGCGTCTTGGGTTAAGGTTTTCACCTATACCCTCGGCCAACAGTCTCCTCAATGTTAGCTTTTCATTTTAAAAGAATCGATGTTGATAATTTTAACATTTACTATTCTTTTATACCGTATTCAATACCATACAAATAGTTACATACTATCTACAAGAATCACTGAAATATTATATAAGTCCTTCCTGATATAACTTAAAGAGTCTTGAATCATTCTTCAAGGACTGTTTTGTTTTATTTACAGTGTGCCTTTATTTTACAGATTTCTCACATATCTTTGATAAAACACATAACAGGTTCTTCTATTTTTCTAAATAAAGAAACAGTTCACCCCATACTTTTCTAGCACCTGTCTTTAGAATATTTTTACTATTCCAGACCTTAGTAGATCCTACCCGTGCATTCCTAGAAATAAAATAATACAATATTTAATCACAAAGATAGCATAGTATACTTATCAGAATATACAATTTATATATGTGGTCCTCCCAACCATCAAGAAAGAGTATTACGTCCTCCTTGCTCCTGTGCTCCAATCCTAAACGCTATGGGTTAATAGTGGATATTTCTATTGTGACCTTAGGACACCTAGTCCAGTCAGTACCAGAAATACTTCGAGATTTTCTGATTGTTTCCACTGGTCACTACCACCTCTAGAAAAATTGTCACTCTCCCTTTCTCCATGAATAGAATCCCTACTCCTCAATGGGATCATTATTTTATCCCTAGAGTAGCGAGTAACTATTTCTAACTATCCCAAACCTATTTCTAGTTTTTGGATAACATTTACCATTAGCTTTTAATTTTTTATCAAGTTATTTTCCATAACTAATTTTATTATTATAATTAATAAACCTTCAGCAAAAACATTAATAATTCCAGTCTTTACTTAAAACAATAATTAAAATTGTCTTTTAACTAGTTAACAACTAATTATTATTAATGCGGCTGTCACAACTTCCCCCCCTTGAAGTAACACAGTCCTTGGTGTTTCAGTCTAGCTCTGAAAAGAACTCTGGGTAACCCTCACACACAACTTTTTCTTCCTCCCAATTATCCTCATCCGGGCCGAAGTGCTTCCACTGCACTTTAACTTAGGTCATGAATCACTTTTGGAGCATAGTTTCCCTCCGGTCAAGTATGTGGGCTCGACCAGAAACTTTTTGTCTGTCTCTTCCTGAAAACAACAAGGTTTCATGTCAAATTCTCATCAATAAATAATTTTTCAAGTTAGGATTTTTAATCCTATCCTCCCTGTATATTTTTCCAATGAATTACATGCTTTGAATCATGCACATAATGCTTCAACAGGGACATATGAAACACATTGTGTACTCGAATGTGACTGGGTAAAGCTAGCTGATAGGCCACGGGTCCTACCTTTTCCAAAATTTGGAAGGGTCCACAGAACCTAGGATCCAACCTAGCATAAGAGGTCCATCGCAAGGTACTCCTCTTGAGTTTGATCCTTACAAACACATGGTCTCCCACTTCAAATTCCCGATAAGACATATTTTTATCTGCATAGATCTTCTATCGATATTGTGCAGCCTTCAGATTTTGTCTTATCTTATTTACTTCTAATTCCATTTCAGCAAGCATTTCTGGTCCCAACATTAGTTTTGTTTCGGGGCTGCTCCAATTTATGGGTGTGCGACATTGTCTCCCATACAAGGCCTCAAAAGGACTCATCATCAGGGACTCCTAGTTACCATTTTTGTAAGAAAATTTAACTAGATGCAAATATTCCTCCCATTTGGTTGGCTGCTACATCACATACATGCGTAGCATGTCTTCCAATACTTGGTTTACTCGCTCTGTTTGACCTTCGGTATGGGGATGATAAGTTGTACTAAAGTTTATTTGGGTCCCCATACCTGTAAACGGAGTCCTCCAAAACATTGAGGTAAACTTAACATCCCTGTCTGAGATAACCGTCTTCAGAATGCCATGCAGCCTAAAAATTGCCTTCATGGATATGTCTGCTATCTGTACAGTCTTGTAAGTAGACTGCACAGGTATAAAATGTGTAGATTTACTCAATATGTCCACTACCACCATGATGGAGTAATTTTGCCTCTTTGTTCGCGATAAACCTGTAATGAAGTCCACGGATATAACCTCCCACTTCCATTCAGGTATCGGTATGGGCTGCAACAATCCTGCGGGATATCGATGCTCCACCTTCACTTGCTGACACTCCAAACATTTACTTAAATACTCAGCAAAACTTTTACCCATACCAGACCAAAAATATACCTTTTTAATTTCATTCAACATTTTCTGATATCCTGGGTGACTTGCATAATTGCTACGATGGTACTCATTCAATGTCAACTCATATAGGTCCATACGGTTTTGTACATACACCTTACCTCTAAAATTTAGCATCTGATCATCATTTACTCCATAGTCAGAAGTACTTCCTTGCTTTCTGGTTTCTTCCATTTACTGCCATAGGAATTTATATTCCATATCTTTTTGTGCTTATTCTTTTACTTGACTTAAGAATTTACTTTCAAGCTGATTGTAGTAAAGCTTATAAAAAAAATGTAACTTTATACTTAAAGCATCAGCCACCTGGTTCTCCTTACCTTTTACGTGTTGGATGTCCATATCAAACTCACATAGAAAGGAATTCCATCTTACCTGTCTAGAGTTTAAATCAGCTTGCTTGAAGTAACTAGTGAAGCTTCTATGATCTGTCTTTAACACAAAAATTTTACCCAGCAAGTAGTTTCTCCATAATCGAAGCGCATGTACTTTTGTTTTAAATTCTAGATCATATGCTCAATACCTTTGTTCATGATTCTTCAACTTTATTGATTCATATGCCACCACTTAGCCTTCCTGAGATAGAACTGCCCCAACACCCTCTTTACCGGTGTATGTACAAACTTCAAATTCTTTGTTGGGGTCAGCTACCCTCAACACTGGTGCAGTGGTCAAAATTTGTTTCAGCTTTTCAAAACTATTCTGAAATTCAACAGACCACTTGAAAATTTTTCTTTTTCTCTCCAAAGAGGTAATGGGAAAAGAAATTATGGAAAATAACTCAAAAAATCTCCGATAGTACCCAGCTAATCCCATAAAGGATTGAATGTCTGTCACATTATGGGGTACTCACCATTCCATAATTGTCTTAATCTTCTCTAGGTCAACAAAAATCCCTTTTGCTGAAATAACATGGCCTAGGTATTGGATTTATGTTTTAAAGAAATCACATTTACTGAACTTAGCATATAGCTGGTGTTTTCTTAGCATTTCCAGCACAATCCTCAAATGATCTTTATGTTCTTCCTAGTTTTTAGAATAGATTAGAATATCATCTATCAATATAAGTACAAAATTATCCAGGAAAGGATGAAATATCCCATGCATTAACCTCATAAAGGTTGCTAGTGAATTTGTTAACTTGAAGGGTAACACCACAAATTCATAATGCCAGTACCTTGTATGAAATGTTGTCTTGTAAATGTCTTCATCTTTGATTCAAATTTGATGATATCCCGATCTTAGATCTACTTTTGAAAACACTGTGGCTCCCTTCACTCGATCAAACAGACCATCAATCCTTGGTAAAGGATACTTATTCTTCACTATTAAATTATTAAGATATCTATAATCCATGCACATTCACATGGTTCCATCCTTCTTCTTCGCAAACAACACTGGTGCTCCCCAAGGGGACACACTTGGACGAATGTAACCTTTGTCCAACAGTTCCTGTAACTACATTTTTAATTTAGTCAATTCTAAAACCCTCATTCGATAAGGATCCCTTGACACAGGTGACGCTCCTGGCATTAACTCTATAGTAAAATCAATATCTCGTCTTGGTGGTCATCCAAAAATATTTTCTGGAAAGACATCCATGAAATCTTGCACCATAGGTATGTTTTCCATCATAGGTGATTTTTCCTTGGAATTAGCATGCCCCACATGAATAGCATAAATTTGGCATCCCTTTCTCATACATTTACTCATTTGGGATGTTGTGATTGGACGTATTTGTAGTGGCTTCTTGACTCCTTGAATCTCCTTACTTGTTCCATCTTGCATTCTGTAATAGATGATATTTTCCTTGCATACCACTAAGGTCCAATATTTTTCTAGCCAATCCATGCCTAGCAGAGCATCATAGGACCCTAATGGAAATATATTCAGATCTACATTTAACTATTGTTCCAAAATTTCTAATATATAGTTTGGAATCTTAGCAGTCACTTTTGTTTTTTCTCTTGTGGCTAGTTGTACCAACCATGAGTTTTTAAATTTCGATTCTTTTAATTTACACAATTCCACTACTTTGGGACTCACATAACTCAGACTTGCACCTGGGTCTACCAAAATAGAAACAGATTGAGACAGCAATTTATCTTCCAGCACAATAATTATCGGCTGATAATATGCCTGTCAATCCTCCAATCCCGTGTTAATATGAGGAATGTTTTGTGTCACATCACCAACTGTAGAAGTCTCCTACAAGTTTGCAATTGTATCATTTCTTGCTCATTGTGGGCAGTTTTTATAATAACGTGCCTCACCAAAACCCCAACACTATAGAGGTGGTTTAGTCACGTGGCCCTACTCAGGTTTTCTTGATGCCTCTGTAGACTTCTCTTCTACTGGCCAAGGGGTCCTTTGATGATTTCTGCCAAACTGTTTGCTGACAGAATTACGTGCAGAATTCTTAAAGTTACTATTTTTGGCACCTTTGAAATTTGAGCTAATTTTCTCTCCTTTCCTCGGCTGCGAACTCTTTCCAAATTCCCCTTTAGCCTTGGACTGTTGATAGCACATTAGTTCCTTACGAATGGCTTCGTCCATGGTTCTAGGATTTACAAATTCAATTCGCTCTTTCATATGTGTTGGCAGGCTATTCAAAAATATTTGTACCTAAGATTTTTCCTCCTGAAGGTATGGAACATATCGTAACAGGGAGGTGAACTTGGTGATATATTCATCCATGGTCATCTATCCCAGCCTCAAGTCATGAGATTCTTTAGCTTTCTCATCATAGAAATGTTCTGTCAAATACTTGTCTTTAAAGTATTGTTGGAATGATTCCCAAGTGACTTCTTGTTCCTTAATAATGTGAACATTCTTCACTTCTTCCCACCACAGAGTGGCTTTCTCTCTTAACTGGTAGATAGCTAATCTGGCCTTCATGTTGCTACTATACTCGTACACCTGAAAGTACTTGTTCATGTTTATTAACCATGTTTCCACCACTTCCTCGGCTTCACCATGAAACGTTGGTGGTTTTATTTTTCGAAAATCCCCCTGAAGCTCTACTTTCTGCTTTTTAACTTATTTCTTATCTGATAAATAGCCAGATTCTGCTTCATTGTAGTTTTTTTTCTTATTACTTCGTTGGGATGAGCTCCTTTCCACTCTAACAGTGGTGTTGTCTCTTGTTTGTTGTTCAACACCTTCTTGCATGCCCTTGACATCACTAGGATGTTCCACTTACTGGTTTTGCTTGTCTGACAGGCTCTTTAATATATTTTCCTATTATTGCATTAATCGTTCGTTATCTCTTCAAACACGCACCATTTCCTCCTACAGTTGTTTTACTATGTTCAACAGTAAGCTGGTTTAGTGATGCTATTCTTCCAGCAGTCTACTCGTTTGTTGGTGTTGATCAACACTTAACTGAACCCACATTTCTGGGTCACCACTGGTTAAGCTTGGGGTTCCCCGGTGTCCTGGGGTGGTTGTTACGTTGTCCCCCTTCTCATTATGTTTTCCTGTTATACTTCTATTCTGTGCATTATTATTCACACAACGTAAATTGTTAGTTGACCCTTAGGGTCCCAACACATGACTGCTGCTCAGATACCACTTGTAACAACCATACTATTACGAATTTTTTTTATTTTTATTTTATTTTTACACTATAGCTACAATCAATAACCAAACAATACATCAATTATATTACTGTGCATATTTAAATTACAACACGACTTTTATACCGATATAACCTTTCCAAAAGTTCTATCTCTTTCTTTTCTGCATATAATTCATTTTTTTCCTATCCTACGGAATTCCTTACGCATTTCAATGGTTTACATATCATATGGTTTGAATTTTAATTTCGCTAATCACATATTTGACTTAACCTAAAGTTTTATACCATTCTGAAAATGCTATAATTTTGCACTCGTTTTCTTCGAGGAGCTAGCTAGCACAACCTGGCTCATAAATGTTGCAGTACTAGTTATTAAATTCTACTAAACATCTGTAGGATTTGATGAGATGTGTTACGGTTCTATGTGTGATCTCGGCCATGGATTTTAATAAGATCTAAGGTCGAAATTTGGGTGGGAGATGCTTCGCTATCCCCACCAGAACCCTAAACATCATCGGTCAAATGTCACTATGCATGAGCTGGGTATCATGATTCATTCAGCAGTTTTGTTTTCCGCAACGTCTCTGAGCTACAGCTCCACCTCCATGGTATTTTCAACATTTCACCATGGAATACCATGATTTTATACCCCATGAGACTATTACATAGTGCAGAGGGAATACCACTACTCGAAATGAGGGTTTTCTAGTTACGTTCTTTCCACTGTGGTCATTGTGCCTTCTTCAAAACTGATTCTTCTACCCCGCGAATTGGTAATCGATTTCCATCTCGTTTTCTTATTATTAATCATTTTCTAGAATTTTTCTTACTATATGTTTTCTTAGTTCCCTGCTCGTGTTTTTTTTAAATTCTCACCCTTCTTAACTTTATGTGTTTAATTGCAGCATTGAGGCTCGTTGCTTAAATAAATATTCCCAAACGAATGATATCTCCAATAAGATTTTAAACATTATCTTCTTATCATGAAATTAGTTCTTTTCTCATAATAGAGTTAATTTTCCGCTATGAAAAGTTACCTTATGCATTTATCCTCCTCTATCATTGTTATAGGTCGAATTCTCCAGGTCGGCACCCACCATGGTTAGAATTTCTCTCGACTTAACTCTTAATCATTTCAAGGTTAGCCTAAAACACGATTGACATGTTTAGCTAACTATTCCAGGTACTTAAATTACTTTCTTACTGTCAAAGGGGTTTTCGATTATCTTCAAGCAGCCCTCTATATCTTCACAGGGTTTTTAAGTTCGAAAGATTCATTACTTGACAGTCGGCCTATGCTAGGGATTGAACCTTATGTAGGGATAAAGTCTATAAGAACTCAGAAGTTTTCTCGTCTTATCATCTGTATACATTACCTGCATTTTGAATCGAGGAAATGAATTCGAAATTCTTGTTTTAATACATTTCCCCATTTTGGCATTTACTGTGTAATTTAGTCGTATTAAGTCTTGAAAACCGTTTGGTCTATATACTTATTTTAATGCCATGTCTTGCTATTTTTTATAAGGAAAAATAAATGCTTACTTTGATATATCATTCATTAACTACAGACCTTCGGGTCTCCTTCTGGTTTCTATTTCTTTTTCAGAATGTCCCTCCTGGTCTTTCCCTTTTTCAATGGGTATAAATTTTTACTTTTTTCCATTGTGAAATGTAATACTTTATATAGGAAAAATTTTCAAATTTAAATATTATGTTTACCCAGGGTAGATATTTTCTGGGTCTCGGCTCATAACCGACCTCCATATTCTATTTTTTTAAAGATTTACTCTTATGTAAAAATTACCGAAGGTTTATATTTGCAGAGGTAACACTTCTATTCTTATCTATTGTTTCCTCATTAGATTAGTATGAGTCAGTCAGGTAATATTAGTCTTGTTTATGGTGACCGGACCACCATGATTATTGTCTGTGTACTTATGATGAGAGATGATGCATACTGGGTTAAGGTTTTCACCTATATCCTCGGTTAACAGTCTCCTCAATGTTAGCTTTTCATTTTAAAAGATTGGTTTTTGATAATTTTAACATTTACTATTCTTTTATACAATATTCCAAACCATAAAAATAGTTACGTAGTATCTACAAGATTCACTAAAATATTATACAAATCCTTCCTGATTTAACTTAAAGAGTCTTGAATCATTCTATTTTATTTACAGTTTTTCTTTATTTTACAGATTTGTCATAGATCTTTGATAAAACACATAACAGGTTCTTCTATTTTTCTAAATAAAGAAACAGTTCAACCCATACTTTTCCAGCACCTCTCTTTAGAATATTTTTACTGTTCCAGACCTTAGTAAATCCTACTTGTGCATTCCTAGAAATAAAATAATACAATATTTAATCACAGAGATACCACAGTATACTTATCTAAATATACAATTTATATTTGTGGTCCTCCCAACCATCAAGAGAGGTGATTATGTCCTCCTTTCCCTCGTGCTCCACTCCTGAACGGTATACGTTAATAGTGGATATTTCTGTTGTGACCTTAGGGCACCTAGTCCAGTCAGTACCATAAATAGTTCATGATTTTATGAGTGATTCCACTAATCACTACCAGCTCTGGAAAAATTGTCACTCTCCCTTTCTCCATGAACAGAACCCCTACTCCTCACTGGGATCAGTCTTTTATCCCTAGAAGAGTAGGTAATTGTTCCAACTATCCCCAACCTCTTTCCAGTTCTTGGAAAACATTTACCATCAATTTTTACTTTTTTATCAAGTTATTTTCCATAACTAATTTTATTATTATAATTAATAACCCTTCAGCAAAAACATTAATAATTCTAATATTTACTTAAAACAATAATTAAAATTGTCTTTTGATTAGTTAACAACTAGTTATTATTAATTCAACTGTCACAACACCAAAACTGCCTACATTATTATTATATATATTTTAAAAAGATTTTATTTTAAGTGTATATTTGAATAAGGTTAATAATTAAAATTGTGTGCTTCCTCTCTTCTTCTTCTTCTTTTTTTAATCCAAAACTTAAAAATATGTGCTTCCTCTCTTTCTTAAGGTTACATGTCCAAAACTTCACGAGAGTTGAGAATTGGTTTTCAAAATGGTTGTCTTTTATTTATGAATTTTATCCACCAGCAAAAGTCTTTTGAATGCACCTTTTGGAAAAAAAAAGATTATTAAACAATTAGATTGAGCTACGAGTTAGCCGAGCCTTGTTCTCTAAAGTGCCTTGTTCTCTAAAGTCAAGTGTCAAAGTCAGAGTGAACTGTTATAAGGACACTTCAATATTTAGTTTCAAGTCAAAACTCTAAGATGGCGCTTTACTCGTGTCCGTCCCGTGGAAAAAATTTTCTCGTTGGAAAATCAATCAAAATAGGTTTGCGGCGATGAATTAATAGGTTTCCTCAAGGGGTTTGGGGCTGTTTGAATTTAACTTTCAACCTCACAATATCTTGATACACACACAATGAAACGGAACCTTGGGCTCTAGTGAGATGACCCAAAAACATTTTGTTTAACTCAATTTATCAAACGCACGCCGCTTTATAAGACCAATCCATTCCATGAATTGGTCAAATAAATCCCCAAAGTCACCCCACGTTTCCTATGTTCTTCACCACCCACTCTCGGCGTAGGTACTTGCGGACTATATATATATATATATATATATAAGGTGTAACCCTATGAATCATATTCTCATTCCTCTTCTTCTCAATATTGAGACTGGTATCAATACAGGTGTAACCCTTTCGTACTTATTTTGTTGCTGTGAATAGGAGAATTCTAGTTGGTTGCAGCACCATGGATATAAGAAGAGCAGCACGACTGGTGATATTGATTACCATGCTTATGGTGGTCACCATGGTTAGTGGAACTTCTTCTTGCAGATCGCTTAAATTGAAATTCATATTCCAGGGAGATGAAGTAGAAAATAATAATAATAATTTCATTGAGATGAAGAATGGCTTGTTCGAATCATTTAGGGGTCCCGTAACTCCGTCCGGGCCTTCTAAATGTCAAAATAACAGGTCTCCCAGCAAGGGAGGTTCATGTTAAGAGGAACGGGTGATCGTTCCTCTGGAATTACAAGAGCTGTTGATACTTTTTATCAGTCCGTGAGCAACCCATATACATATAACCAAAAGAGAAAGAGCGAGGAAAGGTGAATCGGAGATGGTCCAGCTGCACGATGAGGAGGCGGCGGATAGTAATTATCTGTGTCAATTCTGTACGGCTGAGAGTTTGTTCAACTATTCTTTATTTATTGATGCCATCTTATGTATGGCTCAAAACATGTGATTTTTCTATCTAAAGATGTTTAAGCCTTCTATTGGCTCTGGTGTACCTTGAGATGAATAAACATTTCATATCAGGAATTTTTTTTTTTTAATAGATTTTTATCAATTGCAATTAGTGATTTTTTTTCATGTTTTTGATAAATTTGTGATTAAAATATATTTAAAGTGATTTTCTATTTCTATATCAATTTTTTGTAATTTTTCATTAAATTGTATTTTTGAATATATTATTATTATTAATATTTTATATGAAAATTAGATGTATTTTTTTATTATTTAAATAGTATTTTTGAATAATTTATTATTATTAATATTTTGTATTAAAAAATAGATTAGTTATACATTTTCATTTTATTAATGAATTTATTTTACTTTTAATTAAACACACACATTTTACGTCTATATATATAAAGAGAGAGTGTGCCCTAACAAAATAGATATTTAAACAATTTATTTAAACTCTGTATTGAAATATTTATAGGAGGAATATATATATATATATATATATATATATATATATATATATATATATATATATATATTAAAATTTAATTATTTTACCTCTGTAAAGTTATATAAAATTATATTATTTGACATGGATATCTAAATATTTTATTTACTACTAGAAGTGTGATTATTAATTTTTTATAATGCTTTTAATTAAAACTAACCAAATGTGTATAATCATTTAAGTTTTTATTATAATAATTCTAGAATGAGCCTCAAGCTCAATCAGATGGATCGAATCTCATTATATACAAACCTCTTTTTAGAATGTAAAACTTGAAAAAGGGTTTACAAGTCAAGAGATTTAATCCCTTTTAGTGCTTGATAAATATATGATTAAGGTAGATGTATAGTGATTTGTTGTCTCTCTATATATAGACCATGTGTAATTTTTCATTGTTTAAATTCTAAGATTCGATGAGTTACACATTTTCATCTTATTCAAAAACTAAAGTATTTTACCTTTAATTAGACACACTTTATATATATAGAAAACTCAATATGCATATTCAAACAATTTGTTTAAGTACTATATTGTAACATATATACCATAAAATATTAATACATTTACTAAGTTAGATATGATAATGAATTGGTTGAAAACAAGAACCTTGTTGACCTAGTCATGATTATCAAGAATTAGTTATGGAAAATTTGTTATGCCAACACCTTTCTCTATAATGAGGGTGGGCTCGAATCTTCACCCATGAGATGAAGGAAGCATAAATATAAGAAAAATCATTACAGATTGGAATCGGTGTACAAAACATTACAACTTACTGAGATTATGGGGAGAAGGTAGCATCAATGGTGGTGAGTCATTGTTCATTAAATAATTGAACGAGGAACATGCGGCTGCACAGTACGAGGTGAAATTACTGAGCGGCTGCATCGTACAAGGTGATAGTGAATTTTATTAAATGATCAGATGAGGAACATGTGGCTCCGTTCAGTGCAAAAGGCTGCAGCCAGAGGCATCTTGATCCCTTCACTCGCTTAGGGCATTCAATTCGAAATTCTTTCCAAGTGAAGAATAAGTCCAAGATGGTAAATCTTGGTTGTAAGTCTCCATACCTTACTTTCAGTTTTCTTTATATTTCACAATTTCATTCTGATCTAACTATATATGCTATATATGAATGCCAAGAGGAGCTCCATTCTTTGAGAGGTTTTATATATCTAGTGCACAAACTAGATTTTACTTAAATATCTACTATGCTATATTTCTTCGAAAAGAAATACTTTTTCCATGCACAAAGAATACACATTTTCGATGCACAAAGATTAGTTTATTATGTTAAATATTTAAATAATATTACATACCCAAGAAAATATAATATGGATTCTCTTTATTTTAAAGGGATTTTGTACTCATTTAGTTTATGAAATGATAGCAAATCCAAGATATTTTCATGGCCAATGAAAAAGAAAAGATATCACAGGTGGAGAAAAAGAAAGGATAGATGTTAGTTAAATTAATTTTCTTAGAAGGGTTCCCACGAATTTGTATGCAAATGTTACCTAAGTTTTCATTTAAAGACTACAAGAGTGCATAAATATTGGACAGGAGCTTTGTGCATGAATTAAGAAAAAACTAAAGATTATTTTTATAAAAGATGCATACGAATCTTGTTCATACAAGAACAAGAACGCATAAAAATTTAAGTCAATCTTGTGAATTTTTCTTAGGTTTTATGCATAAAATATGGTCATCTATGGTCATTTCCTAAAAGAGAAGTATGGGAAAACTACAAGTATAAAGACAACAAAACTAGGTTATGTTAACTTCCTGTTGCAAATGAAGTATGCATTTGTTACATGAAAGGAATAGTTAATGATGGTAGAATTCTAAGAAGGGAATAATGTGTGCCCACGTTAAAGAAGAGTTATTATGATAACAGCTTGCATGCACAAAGAATAGTGATTGTGTTGGAGATTTATGTTTTTTGCATGGATATACGATCTAATGAGCTATATCCACCTCGAAAACTTATATGTGAATACATTATGCTATCATAATTATTATGTTGGTTTCTTTTGGAATAAGATCATGTTTATGCATGCAAGATTCATATTATCTTTCGTTGGAAATAATATATAGTTGTATGTGGGAAATGATAGCATGTTTAGTTAGACTATATTGGGAAATATTCTTTGGATAGGAAGATGGATTACATGCATAAAACCCATATTAGTGTGTTGGTTTCCTTGGAATATATAAGTGGGTAATGTTTGTATAATATTTGGAAAAGAATTCATCTATTTGTATGTTTTATTACCTAAGCTTTATGGAAAAGGAAACATGTTTTGCATGCCTTATTATGCTAAAATTCCCTCGAAAAGGAAAAATGTGTTTGTACGCTTGATTGTGTTAAGAATTCTAGTGAGAAGATTCTTTTGGAAATTTGTATGCATAGGAATGAACCTAAAGTAATATCTTAAGGGTTAGTTATTTGGTTTAAACTTATGTAAATCACATGCATGAAGATCGTAACTGACATATGAGTTTCTTTAAAGAAATGTTTAGCAGATGTAGCTATTGTCTTGCATGAATGTATGCTTATGCAAGGGAAATATTAGTAAATGTGATTTCTTATAACTAGCACATATGCAGTGCAGTTAAAGGGAGCATGTCTAGATATTTTACTTGCATGTCATGAATGTACATGACATGAGTAGATGGAGACGCATCACTAGTATAGATTTATGAATTGGATGTTTAATACTTTATGAATCTTGACATCAATGTATGTTGGAGACAACATTAGCAGGAAATGATGTTAACTTGTACAAAGTAAATGTTATGCTTAACATAGTGGCAGGTAAATGATTAATGGTTCATGTAGATGAGTGTGAGCTGCAAGATCGTCCAATGTACGATGGTCCATTGTAGGTACATTCATGCCACCAAGATATGAATATATAAATATTAGTGGGTAAATACTATCATATTTATTGTAATGGCTTTAAGCTAGATATTTGTATATTTCCTTGTAAGATTTATAACAATGGTTAAGGGATGGTCTCCCTTATAAGCCATTGAGTGAGCGGTGAACACCATCATGAGTGTTTAATAATAAAATTAAAAATTTATTATTTTTCACCCTATGGGGTTTCTAGGGTATATTGGTGTTCAATGATGTGATTGATTATTGTGTCAAATTGATGATGTTGATTCCTTTATTGTTGTGATATTCATAATGTCAAGTGATCGCTACATGAATAATTAAATTAATGCAAGGTTACATCATACAGTTTTATGTTAATGTACAACAATAGAGGTTGTTAATGGTTAAGCAACTTACTATTCTTATACTAAGGTTACACTATGAATTGGTGAACATCCTATCTAATGATTAGTAAGAAAAATTTAATAGTGATTTGGATTGTTACCCATGGGTAACTTATATATATATAAAAATTAACTCCTTGCATTTCCATTTGAGGTTATCGGTGTATGTTACAAGTGGTATCAGAGCTAAAGGTTGCAGCACTGGCACCTTTGAGATTTGTTAAGCAAAAAGAAATTGAGGCATGCTAGTAATGAACATTAGTTAAGGTATGATTCTAGAAATCTACATATTGATTGATATATGCAGTTGTCTACCTTTGACATGAGATGTGTGATTCATGTTTTTAACTACATTTAAGAGTAATAAGTAATAAATTTTGTTTCAAAACGGTTTTCATAACATTGTAATCATGTTGAGGATAAAAGAAAATAAGACCTTTGTTGTATTTTATGAACAACCTGAGTACTCACTAGTGAAAGTGAGAGTTGACTATTAACATTTGGGTATACGACATATTACTCATACATTTAATGAACATAATTAAAGCTACCATGCACTACTTGAAAAAGATGAATGTGTATAGTGATGGTGTGTGAAACTAATGCATGAATGCAAAATATGGGGGAAGTCCTTGAAGAGGATGATAGAGTGTTTTAAAATGAAATTGAATGAACTCTTTCAGATGTTAAAAATACAGAATGGGTCAAGTAGTGAGACTTGAATATAATGAATAGTTGTTGAATGACTAGTTTTTGAATGAGTCATGTCATGGATGCATTAAGATTTTTAGTGGCATTGATTAGTTAGCGTTATATGACTAACTAATAAAACCTATATGGATGATTTGGTTTTGATTAAATATTATTTCAAGCTGTGAAAAAGTAGTTACTTCATGTGTCAGACTGTTGGTAATAATACACTATTGGAATTGGAAATGTTGGACTCTTACCCGTGGGACTGTTACCCTAACCGTTATTCATATATACACATTAATGAATATTTGTATATAATTGTATGCATGACAACATTGTATGCATGAAACTAAAATTATTTTGAAAGTGAATATTTTTTTTTAACAATACATATTTATGATTAGTGTCGTTGATGAGATTAAGCATGGTTAGCTTAATGGCAACAGGAAAACCTGTGAAAGTAAAATGTTGCAGTGAAAATTGCAATGTAATTGATAAAGTATCATGTTATCATGTGGATGATTGTGTTATTTTGGAAATAATAATGTATAACACATGGTATCATGTTATAATGTGCATGATTGTGCTATTTGGGAAATAATAATGTATAACACATGTATGTTATTCATGTTCCCTGTTAATCTAGATATCATTGGATCCATGTGGAGGGCCAAGTATGATGTATGATGTACATAAAGTTTCTTTTTCTTTATATATAATGTGCATATAGTTAATTATGTAATTTACTATGGAAAACAACGCTAAAAGAGAAATTTAACATGCTAGACAGTTGTCAACAATTGTGAAAGGCTAGAAGGTCTTGGGTTGAGGATGGTTGCCTGCCCGGAGGGGTTGATGGTATTTACCTGCCCGGATTTCCTCTCCCTAGAGATATATGATCTCAGTAAGGGAAAAGAGTTGGAAAAGATGGTGAAGAGGAAAAACTTGAGACAAATCTATTGATTTTGGAGCCTGTTGGAGGTGGCCCAAAATTCCTCATAGATGGGATGCTATCAGAGGAATAGGAATGTTTTTGCCAAGAGAAATCCTATACTACACCTTGAGTGGTCATTGAAATTCTCGAGTTGGTTTTCCAATGGAATTCCATAGTGGACCTGGAATGGTTTTTTTATAAAATAACTGTATGTATGTGAAAATGACTCGATTTGGTTGTGGAAACCAACTCCCATGGGTTGGGAGGAGCATTTTGTTTACCATTATGGTTCTCATAGCAGAACAAGTTAAGTAATCAATTATGTGTTATATTAAAATGAATTTTTATATGATTATGTAAATATCTTATGTATATATTGAGAGGAAATGAGCCTAGTGCTTGAAAAGGAATTACTGAAAGTATGAGTTCCTTTATTTTATTACTATTCTTTTGAATGTCTTAGTAGGGGCTAGGAAAATATGCACATGGTACATTGATTGACCATTTGTATCATTAGAGAGCTAGGTGTTCTCTGAGTACTTTTTGAAGTACTATGTGGATGTCTTTAGCGGGAGCTAAGACAATGTGCACGTGCTGTAGTGATTTATAATTTTTATGATTTATCATGAATAAAGGTTTGCTTCTCTCTGAAGACTAGGAAGATTACTATGACTAAAATATCACTTGAAATTGCATGAATGAATGATAGTTTAAAGTATTTCATTTGATTGGAAATGGTGTGACTAATGTGATTGAATTTTTTAGTCATACATTACAGGCTACTTTCCATAGAGTGTTGATGGGTTGTTCAACCATTCATAGAGAGCTTGTGTAAAAGTCATCATTAATTCCAATAGTAATTGGTAAGTAATGGTAAGTTGGTATAGATATTTTTCTATATTTTTATGAATTTGAATAATGGATAAGTGGTTAAAAATGGAAATGGAATACTTTTTGAGCTACACATCCTTATGACTATGGATAAAAACATTATTATTTCAATTAATGGAATTTAAGGAAAAGAAAGTGTTTCATTGTGAAAGGGAAGGACCCCCTTTGGGTTGTTTATATTATTATATCATGAGTATAAGTTTAAGTTTCAGTGAGGGAAGCACACCGAGGATGGTGTTCTCTTTTAAGGGGGGAGTATGTAACATGAATACCATAAAATATTAATACATTTACTAAGATAGATATTATAAAGAATTGGTTCAAAATAATAAACTTATTGAGTTAGTTGTGATTATCAAGAATTAGTTATGGAAAATTGGTTATGCCAATGCCTCTCTCCATAATGATGGCGGACTCAAATCTTCACCCATGAGATGAAGGAAGCATAAATATGAGAAAATTTGTTATAGATTGGAATCGGTGTGCAAAACATTATAAATTACTGAGATGACGGGGAGAAGGTAGCATCGATGGCGGTGAGTCATTATTTATTAAATAATTGAACGAGGAACATGCCAGTACACAGTACGAGGTGAAATTCCTGAGCAGATGCACAATACAAGGTGACATTGAATTTTATTGAATGATCAGATGAGGAACATGAGGCTCTGCTCACTGCATAAGGCTGCAACCCGAGGCATCTTGCTCCCTTCACTCACTTAGGGCGTTCACTTCGAAATTATTTCCAAGTGAAGAATAAGTCCAAGATGGTAAATCTTGGTTGTAAGTCTCCATACCTTACTTTCAGTTTTCTTTATATTTCACAATTTCATTCTGATCTAACTATATATGCAATATATGAATGCCAAGAGGAGCTTGATTCTTTGAGAGGATTTATATATCTAGTGCACAACCTATATTTTACTTAAATATCTACTATGTTATATTTCTTGGAAAAGAAATACTTTTTCCATGCACAAAGAATACACTTTGTCCATGCACAAATATTGGTTGATTATGTTAAATATATGGAAAGGAATATATAAATATTTATATAATATTGCATACGCACAAAAAGATAAGATGCATTCTCTTTATTTTAAAATGGATTTTTTACTCATTTAGTTTATGAAATGATAACAAATCCAAGATATTTTCTTGAAAATGAATGTAGAATAAAGAGGGTAATTCGTGATGCATTTTCATGGCTGGTGAAAAAGAAAAGATAAACGTTACTTAGATTAATTTTCTTGGAAGATTTTCCATGGATTTTTATGCAAATGTTACTTAATTTTTCATTTTAAAGACTACATGAGTGCACAAAGATTGGATAGGAGTTTTGTGCATGAATTAATAAAAAAATAAAGATTATTTTTATAAAAGATGCATATGAATCATGTTCATACAAGAACAAGAATGCATAAAATTTTAAATTAGCCTTGTGAATGTTTCTTAGGTTTTATGCATAAAATATGGTCATCTATGGTTATTTCTTGAAATGGAAGCATGGAAAAACTAGAGGTATAAAGATAACAAAACTAGGTTATGTTGACTTCCTATTGCAAATGATGAATGCATTTGTTACATGAAAGGAATAATTAATGACGGTAGAATTATAAGAAGGGAATAATGTGTTGCCTACGTTAAAGAAGTGTTATTATGATAAGCTCTTCCATGCACAAAGAATAGTGATTTTGTTGGAGATTTATGTTTTTTGCATGGATATAAGATCTAATGAGCTATATCCATCTCGAAAAATTATATGTGAATACATTATGCTATTATAATTATTATGTTAGTTTCTTTAGGAATAAGATCATGTTTATGCATGAAAGATTCATATTATCTTTCTTTGGAAAGAATATATAGTTGTATGTGGGAAATGATAGCATGTTTAGTTAGAATACATTGGGAAATATTCTTTGGATAAGAAGATGGATTACATGCATAAAACCCATATTAGTGTGTTGGTTTCCTTGGAATATATATGTGGGTAATGTTTGTATAATATTTGGAAAAGAATAGATGTATTTTTATTTTTTATTACCTAAGTTTTATGGAAAAGGAAACATGTTTTACATGCCTAATTATGCTAAAATTCCCTCGAAAATGAAAAGTGTGTTTGCATGCTTGATTGTGTTAAGAATTCCAGTGAGAATATTCTTTTGGAAAATATATGCAATTTGTATGCATAGGAACAATCCTTGTTGTGTTAGCTTTCTTTACATGAAAAAAAAAGTAATAGCTTAAGGGTTATTTATTTGGTTTAAACTTATGTAAATCGCATGCACGAAGATCATAACTAATGTATCATTTTCTTCTAAAGAAATGCTTGGCAGATGTAGCTATTGTCTTGTAGGAATGTGTGCTTATGCGAGGGAAATATTAGTAAATGTGATTGCTTATAACTAGCACATATGCACTGTGGTTAAAGGGAGCATATCTAGATATTTTACTTAAATATCATGAATTTACATGACATGAGTAAATGGAGATGCATCAGTAGTATATATTTATGAATGGATGTTTAATATTTTATGAATCTTGACATCAATGTATGTTGGAGACAACATTAGCAGGAAATTATGTTAACTTGTACAGAGGAAATGTTATGTTTAACATGGTGGCAGATAAATGATTAATGGTTCATGCAGATGAGTTTGAGCTGTAGGATGGTCCAATGCACGATGATCCATTGTAGGTACATTCATGCCACCAAGATATGAAGATATGAAGTTTAATGGGTAAATGTTATCATATTTATTGTAATGGCTTTAAGCTAGATATTTATATATTTCCTTGTAAGATTTATAAAAATGGTTAAGGGATGGTATCCCTTATAATCCCTTGAGTGAGTGGTGAAGACCCTCATGAGCATTTAATAACAAAATTAAATGTTTGCTGGTTTTCACCCTATGGGGTTTCTAGGGTATATTGGTGTTCAACAATGTGATTGGTTATTGTGTCAAATTGATGATGTTAATTGCTTTCTTGTTGTGATGTTCATAATGTCAACTAAGTGATGACTACATGAATAATGAAATGAATGCAAGGTTACATCATACAATTTTATGTTAATGTACAACAATAGAGGTTGTTAATGGTTAAGCAACTTACTATTCTTATACTGAGGTTACACTATAAACTGGTGAACATACCTGATTTAATAGTGATTTGGATGGTTACTTGTGGGTAACTTATATAAAAAAAAATAACTCATTTCATTTCCATGTGAGGTTATCCGTGTATGTTACATATATTAAAATATTTATAGGAGAAATAGATTTTCTTTTTTAACTTTAATTACTTTATCTTTGTAAAATTATATTATTTGATATAGATATCTAAAAGTTTTATTTATTACTAGAAGAGTGAAAGTGAAATATCAACCAACCAAGTATGTGTGATTAATAATTTTTTATAATGATTTTAATTAAAACTAACAAAATATGTATATAATCATTTATCTTTTTATTATATTCGACAATATTTTTTAAATTAAAGTCTTTTTTAGGGGCATAAACTCTAAAATGAGCCTTAAAAACTTACACATATCCTTATACTAGATTGTAAATTAAACTTCTAAGCTACTCATCTCCTTATACTTATACTAAATTGAATAAACTTTTAAGCTCAATAAATTCAAATTAAATAATATAAATGGTAAATAAAAATATATTCTTCTTTGAGCTTATGCATTTTAATATTGTAAGAAAGATCAAACCTTTTTTTGTTGATAGGGAGAAGGAATCACAAGGAATACATTGTTGGAACTCGAGCTCAAAACAATCCTGTGAAATTTTTAAAGGACTTAAAACTCACAATTAAAACAATCCTTTGAAACTCTTAAAGGACTTAATTTTTGTCAAAAATGCCATAGATAAAAAAATGGTTTTGAAAATTTAAAAAAAATGGTTAAAACAATCAAAAAATGGTTTTGAGAATTTTAAAAAATGGTTAAAACAATCCTTCCAAACATTTAAGGGACCTAATTTTTGTCAAAGATGTTATATATTAAAAATGGTTGTGAAAAATTAAAAATCATTTAATTTTTTCTTTTCCACGCTTGCGACAGTGTGGTGAAGGAAATATCAAGGTAAACATTCAAAAAGGTTTTGAAAAGGAGGCTTTAGAAATTGAAAAAAGACTTGTTAATCTTAATAGAGATGATGGCTGGAATATCAGCAGGTGTTGGATTCCTGCCTTATATTCTTGATTGATTGATCTATTTATTTTTATTTTTATTTATTTCTTTATTTATATTTTATTTTATTTTTTCTTTCTGGTTTGTTGTATGATTCTCTGATGAGTCGTTGGTTAACATTTTCTTTTTTCCTTGGACCTTGCTCTTATAAATAGTCAAATATATAATTATAAATTAATAATAATAAATAATTAATAAATCAATTAAATAAAATAAGAGATATATACATATTTACATATTATTATCACTATTGGTTAAATAACTAACTATTAAATTAATTAATTAATTAATTAATTGAATAAATATATTAAACATTTTATTCTAAAAATAAAATGTAACGAGCCATTATTTTTTGTTAAATATATATATAAATATAAACATTTTGCGGTGAATTTTCTCCATTACTACTTGGGTCTGCTGTGATTTTTTTCTTGATAAATTTTCGAACCTGGGCACTTGAGGTTTGCTGTCTGGTTTGTTGATATTCAGGTGCACACATTCCTTATATTTTTCTAATACATATCTTCTCATATATTCTCAAGTATGAATAATTCACGATAGCTACCAAATATTACCAGAGGTATACCTAGCACAGTTACTCTACAGAGCCTTTATGAGTATATAGAGTCTTTAGAGAAACGCAGAGAAGAAATATTAGTCAAGCTACAAACCGAGTTAGAAGCCATGCTGGAAAAAAAATTCACATCTCTTGAAGACAAGATCAAAAAACAAATAGAAAATAAAATAGAACTATTGGAAAATAAAATGAAGGTAATGGAAACTAAGTTGCAGGTCATAGAAAAACAAAACCAAGATACGAACCAAACATCCAGGCAAGGAGATGCTGATAATATAGAGAGTCTTAAAATGAAGGACATGATTAAAGAACTAGAAGAAAAATTTAACAACAATCTCACCCTAAATAGTGGGGCAGGTAAATTAGATATCAAACCATTTAAAGATGAAATGAAAAAATTGATCAAATTAGACCATGAGCGTAATAAAAGGGCCTTGAACCTTATAAAATTTGGTTTGAAAGAGGAGGTATACAAGGATACTTTAGCCATTTCCTCGACAGAATTACATAATAGATTTCAAATTGAAACCACGTATCTCATAGAAGCAACAAGGTTAGGGAAATTAACTGAGAATAAAGGAAGAATGATCCGAATAAAGGTGAGCTCTACTGACCATAAGTATGACATACTTAGTAAAACCTCAAGTCTAAAAGGAATGGGAATATTTATAATCGAAGATCTCATTCCAGAAGATCAAGAATAATTAAGAAAGGAGGTTCAAAAGGTAAAAGAAGCTAGGAAGGAAGGAAAATGGGCAATAATTAGAAATAGAAAATCCGTTATTCGAGATAGAAACCAAAAATATAGTAATAAATAGCAATTCAACATGCTCTGAATTCTTTCTTAAAACTGTCGTGGCATTCCATGGAACAAAGGCCCCAAGCTAAGTTGGATTTCAAATGATGTTGATATCATATTGCTTGTTGAAACTAGGGAGCACGAAGAATCTAAGGTCCCTAACATAGATGGCTTTGTGCTATGGTATACCTGGAACAAGCGATCCTCTAGTAGAGGCATTGGGGGCATAGCTTGCTACATTAAGAAGAACATATCCCCCCATGCTAGGATTTATAAAAACTACCCTTACAACCAATATAGTTGGATTGAGATTACTGACATTAATGATAAAAATAACTACATAGCAATATGTTATTTTTCCCCCATTAATTCTAACTTCTGTAAGAAAAAGAATCTAGATAAAAATAGACCTTACAATGGTTTAGAGAATGATATTTCTAGCTTAAGGAATGAAGGTAATATCCTTTTAATGGGTGACTTTAACGCTCGAACTTCAAGCAACCAAGCCATTCTTCTAAGCAATCATTCCAACCCCAATCCTCTTTGGTTATATGAAGACCTTACTCTGGCTAGTCACTTCAAAAGAAGCTCTGAAGACCTTGGGGATAACTTGTTTGGGTTGGAGCTAGTCAAGCTCTGTAGTGCTCAAGATCTCATAATTTGCAACGGTCTAAAGAAGTGGCCCAATTCTAGCAAGATGACCTGCATCCATAGGCTTGGCAGGAGCATGGTAGACTATGTTGTTTTTGATCTCCCATTATACAACAAGATAATAAATCTTGACATCTTAGATGACCACGAGCCTGACTCTGATCATAGGCCTTTACTCATAGCTCTGAATTTTATCATGCATAGAGCTCCCATGGAAGATAATCCTTATAATAAAAAGAACTTAATATTTGATAGAAATAAAAAAAAATCTCTTTCTAAATGAATGAAAAACTTATTTGCTTCCTTTATCTAGTATAGACAACATAGATGACCTCTATCATAATTTTAATACAACCCTCTCATATTCTATTAACAATTTCTCAATTGAAGTCTCAAGTAATAAAATAAATATCAAAACCAACCCATGGTATGACAAAGATTGTAAAAGTGAGAGGAGAGAAATTAAGGAAGTTTTTGATGAATCTCTCAAAATTAACAAGATAAAAATCTACAAAGCCCTAACTAAAATGAAAAAAATGCAATTGTATATTCGTAAAAGACAAGAAAATCTCTTACACCTCTCTCAGGTGGATCCTAAGAAATTCTAGAGGCATATTCTAACTAGGAAAACTAAAGATAATAATAAAATTGCTTTACACGACTGGAATTCCTATCTTAAAATGCTTTATGAATCTCCAAATGCCAGGGATTTTGAAACCCTTCTCACAATGAAAGAAGTTTTCTCATTATAAGACATTGATTTTGGGGTTAAACGAATGGCAAATGGGAAAGCTAAAGACATTGAAGGTTACCAGGTGGAAATATTAAAAATTGGAGGTCTTGTCCTCATCCCTCACATCCACAAGATTTTCAACCAAGAGGTCAAGCAAGGGTTCGCCAAGCCTTGGAATCAGAGCCTCATTATCCCTATTTTTAAAACCGAGGATACAAATAACCCCTCTAATTATCAAAAAATTATGATCAGCCCTCTCTTATACAAGTTATATGGTATTATTTTTGAAAAGAAGTTGAGCATTCGGCTTGAAAGTGAAGGTAAGCGGGCTAAAGGCCAAGCGGGTTTTAGAAGTCAGCACCCAACAACGTACCACCTTGTTATGCTTAGGATCATTGTGGAAGAATGTTGCAATGATAAATCCAATCTCTTATGTTGCTTTCTATACTTTAGAAAGGCTTTCGATACAGTTACTAGAAATAACCTATGGAATAGATTAGAAGAGTTAAATGTTCCTTTCGAGCTAAGAGCGGTCGCTATAAGGTTATACGAGAATGTAATTGCCAAGTTAAAGAGTAATGAGCGGTGGTCGAAAGATATTAAGTGTAATATTGGAGTTAAACAAGGTTTCCCCCTCTCCCCTACCCTATTTGGCATTTATATCGACAAGCTAGAAGGTTGTTTAGAGGAAGAAAGATATGCTGGCACGATCTTAGCTGGGATAGTCATCATCCTTCTTCTCTATGCTGACAATATTTTTCTTCTCGCAGGGTGCTCATCTGATCTTGATAAGCAACTTAGACTTCTTAAGTATTTGTGCTCTACCATGGGTATGTCTGTTAACACTTACAAAATAAAAGTTATGATTATCAAATCGAAGGACACTTACACTAATTTTATGTATGACATTAGTAACTTGGAGGAAGTGTCTTCTTAAAAGTACCTAGAAATTTATATTCATCACAAGCTCAACTGGAACTATAGCATTCAGAAAAGGATTAATGGGGGGTGGAAAGCTTATTTTGGTCTTGAAAATAGTTGTAAAACGACAAACCTCGTAATGTGGGATAGAAATTAGTTCCTCTTTGAAACTTTAGTCACTCCTGTTATCTTATATTGATGTGAGCTTTGGGGTTGCAGCATCTCTAGAGAATCGTGGAGAAAGATTGAGCAAATCCAGAAGCATTTTATAGCTTATAACCTTAAAATTAAAAGCAATACACCCTATCATATCCTCTTTATAGAAGTGGGTCTTTCCCCTATCAAGAGCCTAGCTATGACTAGGCTTCTATTGTACAAGCACAAGCTCAATAGCATAGGAGACCATAGACTTCCTAAGCTAGCTTTAAATTCCAGCCAAAACCACCTAAGACATAAACGAGGTTGGTATAAAGACACCAGGGCCTGGTTAAACCATTGGGAGATTGACGAGAATGTTGCATTGCAAAACATCAATAACATTAAAAAAATTGTTACTTCTAAGTTCAAAGAAAAAATGTGGTGTGAGAAAGATCTAGCAGCTAAAAGAAAATTAAGGTATTATAAGGAGGTCATCAACCCCACCTTAGAAGATCAAAAGTATCCCTCTATTTTAACTAGCTCAAAGAAGAAAATTAATATAGCCAAGATTAAAATGAACTCTCATGAGCTCCATAGTGAAACAGGTCATTGGATAGTTCCTAAAACACCATGGATGGAAAGGATCTGCCATCTCTGTGAGGATACGAACATCGAGGATGAAAATCACTTCCTCTTAGAGTACCCCATGTACAACCACATTAGATCTCAATTTCATAATCGTTGTTGCAATACTGGCCTTCCTAGCCTTTTAAGATGTCAAAATTAGAGTGAGCTCGGAAGGCTTCTCTCCAAGCTTTTTGAACATAGGAATAAAACCTTAAATCAAATTAAATAACTCTTTTCTTTAGGTCTGATAGACCAAAGATTGGTCTCAGTGGATGTTAATCATCATCATCATCATGATATATATATATATATATATATATATATATATATATATATATATAATCAAAGTCAAACTAGCCATTACTTAACGGCTACTTTAGCCATTTCTATATCTATTTAGACTTAATGTCTCGATCTGATTTCTCACATATTTTTACATTTTTTAAAACTTAATGTCCCGATCTAATTTCTCACATAGCTTGAACCACACTGGTTGGTTCGAAATGCGTCTAGCATGTTCCATTGCATGTGATTATTACCGAAATTTTTTTACAAATTTATATGATGGATCACAAAAACTTAGATTCCAAGAAATTATCTTTCTTTTAATATTTTCAGAAGTTATTTTCAAATTTAAATTTAAAAAAAATAAATTTAAGTTTTGAAAACTTTAAAATGAAATATTATTTTTCAGAAATTTTTGAATGATATAATTTTTGTAAGTGCACGATTTCACAATTATTAATATAGTGTTAGATATTTTTTAAAGAAATTGTATTTCTGATTGAAAATTTGGATGGACATTCCACTCAGTCTAGAGAGAAGAAGATGAGGAAAAATAAAGCTTGAAATGATTTTAAAGAAATTAATTGGACTAAAAAGGTTGGTAAATTAATTATTTATTAAAAGTTCAAATTCCACTCAACCGAGAGGGAAGAAGATGCAAAAAGATGAGGAAAAATAAACACTAAAATGATTTTAAATAAATTAATTGAACGAAAAAGGTTGGAAAATTAATTTAGAAGATGCAAAAAGATGAGGAAAAATAAAGCCTGAAATGATTTTAAATAAATTAATTGGACGAAAAAGGTTGGCAAATTAATTATTTATTAAATATAATTTGAAAATTAATATTACTAGATATTAAAACAATTATATTATAATTAATAAAAAAATTAATTAATAGATAATAATAAAAATAAGCATTAACGTTAAAAGTGATAAAAGAATAATTATTAAAAATTAATATCAAAATAAAAAAAATTATTGTTAAAATTGAAAAATAAATTAAAATATAAAAAATAAAGAAAATAATATTAAACAATTTAAGACTTAAGAAAGGAGTTAGGATAATTGAATGAGAATGCTATATTTAGATATTTTGAATGCTTGGGTCTGCGGTGAAACTCTGCAATGAATTTTATCCATTAATACTTGGTGAATTTTATCCATTAATACTTGGGTTTCTGGATTAATACTTGGGTCTGCAGTGAATTTTCTGGATTAATACAGTGAATTTTATCCATTAATCCTTGGTTTCTGGATTAATACTTGGGTCTGCGGTGAATTTTTTGGATTAATGCTTGAGTCTACTAATTCTGCAGTGAATTTTCTGGATTAATACAATTTTGCAGTGAATTTTCTCCATTAATACTTGGGTTTCTCAATTAATACTTGGGTCTGCCATGATTTTTCTGGATTAATACTTGGGTTGAAATTCTATGGTGAAAATTTTGCAGTGAATTTTCTCTATTACTACTTGGGTCTGCAGTGAATTTTCTGGATTAATACTTGGGTCTGCAGTGAAAATTTTGTGGTGATTTCTCTCCATTAATACTTGGGTTTCTCGATTAATACTTGGGTTTGCGGTGAATTTTATGGATTAATACTTGGGTCGATGAATTTTCTCCATTAATACTTGGGTTTCTCGATTAATACTTGGGTTTCAGGTGAATTTTATGTATTAATACTTGGGTCTACGATGAAATTCTGCGGTAAATTTCCTCCATTACTACTTGGGTCTGCGGTGATTTCTTGTCGATAAATTTTCAAACCCGGGCACTTGAGGTCTGCTGTGCTGATATTCAGCTGCACACATTCCTTACCTTTTCTAATACATATCTGCTCATATATTATCAAGTATGAATAACTCACTATAGCTACCAAATATTACCAAAGATAGACTTAGCACAGTTACTCTATAGAGCCTTTATGAGTATATAGAGTCTTTAGAGAAACGTAGAGAAGAAAGAGAAGTCAAGATACAAACCAAGTTAGAAGCCATGATGGAAAACAAATTCACATCTCTTGAAGACAAGATTAAAAAATAAATAGAAAATAAAATAGAACTATTGGAGAATAAAATGGAGGCAATGGAAACTAGGTTGCAGGTCATAGAAAAACAAAACCAAAATACGAACCAAACATCCCAGCAAGCAGATGATGAGAGTCTTAAAATGAAGGACATGATTAAATAACTAGAAGAAAAAGTTAACAACAATCTCGCCCTAAATAGTGGGGTAGGTAAATTATATATCAAACCAATTAAAGATGAAATGAAAAAATTGATAGAATTAGACAATGAGTGTAATAAAAGAGCCTTGAACATTATAATCTTCAGTTTGAAAGAGGAGGTAGACGAGGATACTTTAGCCATAGCCCAGACAGAATTACATAATAGATTACAAATTGAAACCACGTGTCTCACAGAAGCAACAAGGTTATAGAAATTAACTGAGAATAAATTAAGGTTGATCCGAATGAAGGTGAGCTCTATTGACCATAAGTATGACATACTTAGTAAAACCTCAAGTCTAAAAGGAACGAGAATATTTATAAATGAAGATCTCATTCCAGAAGATCAAGCATAATTAAGGAAGGAGGTTCAAAAGGTAAAAGAAGCTAAGAAGGAAGGAAAATTGGCAATAATCAAAAATAGAAAAGCAGTTATTCAAGATATAAACAAAAAAGATAGTAATAAATAGCAATTCAACATGCTCTGAATTATTTCTTGGAACTGTTGGGGCTTTCCAAGGAACAAAGGCCCCAAGCTATGTTGGATCTCAAATGATGTTGATATTATATTGCTTGTTGAAATTTGGGAGCATGAAGAATCTAAGGTCCCTAACATAGATGGCTTTGCACTATGTTCTACCTGGAACAAGTGATCCTCCAGTAGAGGCATTGGGGGCATAACTTGCTACATTAAGAAGAACATCTCCCCCCATGCTAGGATTTATAAAAATGACCCTTACAACCAATATAGTTGGATTGATATTACTAACATTAATGATAAAAAGACCTACATAGCCATATGTTATTTTTCCCTCATTAATTCTAACTTCTATAAGAAAAAAGAATCTAGATAAAAATAGCCCTTACAATGGTTTAGAGAATGATATTTATAGCCTAAGGAATGAAGGTAATATCCTTTTAATAGGTGACTTTAATGCTCAAATTTCAAGCAACCAAGCTATTCTTATAAGAAATCATTCCAACCCCAATCCTCTTTGGTTATATGAAGACCCTACTCTGGCTAGTCACTTCAAAAGAAGCTCTGACGACCTTGGGGATAACTTGTTTGGGTTGGAGCTAGTCAAGCTCTGTAGTGCTCAGGATCTCATAATTTGCAACGGTCTAAAGAAGTGGCCCAATTCTAGCAAGAAGACCTACATCCATGGGCTTGGTAGGAGCGTGGTAGACTTTGTTATTTCCGATCTCCCTTTATACAATGAAATAATCAATTTTGACATCTTAGACGAACACGAGCCTGACTCTAATCATAGGCATTTAATCATAACTCTTAATTTTGTCATGCATAGAGATCCCATAGAAGATAATCCTTATAGTCAAAAGAACTTAATCTTTGATAGAAACAAAAACGATCTCTTTCTAAATGAATTAAAAACTAATTTTCTTCCTTTATCTAGTATAGACAACATAGATGACCACTATAATAATTTTACTACAACCCTCTCATATTCTATTAACAAGTTCTCAACTGAAGTCTCAAGTAATAAAAGAAATAACAAAACCAACACATGGTATGACAAAGATTTTAAAAGTACGAGGAGAGAAATTAAGGAATTTTTTGATGAATCTCTCAATATTAACAAGATAAAAATCCACAAAGCCCTAACTAAAAGGGAAAAAAGGCAATATATTTGTAAACGACAAGAGAATCTCTTATACCTCTCTAAGGTGGCTCCTAAGAAATTTTGGAGGCAAATTCTAACTAGGAAAACTAAAGATAATAATAAAATTGTTTTACATGACTGGAATTCATATCTTAAAAAGCTTTATGAATCTCCAAATGCCAGGGATTTTGAAACCCTGCTCACAACGAAAGAAGTTTTCTGATTAGAAAGCATTGATTTTGGGGTTAAATTCCTGGCAAATGGGAAAGCTAAAGAAATTGAAGGTTACCAAGCGTAAATCTTAAAAATTAGAGGTCTTGTCCTCATCCCCCACATCCACAAGCTTTTCAAACATGCAGTCAAGCAAGGGTTCCCTAAACCTTGGACTCAGAGCCTCATTATCCCTATTTTTAAAAGTGGGGATACAAATAACCCTTCTAACTATCGAACAATTACGATCAGCCCTCTCTTAGCCGAGTTATATGGTATTATTTTGGAAAATAAGTTGAGTATTTGGCTTGAAAATGAAGGTAAGCGGGATAAAGGCCAAGCGAGTTTTAGAAGGTAGCACTCAACAAAATACCACCTTGTTATGCTTAGGATCATTGTGGAGTAATGTCACAATGATAAATCTAATATCTTATGTTGCTTTATGGACTTTAGAGAGGCTTTCAATACGGTTCCTAGAAATAACCTATGGAATAGATTAGAAGAGCTAAATGTTCCTTTCGAGCTAAGAGCGGCCGCTATAAGGTTATAGGAAAATGTAATTGCCAAGTTAAAGAGCAATGAGGGATGTTCGAAATATATTAAGTGTAATATCGGAGTTAAACAAGGTTGCCCCCTCTCCCCTACCCTATTTGGCATTTACATCGACAAGCTAGAAGGTTTTTTAGAGGAAGCAGGATGTGTTGGCACAATCTTAGCTGGGATAGTCATCATCCTTCTTCTCTATGCTGATGATATTGTTCTTCTCGCAAGGTGCCCATCTGATCTTGATAAGCAACTTAGACTTCTAAGGATTTCTGCTCTACCATGGGTATGTCTGTTAACACTAACAAAACAAAATTTATGATTATCAAATCCAAGAAGGACACATACGCTAATTTTATGTATGAAAATAGTAACTTGGAGGAAGTGTCTCCTTACAAGTACCTAGGAATTGATATTCATCACAAGCTCAACTGGAAATATAACATTCAGAAAAGGATTAACAGGGGGTGGAAATCTAATTTTGGTCTTGAAAATAATTTTAAAATGGAAAACCTCATAATGTGGGATAGAAAGAAGTTCCTCTTTGAAACTTTAGTCACTCCTGTTATCTTATATGGATGTGAGGTTTGGGGTTGCAACATCTCTATAGAATCCTGGAGAAATATTGATAAAATACAGAAGCATTTTATAATGTATAACCTTAAAATTAAAAGAAATACACCCTATCCTATTCTCCTTATAGAAGTGGGTCTTTCCCCTATCGAGAGCCTAGCTATGACTAGGCTTCTGTTGTACAAGCACAAGATCAATAGCATAGGAGACCATAGACTTCCTAAGCTAGATTTAAATTCTAGCCAAAACCACCTAAGGCTTAAACAAGGTTGGTATAAAGACACCAAGGCCGGGTTAAACCATTAGGAGATCGATGAGATTGTTGCATTGCAAAACATCAATAACATTAAAAAAATTGTTACTTCTAAGTTCAAAGAAAGAATGTGGTGTGAGAAAGATCTAGAAGCTAAAAGAAAATTGAGGTATTATAAGGAGGTCATCAACCCCACCCTAGAAGATCAAAATTATCTCTCTATTTTAACTAGCTCAAATAAGAAAATTAATATAGCCAAGATTAGAGTGAACTCTCATGAGCTCCATAGTGAAACAAGTCGTTGGACAATTCCTAAAACACCATGGAAGGAAAGGATCTGCCATCTCTGTGAGAATATGAACATCGAGGATGAAAATCACTTCCTCTTAGAGTGCCCTGTGACAACCACATTAGAGCTTAATTTCATAATCTTTGTTGCAATACTGACCTTCCTAGCCGTTTAAGATGTCAAAATTATAGTGAGCTCGGGAGGCTTCTCTCTAAACTTTTTGAGCATAGGAATAAAATCTTAAATCAAATTAAATAACTCTTTTCTTTAGGTCCGATAGACCAAAGATTGGTCTCAGTGGACGTTAACCATCATCATCATCATCATTCAAAGCAAAAAAAAAAATATTAAAAAGAACGATCATCAAAATATATAAAAAGAAAATGAATTTTGATTAAAAACCAAGAGACATAGGCATAAAAAAAACTAGCTATATAATATAAGAATGAGATTAATATAAAATGAAAAATAAAAGAGGAAATAAAGTATCATTCTTTTCATATATATATATATATATATATATATATATATATATATATATATATATATATATATATATATATTATTTATTTAATTTTAATTATTTTATATCTATAATTAATTTATATTAATCATTTTTAAGTCTTTATATCTATCAATTTTTTTTTTTTTTTTAATAGTTTTCCTTTAACATAAATTTTCCATTAAAAATCTCTAAATATAGGATTTTTTTATTTATTGTGATGTTTTTAGTAAAATTTCTATAGTTTTATCATTAGTTTCTTTATTTCCAATATCTTATTTTATTTTATATTCTAAAATTTGATTTTGGTAAAATTTATGTAATTTTAACATTATTTTCTTTATTTTCAATATCTTATTTTATTTTATATTCTAAAATTTTCATTTCCTTTTTACATTAGTTTTTAACAATTATTCCCTTACCAATTCTAATTTAACATTTTATGTTTATATCAAATTTTAATAGTTATCTTTCATTAAGTTTAATGTTAATATTTTCACTAATTCTAATAATATGTTAATTCATAATAGATAATTTTTAATAGATAACTAATTTCCAAACACTTATATTTTAGTGAATTCATTTCTTTAAAACTATCTTCTATCCCTATTTTTTCTCACTTTTTTTATAGCATCTTTTATCTTTATTGGTGAATTCTCCACTTGAAACATCAAACATTTCATAAGCTAACACATAGTTTCTTCCAAAATTATTAACCATAATAATGAGGAGTAGGAGGTGGCGGTCATGACCAAGCTAAACACCAAATTGGTGTATGAAACTGAATTATTTGTGGGACTAGAAACCCTCTCTTATAAATATTCTTACAAAGAGGTTAACCATTAGACTCACTCAAGTTAATAAATAGTTTATCAAAAGAAAATTCAAATGGGATGAGATCTCAGGGAAAGAGAGGTGTTTGGAAACCTCTCCACCTCCCCAGCTTTCAATAGGAGGGAACCTCTCCACCTCCCCAGCTTTCAATAGGAGGGAATCGTGGCCAACATGCTCCGTTCAAATATTATATCAAATTCACCTGATCGAATGGACATTTAACATATCCCAGCCTAGCTCACGGTTTATACGATGGATAAGTGGTGTGGATGTAGAGTATTTCAGCTATATTATTTTATTTTTACCTATAAATGTGGGAATTCTTTATTTGGATCCCACTCGAAATTTTTAATGTCTTGGGGAAGGTCATGACCCTCCTAATGGCACCTCTCTCTCACTTTCTGTGTTCGATGATTTAAACTTTCCTCATGGGCTAGTAGCATCTGGGTGGAGGTGGTTCCATCTGAATTCGAAGGGAGCTCTTTTTTGGAAGATCAACTCACATTGCTTGTTGTCTAAGACCTATCTCAGTAGGACTCTGATGATTATTACATGCAATCAGTATTTGTGGGGGGGTTTTCATGTCTTTTTAATATTTCTGGAAAGCTAGATGCAAGTGGAATTTGAAGGTCACCCCTTATCTGTTGGAATTTCTCTTATTTTTGTTCGAAGTCACCACTCATTGGTGCCTTTAGTCCCCTCGTATTGCCTTTTTCTAGTCAGCCATTCCATCAAATACTACCAAGGCCATATTATTAGTAACCACCCCTAGTTACTTACTCCTTTTCCTCTCTTCTTTGCAGTCCTCCTCATCATGATGCCTTGTGAGCATAAGTAACCCCATCTGGGAGTGAGACGCCATGGGTTGGAAGGCAGTGCCCACATTCAAATCTAGGCTTAGGATGTTGTCGTTATGCATCTTGTGTCTACCCCCTGAGATATTAAAAGTGATATATGTGAAATAGAAAGCTAGTGAAGAGCGATCGGTAGGCCCATTTTGGTGTTGAAATCCAAACCAAAACTAAGCATTAGATTCCAAATCCATGGAATTTTTGGGGCACAAAGAACCAATATTACTAGACCATGTCACTCCATTGGAACTTGAAGACTATGTTGGGACATATTATGAAGGAAAAACATGAATACTAGAATGAAATTATTGTGCAACTTAATGTCATACAACATTCAAAATCACTTGAGTTCTTGCTTCGTTAGCATTGACTCTAGACTGATTCAAGTGGAAAATATCCTAGAAGGAAATGACCAACCTATCCCCAACCAAGGAGACAATATCATGGTACCTAGACCTTCTTCTGATGATTCATGATATTCTAGATGTTTTTTGTACCTAAGCAGTGGCTTTTTTTTTTGTCACTTTTTTGGGAAGGCTTGGACAACCTATTTCAGATGGTCAGACTTTTGTTGTTATATACGTATTAAAATAATTTTTATTGTGGTGATTGATTGTAGAATACTAGGGTTTAGTGTTGTGATAGACATCAGATGATGCAACCTATTTTTTCTAAAACATTTACACTTGATGCAGGAGCATTAGAGCTTCCCAAATCCATCAAGATTTTTGAAGAAAAGTGATAAAATGAATGTCAAAATTAAAAAGGAATTATAATTCCCTGCTTTTAAATAATTTTAGTTTCTTTAATTATTGAAAGTATTATTTATATTTTAGAATAGTGGATAGGAAATCTTTTATCCATAAATCAAAAACAAATATGTGTGGAAAACCATGATATATTTAAGCAATAAATCAAGGAGTGACTTAGGGATCTAGGAAAAACTATGCTTCTTCTAAAATAGTATTTAATCAATGTAAACCTAAGGGAAAAGTTAATGGCCAATTGAAGTTAGAATAATACCAAGAGAGGAAGATATAGATTTTTTGAGTTTATGCATGTACATTTTTCATTAGTTTAATGGAAATGTAATTCACCGAATGTTGTGTGTATGACTCTTTGTACTACTCTGTGTTATGTTAAATACTTTCAGATGTGGTGAATAACAATCAGTTGTGGGAATAGCTGAATATGCTCATGTAATCCTGATAGAAGGTAGTGAAATATATGTAAATTCCAATAAGATAAATATTAAAGCGCAATGTTTTTCAAAGCACAGGAAAGCTAGGTATAATTCCAATTAAGATTGAGGTTGAATTTGGGTAGAACCTTCATATGTTCCAATTTTTTTAGAAATATCCATGACTTAGAATACTCTAGTGATGGATTATGGATTTAAGTGTGAGAAAATCCATAGAACAAGTACTATAATTCTTTGTGTGTTGATTGAAGGGTTGCAAGAAAACTATATTTTTCCTTAATTGAGTGGTATGAAAGCTGGTTGATGTTATGTGGAGTGAAATTTTTTGTCAAGGGTAGTTCTAATAAATGATTTTCTCTAAGAAATCCTCAACTTGATCTCATTGGCATGGGTTTTTAAGATATTGGAAAGAGTATTAGTGAAGAATACAAAGTGATAGCTACTTTGTAGCAAGACACATTGAAGAGAAAACCTTTTTTTATGAATAGAGCCTTATGTTCATCTATGTAAAATCAAGGAAGAATATGAATTCATTATATTTTCATTGGATGGCCTTTGGAAAAATTTATATGGCAACAAATCCACATAGGTCATGAACATTTATCCAGACAAGGGAACAGCTGGGTGGTTGGTCAAAGGGGCTCTTAGCAAGGCCACAAAAATGTGAGTCTTTATCAGTTACGAATACTTGAAGGAGAATGTGGACAGAGTGGAAATAAGAGACATTCACGATGACATCATTATGGTAGTTATGTTATTATATTGAATGAATCAAACTATTCATAGATAAAATATCTGAGAAAAAAGAAAAGAAATCACATCTGAGGTAGAAATCACATGAGTTTACTATGTGTACATGTAGAATTTAATGTGTCTTCACATTTCCCTAATAGCTATGAATATTATTCAACGAGAAGTAAGCTGCCTTTAACTGCAGATATAATATTTTCATAATGTTGTGTCTTTCCAGATTATAAATGCCTTCTACTTTCTAGATAAGAATGCCCCATCGAATATGTAAAGTGTCCAAGGCATGATATGGGAGGCTGAGCACGTGAAGAAAATATTCTCTGGATCCCGACAAGTAAATATTGTTGTAAAATATATTAGTTTCGAGGCATATACAAAGGCTTTTGGATGTTGAGAAATAGATCGCGAATTAGTAAATATTTTCCATTCTGAGGCCTAATAATGTGGCCACAAAACTGTTGCATTGGAAGAAGAGGTGGATAATTCTTCATGGAAGCCAAGAGCACACAGAGTATGAAGTGCACAATTGAGACAAAGTAATCTATGTGGTAAAAATAGTGCTTGAGGATGATAATGAACTAGCAAGAAGTAATAGACAACCAACAAACGAAAGGTATCTTGAGGTCTGTAAGATCTCATGGAGTAATGGATATTTGGTACAATTTCTATGGAAAGGAACAAATTTTAAGGAGGTTTTAGATGACATGGTTAAGTATTGGCTAAGTGAGTCTCATGTTCCTCTATGCTTAAAAAAGGATATTGAAAAAAAAGTGTGATTTCGTGCCTACCTAAATGAAGGTTCAAAGAGATTTTGTAAAGTGCATATAAATTGTAGAGCAGATACTTTATTGAATGGAAAAGGCTAAAACTTGGCGAGATTCTCATAAGGTCAAAGAATATTAGTGGAAGAATGAAATAGCATAATAACCATAAGGATTGGAGAAAATTGTAGAATTATTAAACATGTTAGAAAGAGCTTGAAGAAGAGGTAAAATTGGTCTCTTTATGTTTTTAACTAAATTGAGAAATAATTTGATGATTATATTAGGAATTTCTTGAAGAATTGTGACAAAAAAATTTTATAATTTCTAGTTGAGGTTGGAAGGAGGAGTACTGGTGGATGTTCTTAGATGAAGTGAAGATTTTCAAAAGCCTAAAAGGAGCGAAGAAGCTCAAGAGATTCTAGAGGAGAGAACCAAGGATAAAAAAATGCTAGAGTAAATTTTTATTTCAAAGGCTTGGATACAGTATACAAGTGGGCAAGGTAAAGTTCACAAAGGAATAAGGAACATGACTATTGATATTCATGTCATGGGTTCAAGGAGAAGCCACAACAGAAGTAAATAATATGCCAAATAAAATAGCATAAAGAGAAGCATGTGTCAAGAGGAAGTTGACTGAGAAGTTTCTAAGATAAAAGTATAGCTAAATGTACTAATAGAAATACTATAGGAATATTAGGAAGACCATAGATGTGGATGGATGCTACGAAAAAATGTGAAGTGGAACAAGTTGCAGGGAAATTTGAAACATGGGTTTAGTATTCAACAAAGGAGTGAAAAGCTCAAGGTAATCAAGATGAATGTGTGCAATTGTGAACTAGAGTAAGGACCATTGCTTGGTTAGGTTGAGGATGATGTGGAGAATAAACCTATTAAGAATATCTCAAACTCCTTGGAGAGAGATAATGAGGGACTTACTGCAAATCTCATGAACTCTTTGGAGGGTTCATATTAATATAAGGAGATGCTAACACAGGAATCAAATGAGGCTGAAGATCCTAATTTTTTTAAATTCGACATTTTTTGTATGATTGCAGGTTATTTTGTAGATGGTAATGGACAACCATATATAACCGTTATGAAGGTCAAGGAAGAAAAATAAATTTCTTCTCAGGGCATTGAAGGAAGACAAAATAATATTTTCATTTTGGTCGAGAATGAGATTATATTGTCTAAAAAATACAACCAAAAGGAATATTATACGCCCTTGATCAAAGAGTGTTTGGAAGAAAAAATGTAAAAACTTATTGTTGTTGAAGATTTGGAAGAATTGGCTCATGGAAATAGTCAAAAGAAGCATAAAGAGGAAGAGTAACATTCAGACATAATAGTAAGGAAGTATGAGGAAGAAATTAGGTTGCTAGAAAAATATACTGAGGGAACCTAAGGATGGAATTTCATTTCATTCAACACAAAAGGGTGACAAGAATTTATATCCAATTCAATATTGTTTTGCTGATTTGGTTGAAGAAATGGCTTCTTTGGAAGAAAGGTTATTGAATCTCGTGGTGCATATTTGATGCACACAACTGAAGCTAGCAGAAGAAGTTGTTATAAATGACATCACGATGGCTGATGTTGCAAGGTATGATCAACAGAAATTATTTGAATAGAACGTTAATAATAATTTTGATATTATTTTTCATAGGAGCATGCAACAAATGAAAGTTGAAATAGAAAATGCCAGTGGCCAAGAAAAAGTCATAATGATCTCTCCAGAGGTGTAGGAAAAGGAAAAGGTCCCAAACAATTATCGTGGTTCCCCATCTAGCAATAGGCTTGAGCCAGAAGTCAATTGTAGTCAAAGAATCCCACTAGCATTTCCCAAGCCACCAAAGGATAATCCTCTCACCTCGGTGTAAGCCCTAATGGCTATGTGATTAAATGGTAGCATCCTTGATGGCTTCCAAAAGGGTAGGATGATCAATTTTCCTATCTAGACATGTTGGATAAGGGAAAAAAATCCAAATCGAAGGAGATCTGCCTCAAGCAGTTCCAAAACCAAGAAACTAGCATGACTAGGTTCCTCATTAGCCTATATATGTCTCTCATTTCTTGCAATTTCCATAGATATTTCAGTTTCTTTTAGTCAAACTAGAAAGCACCACTTTTGTAATTCCTTTATTCCAAATTGCCTTGAACTATCATATGAATTTTCCAAAGGATCATTTGGTTTCCCTTCTATGAAAACATGGTCCCTCACAAGTTCATTTCAAACCAAAATAAGCATTTTGCAAACAACTCTTCTTCTTAACACAAGCTTCTACAACTCACCTTATCTTGTACTTTATGTAAATATTTTTTGGTAATATTAAGTTCGTTTCTTGCTTATGCTTGATTTTGTAACTATGGTGAGTGTTCATAATATATATTTGGCTACTTGGTGTATTTATATTGATTATTGTAAAGAATATTTTAAATTTTAGAGTCAAGAGAAAAAAATATTTTGAGCCAAGTCCCACTTAGAATTTTGAAAGAAGAAAATTTGAATTTTTTAATTTAAATTTTTGACTTCAAGTTTGTCAATTCGGTCTCCCTTCAAGTCAAGTCAGCCCAAGAAAAGGACACACCCAATAAACCTAGAATATCACTATATAAATTCAAATCAACCTCACTCTCTCACCACTAATTCACACTCCCTCAAGAAGATATCTTCTAGGAATCCTAGTGACGATCAAGAAGGACAAGAAGGAATAATTGGATATATTTCTCTCTCTATATCGAGCTTGTATGTTTTGATAGATTTTTTCTCTACAGTTCTCATATTTCTATTCATTTTTTTGTGGGGGCCAAAATTTATGGGCAGTTATTGGGGGGGTGAATTTCTGAATTTTGACAGTTGTAGGATGGCTGAAATTTAGAGTTAGATCAAGCAAAGAAAATTACTAAATAAAATTGGGAAGATTGACTTGGAGGTTTTAACCAAGTGTGATCTACTTAATTACAAGTAGGTATAAGTGTGTCTCTTGTTCAACAAAATAATTTCTTTATTGAAAAGGTTGTTGGATTTTTCCCCTTGTGAGTCTTCCTAGTGTAAATATTGTCTTCTCTTGTGCATTTTGATCTCTATTGTTCTACTATTCTTATATGGTTGAATTTATGAACATAATTTTTGAATGATATATTGCAATATTTTAAATAATTTAAACCTAAAAAGTAATTATCATCTTTTCATAATTATTTTGCTGGTCTTTGTTTCACTTAGAAAATCAACATGGTTTCTTAGCTTTAGTGAAGGAAGGAACATTGTGATCACATTTGAAGAAACCCTACAATGAGATAACTATTTTTGAAGTCCTTCTTGTTGATTTCCATCCATGGTTTCTTCTATTAAATCTAAGAACAAGTTGGAAAGAGCCTAAAACCTCATAACTTGGAAACATAGAATTAATCTTGTTCTTGAAAAGAATAAAGTTTTGGATATTTTGTTAGGGAAGGTTATAGAACCAAAAGAAACTCCAAAAAAGGAGAATTTTAATGATGATTACATAACTTACATCATTCTTATTGTGTACTCCATCATATATCGTCCAATCCCCTATATTTTAGAGCTTGATACTTCCAAGAAGATGTATGATGCCCTAGCTAGTCTATTTACTATGAACAATGTTGGTCAAGCCATCAACTTGAATAATGAGATATGTGATGTAAGGATGACAGATTATGACACCATGGCTTCATATTTTGTAAGGATTTCAAAAATAAGAGACCAAATGCAATCCATTGGACAAACTATTTATGAGAACAAACTCGTGACTGCATTACACAATGGTATACCTAGATCATGGGATGCATTTCTAACAGGTATAAGTAGTTGGAAGGAAGCTCCTTCATTCAAAAAATTATTGACCTCTTGTGCTCATGAAGAATCAATGCTTATATTAAGAGATAAAAAGGAAGAATATTTTCAAGAACTTGCAGCTTTCTTCAAGAATAATAGAGGAACAAAGAAGTATGGCTCTCAAAACAAAAAGTTGGGAAGAAGATCACCTCCTCCCCAAAGGAAGAAGGATTTTTTAAGAGTTCAATGATATGGTTGTAAAAATTTTGGAAATTATAAAAAGGATTTTCATGAGGTGGCTAACAACATAAAAATAAAGGGAAAAAAACATGCTTCCATAGTCGACGTTGAAGATGAACATCCAAAGAATCCTATAGGTGACAAAGATTTCTTTTAATTTTCTACTCTAATATGTTCTATTGCAGATGATGATGATTTTTGGTTGGTATATGGTAGTGCATCAAGAAATATTACCAGATATCATGGAAATGTTACTAACGTGATGGAAAATATGTTATCCCAAAGGGTAGAGCTTTGAGACAACCACAACTATGCAGTCAAAGGAATTGGAAGGGTGTACATAGAGATGGAATATAGTAACAATTTCATCTGAAAAATTTTATATATGTACGAGGTTTGAAAAAGAATATAGTCTCTATTTCATATTTAGGAGATAAAGGAGATTTAGTAGCTTTTGTGGATGACGAAGTACTTGTATGGTCCAAGGGTTTTAGTATAGATGATGTTAGGTTTATTGGGATTCACGAAGTAATATTTTATAGGCTCATGAATCAACCAACTCAAGCCCTTATACATGATCAAATCAATCCAAGTGAGCTATTGCATACAATATATGGTCACCTTCATTATCGAGCATTACCTAAATTGAATAAAATAGTTTGTGGCACCCTTGAATTGTAGATAGATCATGGGGTGTTTGTAAAGTTTGTGTTTTCTAATTTTAAGATGTGAAATGTTTCCTTCAAACTAAATTAAACATATGCAAGAACAACACTTGTGTAATTGAAATCCTAAGAGCATGAATTTAAGAAATAGGCCTAGTCTAATTTACATGGAAAATCACCCTCTTAATCACGTTCAAAGGGACTTGGCTAGAGCAATAGAACTCATATGCATTTCATGAGAAAATCATCATTATCATTCAATTTTAAAATATTTCATCTAATCCTAATTGAAAATTTGTGCTTGTAGTGAGAATAAGGCGTGTTCAAAGTGGTCTTAAGTCTTCCTTAATAATGGATTCAGATCTTAGGGGTCATTATTCAAGCCTAAGGGACAAAAAATTTTATTTTGGAGAAAATTATTTCAAGTTTATGGATTGCTACAGGATTGATATACGATGTTGTAGGATTGCTACAAGATGCTACATGATTGCCCTATTTTTCTATAGGATTGATTGTGTGGGCATCCAGAGGGTGAAAAAGGTGGTTTTAAGGTTTAAAAGGGTAGGTAAGGGTATATGAGGGATGTGTGGGGCCTTTTTCAAGCCTATTGCCTCTCATAGGCCCATTCTGCACAAAACTAAATGCACATAGTGTCCCTCGAATAACCCAAAAATATGGTCTTAGTGGCATAATTTTGAGGGAGGTATGGGATGACAAGTTAGGGGTTCATGATGACAGGGAGAATGTAGGATGAGTGTGCCAACCCTACAAGCCACTGATAGCACCTATAGACCAAGAACAATCATTTTTATATACTCAAAATAATAATAAAATTGCAAAAAATTAACCTAAAAAAGAAAGGATGAGTTGAATTTTATGAAATTAAACAAATAATGAATTTATTTCATTAAGAACCAATTCACCTCACACATGCATATAACCTACATACAAAAAACTTGAAAAATATTATTTTATTTAGCTAGATTGAAAAAACAGAGTATGCAAGAGACAATGCACAAAATCCTAGCAAATTGCAAAGGGAAAAAATCGCATATTTTTGGCTTGCTATTGTGGACTCCTCAACCACATTTCCCACAAGGGAGGTGATAATCACATCTGTAACCAAAATTTTCTAGAAAATAAAATTTGACTCAAACAAGGAAGAGAATGTTGCTACTAAGAAAATGAAATAACATGATTCACAAAGAGGGATTTATGGGTTGGGCCCTAACCTAAGGTGACTCAATGCTCTACAATGAACTCAGATGTGAAGTAGAAACAGAATTTTCATTAACATAAAATAGAGTTCAAAAACACCATGCAATGATAGACTCAAGCTCCTAGATATTGATAATACTTCCTTCTCAAAAATTTGAATCCTAATGAGCCCTTAGGCCTATTTATTTATAAAAAGAGGATTGAGGGGCATCCTCCTTGAATATAGGATTAACTCCATCCAAAACTTCAAAAAAAGTGGATCTAGCTACCTTAGATCCTCACATTCACTTGAGTTCATTGGCTATCAGTAGACCTTGAGTTGTATATAAGTGTATATGATTTACTCTAAGGATAACTTTGAGTCAAAGGAGAGTAAATGCAGGGAACAAGCCAACCACACTTCCTCTATATGATTCCAATGTGCCTCTGGATCATAAATTTACTCAAAAATGTTCTTTTTCCAGCAAATAAACCACATTAGGCCACGAAGCATGGAGAACATCCTTTAATCAACATATTAAACACATTATGGCCAAAAAGATGTTAATTAATGTCATAGAAGGAGAAGTTATGGGATGAAGGGTGGAAAAATGGCCCTATAATATACCTTTTGATGGTACCCATCATTAACCCCCTTGCTGAAAGTGTTTCTCTCCCTCTGAGCAACTTTCTCACTGATATGTAAGGCATGCATGGCCTGGGTGGCCTCTTTGACATCACAACCCATCTCAGACAGTGTGCCCTCATGTAGATAGAATCATGCATTTTCCTCTATTATTACCTACCCACTTTGTTCCTTTGCTTGATATCTTCTCTCTTGTAGACCCAATAACAAGGGAGGACTTAGTCTTAACCCTATCTAATTGATTTCCAACCTTTTAATAATCATTTTGTAGAGTGGGGTCATTTCCAGGGCATTCCTCAACCTTTATGGGGAGTGATATTCCCTTATTTACAAACTATGGGATAGAGCATGCCACATTCTTTGGCAAACCCGCAAGCTCTCATTCCCCAATAACCTAAAGGCATATTTCAAATCGAGTATGGCTTGTTCTTATGTTTCCATGTAGCGAGAGGCCAATTTTGGATCAACAGAGATGATGTTTTGGTTACTAATGACATCCTTCGAGCTTATTAACTCTACTCTAATGTAGACGAGATCACTTTATTCTTTGGCCATAACCTTCTTTACTTCACCATCCCTTATTTCTTCATGTATCATCCAAGAGTATAGTGTCATTAGTTGTTCATCCCCCAATATTGAGTTGGGGTCCCAAAATTTCTTTTCTATGAGGATCATGTCATACATCTAAAATTCAACCAATTTGGCTCTGTCCTCAATTCTCACATGCTGGCAAAAGTCAAAGAACCTCCTATAATCCGTAAATGATAGAGAGCCATATTGTGTCAATTATTTGATTTGAAATTTCATCCATTTTTCTCTGAGGAAAATGGCATAGGATTTGAATGGTTTCCTGCACTGGATGGCCTCCATGGAAAAACTTTCCATGGAGGCAAGTTGTGCCTCCTTTTTGCAAATTTTCTCTCCCAGCCTCTTGTTTTATAACTAAAATTTCTCCTTCATGAGTGATTCATTTATCCTCAAGTCAACTAATTTTTTACCCATTTGTTACACCTTTTCCTCGATGAGGCCCACATCCTCTACTTTCTTGTATTTTTCAACTTGCATCCACCGGTGAGTTTTTCGTCTCTCTTTTTCTAACTCAAACAGTAGGGGAATTGCAAAATTTTTAGGTAAGGGTAGCTCGGCAATGTGGTGGTGCTTGGAGTGGGAAATTCTGCTTGGAACATTTAGCTCATAGAGTATCCTAAATTGATAGGCATATACAACACTCAGCCTCCCTTCAAAATATATTTACTTAATGTCATACAACATTCAAAATCACTTGATTTCTTGCTTCGTTAGCATTGACTCTAGACTAATTCAAGTGGAGAATATCCTAGAAGGAAATGACCAACCTATCCCCAACCAAGGAGACAATATCATGATACCTAGACCTTCTTCTAATGATTCATGATATTCCAGATGTTTTTTGTACCTTAGCAGTGGATTTTTTTTTTTTGTCACTTTTTTGGGAAGGCTTGGACAACCTATTTCAGATGGTCAGACTTTTGTTGTTATATACGTATTAAAATAATTTTTATTGTGGTGATTGATTGTAGAAGACTAGGGTTGTAGAATACTAGGGTTTAGTGTTGTGATAGACATCAGATGATGCAACCTATTTTTTATAAAACATTTACACTTGATGCAGGAGCATTAGAGCTTCCCAAATCCATCAAGATTTTTGAAGAAAAGTGATAAAATGAATGTCAAAATTAAAAAGGAATTATAATTCCCTGCCTTTAAATAATTTTAGTTTCTTTAATTGTTGAAAGTATTATTTATATTTTAGAATAGTGGATAGGAAATCCTTTATCCATAAATCAAAAACAAATATGTGTGGAAAACCATGATATATTTAAGCAATAAATCAGGGAGTGATTTAGGGATCTAGGAAAATCTATGTTTCTTCTAAAATAGTATTTAATCAATGTAAACCTAAGGGAAAATTTAATGGCCAATTGAAGTTAGAATAATACCAAGAGAGGAAGATATAGATTTTTTGAGTTTATGCATGTACATTTTTCATTAGTTTAATGGAAATGTAATTCACCAAATGTTGTGTGTATGACTCTTTGTACTACTCTGTGTTATGTTAAATACTTTAAGATGTGGTGAATAACAATTAGTTGTGGGAATAGCTGAATATGCTCATGTAATCCTGATAGAAGGTAGTGAAATATATGTAAATGACAATAAGAGAAATATTAAAGTGCAGTTTTTTTCAAAGCACAGGAAAGCTAGGTATAATTCCAATTAAGATTGAGGTTGAATTTGGGTAGAGCCTTCATATGTTCCAAATTTTGTAGAAATATCCATGACTTAGAATACTCTAGTGATGGATTATGGATTTAAGTGTGAGAAAATCCATAAACCAAGTACTATAATTATTTGTGTGTTGATTGAAGGGTTGCAGGAAAACTATATTTTTCCTTAATTGAGTGGTATGAAAGCTGGTTGATGTTATGTGGAGTGAAATTGTTTGTCAAGGGTAGTTCTAATAAATGATTTTCTCTAAGAAATCCTCAACTTGATCTCATTGGCATGGGTTTTGAAGATATTGGAAAGAGTATTAGTGAAGAATACAAAGTGATAGCTACTTTGTAGCAAGACACATTGAAGAGAAAACCTTTTTTTTATGAATAGAGCCTTATGTTCATTTATGTAAAATCAAGGAAGAATATGAATTCATTATATTTTCATTGGATGGCCTCTGGAAGAATTTATATGGCAACAAATCCACATAGGTCATGAACATTTATCCTGACAAGGGAACAGCTAGGTGGTTGGTCAAAGGGGCTCTTGGCAAGGCTACAAAAATGTGAGGCTTTATCAGTTACGAATACTTGAAGGAGAATGTGGACAGAGCGGAAATAAGAGACATTCACGATGACATCATTATGGTAGTTATGTTATTATATTGAATGAATAAAACTATTCATAGATAAAATATCTGAGAAAAAATAAAAGAAATCACTTCTGAGGTAGAAATCACATGAGTTTACTGTGTGTACATGTAGAATTTAATGTGTCTTGATATTTCCCTAATAGCTATGAATATTATTCAACGAGAAGTAAGTTGGCTTTAACTGCAGATATAATATTTTCATAATGTTGTGTCTTTCCAGATTATAAATGCCTTCTACTTTCTAGATAAGGATGCCCCATCGAATATGTAAAGTGTCCAAGGCATGATATGGGAGGCTGAGCACGTGAAGAAAAGATTCTCTGGATCTCGACAAGTAAATATTGTTGTAAAATATATTAGTTTCGAGGCATATACAAAGGCTTTTGGATGTTGAGAAATAGATCGCGAATTAGTAAATATTTTCCATTTTGAGGCCTAATGATGTGGCCACAAAACTGTTGCATTGGAAGAAGAGGTGGATAATTCTTCGTGGAAGCCAAGAGCACACAGAGTATGAAGTGCACAATTGAGACAAAGTAATCTATGTGGTAAAAATAGTGCTTGAGGATGATAATGAACTAGCAAGAAGTAATAGACAACCAACAAACGAAAGGTATCTTGACGTCTGTAAGATCTCATGGAGTAATGGATATTTGGTACAATTTCTATGGAAAGGAACAAAGTTTAAGGAGGTTTTAGATGACATGGTTAAGTCAAACCGTTTCCAAGGGAAATATTGAAGACATCCTCCAAGAAATAGACATTGAATAATCTCCAATTGTCGAAGAAGAAGATATTAAAGAGGAAAAATGGAAGAAAAATAAAGGTAAGACTTTCAAAAAATTATATTTTGCAGGAGAAGATGTAGGTTTCATATTCCAACCAAGGAAACCACTGACTGGGTTATAGCTTTCAAAGGGTATCATGGAAAACATGATGATAGAAAATGTTGACAAAGGCAAGCATCCTATCACAGAAAAAATCATAGAAATATCTCCAACAATGGAATAGGTTTGTGTGCAAAGGAAGGGAAGGGAGAAGATGGTGGACAAGACTGAAGTACAGATATTGCAGGAGCAGTTAAGAGAGGCCAGAGAAGAGGTCATTGAAGCTAAATTGGAACTACAAGAGGCAAAGGTAGACAGACAAATTATGGCATATTTTGAACGAAAAATGAATGATCAACTGAACCAATATGATAAATCACTGACAAACGCCAAAAGGTTGCTGAAAATAACACTTCCATTAACGAGGGTAATGAAGAACACCAGAAAAAGAAACCTATGGTTACAGTTTGAGAGGAAAAAGCTTAAGGGAAATTTTAAAGAGCTAGAGGACCAAATGGAAATGATTTAGGAAGAATTGAAGAAAAGAGGGCTGAAAATTAAAGTGATAAATGAGCCTAAAGGGATACAACCTTCTACTGCTAAGCATGGAGTGCCAAAAGTTTGAGGGGTTGGCCTAAACATTTTTGATAAATTTTGCAGCGTGAAAGAAGCATCATTTTTAGTTTGGAAGCTGAATTTTGAAGAGAAATAAAAAATATATGTTTTTCAGCCAATTAGGAAATTTCGTAATGAAGCCCAGGCTTGAAGGCCAGATTTCACTACGAAATCCCTGTAGGATGATTTTTGCTACAAAACTCATTTTTTATGAAAATCAAAGGAGGGAAAGACTTATATTTAGCTCATATGGTCCAGAAAACATATCCTAATCAGTAAAATAAGAAAAAAATTGATTTATATGGTTGAAATGAAAATGATACTGAACTACGCTATGAAACTCCCTAGTGTACTATGTTTTTACAGCGAAGTGTTTTTAGTGGTATTTGGATGTTTGGAAAGTATTTTGAAGAGCAGCCAGCCATGTGGAGATATTAAATATTGCAGTGGGCCACTCCAGCAAGGATCCACTACTCGAAAAAATTGTCACCTATCCATCTCAACATGAGGATAGTGATCAAAGTTATGTTTATATTTTCCTAGAATGTAGGAGTGTTAGTTACTAAATCTACTGAGTATATTTGTGTCTTGGTGATGGTGTGTGCCACTCGAGAACCTGGTCATTATCAATTAATTATCCTATTCTACAGATAAGTGAATGTAATAAATGACAGATAGAGTCCTAATAGGCTTGTTAGTCTTAAGTTAATAGGTGTCTTTTGTATCTCCAGGAATGTAGTTTATGGTTAAGATAGGTGTCAATATTATGGTTCGATGACCTATCCAGATGGGAAGATCCAATGTAAGGAGAAAAGGCCTATTAATAGGAAGAAATTAAAATGACAAAGGGTTCAAGAATGTTATTTGACACCACTACTATTGTAATTTTTTATCATCAGTGATATACATTGACTATGTTTCTGGATGACCTAAGATTCTTGGAGTGTTTCAATGATATTATGTCTTATGTTTCTCTTTATCTTGTTTCCAATTTCTTGATGTTGAATTACTCAAAATTCATGTTATGCATGCTCTGACTTCCTTTTAACATTGAGCTATTGAATGTTTATGTGTGTTAGTATTGTCCTTTCATTGAAATAGTAAAAGCATCAGTTTCCACAAGAAGATCCATTTGTCATTGAATTCCTTCATATTGACTCCATAAGCCCAATGGTAGTGAAACCTATTTCATTTTTCACCTGCAATAAAATACATTAAAACACCTATCATAGAGTTAGCCATCTGATTGAATCCTAATTGAGAAAATCATAAGTTTATTTGAGAGATCCCTCTCAGGATGAAGAAGCTAATCCTCAGTCAAAAGATGGATTGGAAGAGTTACTTTAAGTTGTCTAGTGCAACACCCATCAGTAAAAATTTAGAGATAATGGTTGGGAACAAATTTTCCTTCAAAACGACTTATCATCTGCAGAAACATGGAAAAACTGAGACGATCAAGAGGATCTTGGAACACATTTGAGGATATATGTAATGCATAAGCAGTAGAAATGGGAAGAGTGCCTACCATTGTTTGAGTTTTCATACAAAAATGGGTATAAGGATTCATTTGGTATCATTCCCTTTGAGGCACTATATGTACGGAGTTGTCATACTCCCATCAGTTGGAGTGATCCAGTTAACAGGGTGTTGATTGGACTGGACATGTTGGCAGACATGGAACATGAAATGTAGGTTATAAAGAATAATCTAATGGAAACACGGGATGGATAGAAGAGTTATGCATAAAACACAAGGTATTTAAGGAGTTTCAAGTTTTGGAGCATGTTTATTTGTGCATCAAACCCAATAAGAGTTGCTTGAGGATTGGATAGTGTTACAAATTTGCACCATGGTATTACGGGCATTTTGAGATCCTTGAGAGGATTAGACTAGTTGCCTACGGACTTTCACTACCTCCAATAGTGAAAGTCCATGATGTGTTTCATGTTTCATTGCTTAAAAGGTATATAAAGGATGTTTATCATGATATTTATTGGTTTGTATTGTAGGTGGAGCGAGAAGGAGAATTATTATCAGAACATCAATGCATATTGCAGTGGAAGCAACTCATTCTCAAGAAAAGAGTCATCGAGAAAGTTAAAGTGAAGTGGAAGAAATTTGGGCCTGATGAAGCTACATGGGAGATGGAGGATCAGATGTGGGCCATGTATCCTTCAATATTTGGCAGTTGAGGAAAAACAATTTTGGTTTGGTGTTTGGTATATGTTTGGCATATGTTTTCTGTGATATTTTCGGTGTATGTAATTATGTGTATGGATGTAAATACCACCATGGTATAATTTATAAAGCTCCAATAAGCGATATGGATGTTATATGGTCATGTTATCATGGTTTTTTCTTTTGATCATATTATTCATTTTAAACACTACATAGAGCTAAGTTATAAATATCCATGAGTATTATGTTTCATTTCAGTGGTTTTGTTGCGGCATTTTTGTTCTTTAACAACGATGACGGTGTTCCCCAAGGGGGATGGTTTTGTAACAAACTTAGGCTAAAAGTTCATGTAATAAAAGTTAATATAGGAAAAAAATAAGACAATGGTTAAGGGACACATATTCCAAGCTTTATGTTGGGTAAAATATCCTTGTGGGAATCACTCGATATGTGTTTATGGCTAAGGAAAATTTGCAAAGGAAATGTTTAAGGAATTAAAGAGAAAAAGGCTTTTTTGGCACATTTGTTTATGAAAATAAAGGAGATTAGGAGAAAAGGAAGGTAAAAGGTCAAAGTTTGCATGTCAGGATGAAAATGAAGGAAAATAATGGAAAATGAAGAAAATAGAGGCCTCATTGATAAAAAGGATTCTGAGGATCAGTTGGTACCTATTTGTTAGTTTAGCTTTGGAGCCCTCTCACTATTTTCTCTCTCTCACACACCCTTGGATACTTAGAGTTTTCTTGGAGAAATTCAAAATTGTTCCAAGGAGGAGGAAATCAAGAAAAGGAAGGACAAGGGAAAGGAAGGAAAGAGAATATCAGGAAAGGAAGAGCGTGATCTAGCAGCTTCAATGGGAATACTTGCAGGTAACATATTTCATGTGTGATTTCCTAGCTGGTTCGGACATGCGTGGCTTGTGCATGTTGGTATTTGGTTCTCTTGTTGTCAGTGGAATTGTTTGGTGGGGATTTGACAATGGATTTTAGCCTTGCCTTGCATTTTTCTGTATTCCATGGTGTGTTATGATTTTGATCTCGATTTTGAGCTTTGGAATTGCCAAATGGATTTCATAATCCTAGGTAGAGGTGGTCTCAAATTCATTCCAAAATCCATAGGAATCCCTTGACCATCTTTGATGAGATACATGGTAAATATTAAGGGGGGTGTCTCGATTTGGGGCCTAGTGATCCAGTATTGGATTGTGGTAAAGCCTAAGAGACAGGGAGATGGAAAATTCCTTAAGGATAGTGATGGATTTTGGATGACATTCCAAGTTCGGTTCAGTAGTGATCAGAGCACCAGTTTTGGTTTGATCATGTTATGGTGAGGGTGGAGGTGGTTTAGCCTCTGAATTTCCTTGGTTTTTTTATATTGGTTTATCCATGAGATCCCACATTCATGTTTGGAATATGGCACGGGGGTGACTGGTTGAAGAGATATTTAGCTCAGCCATTTCTATGGTTGGGTGGTACATGGAAGTCCTAAACCTTGTCGGTTATTGCCTATTTTTAATGGAATATAAGTTCTCTTTATTTTCTACCTATTAATGTGTGGATTTAATGATTTTTAGCTCACTATTATTTCAATGGTTTTATGATGTATATAAGCATGTTTAAATTACTTTTTCATGTCATGGTTATTTCATGTATTTACTTGTAATTGTTAAAACGATGGATGCAATACCTAACTGGTGTCATATTTGTTCAAGGGAGAGGTTGGTGATCCTTCTTGTACTGTTTCATGAGATTTATCAGTCATTCATGGTCTGTCTTGTATTGATCGAAATCTGGATTGGGGGTAAAAAATTGCCAAAAATTAAAAGTGCTCAAAATCACACCAAACTAGAACGACTGGATCGGGCCCTTCGCCAGGAATCTGGCGCACTTCGTTTCACTCAAAACAGAATCTAAGGAATTTAGAACATGCTATTCTCTGTGCCAAACATACGAATTTTTTTAAAGAATGGGTCAAACAAGGTGAAAGGTCAAAACTTGGGTATTTCTCCGGCCTAATGACAGGATGACAAGTGTCAATTTATGAATGGCCTGAATTTCTGGGCACTTGGAATTTTTTTTTAGTTTATGGAGGACTAATAGAATGCTGACACGTGGCTATCTCAGAGGCCGCCATGTGCCCCTCCCAAAGTCCAAAGTTCAAATTTATATGGTGGGTCGAATTTTAAACGATGATCGGGATTTAATATTATGGTGTATAAACTATATTATGTAGTTAGAGGATTATATATATGCCAAAGTGAGGATTAAATATTACATATGGCACATAAGTGAAATTTCATAAGGCTTAATTACTTCTCAGTGGAGGTCGGGGCTTGACCCTGTGACCTCCCCCACACAATGCTCTCTCCATAGCACTTTACCACAACCTTGTTCCTTGATTATATAGGTTTGTGACTGATATTTCAATTCAATGGTTTGAACCGACGGGGGTAAGGAGGCCATATGATATAACTAGGAGTAGAGCGCAATGATAATGGCGGAGGATTAAATATTAAACCCATAATCAAGTCTTAAGTGCTAATCCATTTTTAATGTGGACTTTTGTTAAATGCACTTAGAGCGCTAATCTCCCACTTAATGCGCACTTATCATTTAATTAAACTCCAGTTTAAATTGGCGGCGGTTTGGTGGTTCCGCTATTTTTGGCACCACTACCAATTTTGGCAGACTTAACTAGAGATTTTCCAGTTTTAATGCAGTTTTTCTAGGAAATATTGAGGAAGCCATAACTTTAGCATATTTCGACCAATTTTGGCTCAAGAAGAGTCATTCCTAATTTATTTTGATGCTTTAAGCATGATGGTGCAAGTTGTAGAGGCGTTGGAGCACTTTTGTAAGTTATTTTTCGACTTTTAAGATTAAAAAAGCCTAGGGGCACGAGGAGAGGAGGTCATGCCTAGATCAGCTGAAGACCATTTTCAGAGATTGAAGAGTTTATTTTGATTTTTTTGGTTCTTTTGAAGCCAAGAAAGTAGGTTTCAAAGCCATTGGAGCACTGTAGGTGCATGTAATCAGAGAATTGACCATTAATCCAAAGAGGGCCAAGCCAGTTGAAGCAACTCCATGGAGATGTAGCCTAGGAGGGGTGAACTTCATTATCAGCTATTATGTAATGTGTTTGTTGTGTGCTATTTATCTGCACTTTATTTTTTGTACATGTGTTCTTAACAGCTAATTAACTCATGAATTTCTCATTAAAAAACATAAAACCTGACACATAAACCCCTTCACAACTTGCTAATTTGAGACGATCCTAAACACATATATTTTAATATTGACGAGGGAGCTAGCACAACAAAACTAGTTTTCCCATATTCAAATCATGTATCCTAGACCTGTAGATTTCATTCATGCCAAGTGTTTGACATAATATCAGTCTCGGTTGGGGATGGCCAGACCTATTCCTGGAGTTATATTTTTGTTTATTAGTCTTTTCATCATGTGTTTAATGGATTATCGAAGTTACAACAAGTTTTGGGTAGTGACCAGAATTTTGGGCTTGAAAAGTGCCTTAAATCCTACAGATGCAGGCACAGATCAGGGAAATTCATTCCCTGGACACAGACACGTATGCTTGTGGGTGCATCCAGAGCTTCCCATACACATGTATGCAAGATTTTAGGATCGTCTGAAGGGTTTTGTTCATAAAATTGCAGCGGGACCCAGGGATCGGTCAGGTGGATGACCAAGATAGCCTCTATGGTTATTCTAGTAGGTGGTGTATGTTTTTTTAATGGTTCTATGCTTTGATTCCACTTCCTTAAAGTCACCAAGGAGGTTGAGTTTGTCTTAACTTCCCCTCATCTCATGTTTACCCCTATTGGTCAGTTACTTTTCTAGGTTTGAGGGGAGGTGGATGTTACATCTGCTTTGAGAGATGCACATTCTTGATGGCCATGTTCCGAGCCCTGCAACAAATGTAGGTATCAACAATGGCCAATAAAATTATCCCTAGGATGAGAGGGTAACCATTAAACTTGGTTTTGGGTTATAGGACAAGGAAATCTATTGGATACTCCTAGGACTCCATAGAGACCATCACATCTTCAATAACTCCTTAAGGGGATACTTTGGACCTGTCTACAAGATGCAGTACTATGGTGGTTTTCCTCAAAGCTCCTTGGAGGTTGAGCTCGAGCATGGTCTTTTTGGTCATAACATTGATTTCATCCCCGATGTTAATAAAGGTATTAGGGACCATAATTCTATTAATGTGCACATCCACTACTGGGTTACTTGGATCCAAGTACTTTGGGGAGATCACCCTCCCAACGTTAAATTAGATAACTTCCAATCAACATTGATAGTGGGGTTATCACTTCTTCTTCTCCTAGGACTTTTGAAACATTATTCCTTGATAAGATTTTTGTAAATGTGGAAATCTTTGATGGCCTGAAGAAGGGGTATTTTAACACACATGTTCATCAGCTATACCATAATTTTAACATCTTTTGGGATGTGTTGTTTAGGTTGGACCAACCTTTCAGGATAATGGGGATGCACTGGCCTGTGGGGTATTATATTGGTTCTCTTATTCAAGATATTTAGGTGGATAATGTGGGTGAGAATCTGCAAGTACCTTCCCAAAGCAAAGGTTGATGATCTCTTGGATTTCCATAATATAACTAAGATAATATGTCTATCCACTGTAAACATGTTGTGCATTCTTATTGGTCAATTTCATATTGGGTTTGGAAGACATTTGAGGTTTCTTAGGTGGGTTGTGGTGAGTTATTTGTGGCTCAAGTTCAAGAGGATGAATTAAGGAAAGAGGTTGGGTTTCCTAAGGCCTCCATCCTTGTGAGGAGATTCCCAACTTAGGAGGATGAGATTGATATGGTTGGAAAGGTGGGTTGAAAAGATGAAGGGGATACTGAAGAGCATAGGACCAAGATGGATGAGTTGGAGGGTACCAAGGTTGGAAAAGTGCATTCTAGTTTGAATTGTTAGAAGGATACTTTTCACTTGGCATACCTTGTTGATAAGGCTGAGGACCTTGGGACCTCGTCTGGTTGATGAAAGAGAGCTGCTCCATGCCATTCTCAACCTCTTGGTACACTTCCTTCAGGCCTATAAGAGAGGGTAATTTTTTCGTTACATGGTTCTCATCATAGACATAGCACACCTATATGGTTTTCAATGGGAACTCATTTCTAGGGTGCCCCTTAGTGCATTTAGGGAAAAATATGGATAATTCACTTTATGCTTTCTCTTGCTTCCTTATAATATGCATAGTATCCACATGCAAGGGAACGGTATGAAACATTTCACTCTTAAAGTATTCAAACATATTCCATATCTCATGTTTAATATTTCATGCATAGGGAGAAAATTTGAACAAGACTTGACTGGATCTACCTTTTTCCATAGAAAACCTAAAATGATTCTTGAATACTATATTGATGTCATCATAGGCCAGCTAGTAAATATTCCCTCCAGAAAACATATTGAATGTCTCCATTACATCCTCCCTAATCCCTCAGATAATTACAAGCTTGAGTGATATAGGAGCAAGGGTACACTTATCCCTCCAATAATTGAGTTGGAACATTTCCTTGTTGTCTTATTTTATCTCCCTAGAATTAAAATATTCCATGTACTTCCAATTAAAGGCTTGCTGCATTTGTTCCCATATGGTGATACTACCTCCAAGTAGACTCATAAACCAATGCAAGGTTGCATCCTTGACGGTGGATCGAAATAAATTCAACTTCTCTTCATCAGAGGCATTGTCATAGGTCCTACAAACTACAAAAAACCCAAACATAAATGCACCACAACCTTCAGAGGATAATCCATGGAAATGTGGAAGGGAGCTAGGGCTTATATTCTTCATCTTGAACTCCCAATTCATCTCTCAGATAGGAAGAACTCATTTTTTTCCTATTTTCATCCATGTTTTGGGTCTGTGATATGGAATCCTCCTCCCCTATGGGATCCTTAAAAAATTTAGGTTGCTCACCTAGAGGATTTTCTAAGTCCCCTTTTAGAGAGGGAAGCTCACAGTAAAAAAATAATAAGGATGGTTGACTGCTTGATGGAGTGAGGGTTTTTTGGTAGAAATTTCCCTTAATTATCCCTACTCCTACGAAGTATGAAAGAACTAGTTTTTTTTGTTTTGTATTATTAATATTCCTCTTCTTCTATCTTTCTCAAATTAGGAATTCTAGAGTATAAAAAATGATGGAAATGGAAATAAAGGTAACCTCTAAGTAGAAACAACACCTACTCGGACACCTCCCTAGAAACAATGCCAAAAAGTGATGAACCCCAGTATCACAGCAAGATTTTTGAGACTCCAAAGGCTACCAACTTTAATTATCAACCCGGGGTTAGTACTAACCTAAGAGGTGAGAGGGTTATATGTATAGTAGGTCAAATTATACACATGCCACCTTCAAGCAATGGAACAGATCAAGGCATGAAAAAACCACTATTTTAGCTAGCTCAAGGAAGTAAATTTCATGAAAAATAAATTTCTAATCTAACTGTAGGAATAAAAACAATTTCTCTACTTGGATAAATTGAAAATATCATTCATTAAATGTAAATTCTAAACCTAGTTGTAGGAATGTAAAGTTTATGCTAATTGGAGGATGTAAAATTACATGTTTATTTGCAGAATATAAACCTTCGGATACTTGAAACAATGTGAATCATTAGTATAATTGAAGGATGTGAAAATTTTCTTTGAGAAGAAACTAAACCTATGCAAGAAGTGACGCTTTTGTAATTGAAATCCTAAGAGCATGAATTGAAGAAATAGGCCTAATATACCTTACATGGGAAAATAATCCTATTAACCATTGTGTTCAAATGGACTTGGCTAGAGTAACATAACTCATATGAATTTCATGAGAAAATCATCAGTATCATTCAATTTAGAAAATTTTCATCTAATCTTAATTGCAGAATTGTGCTTGTAGTGAGAAGAAGGCAAGTTTAAAGTGGTCTTGGGTCTTCATCAATCATGGATTTAGAGACTAGGGATCATTATTAAATCCTGAGGGTGAAAAATGGAGCTTTTGGAGAAAATCTATTGAATTTTAGGGATTTCTATAGGATTGCTACAATATTGCTACAACATGCTACAATATTTCCATGTTTTTCTATAGGATTGATCTCATGGGCATCTTGAGGGTGAAAAAGGTGTTTGGAGGTGGGAGAGGGTAGGTAAGGGTATATGAGGGTTGTGTGAGGAATTTTTCAAGCCTAGTTCCTCTTATAGGCCAATCTTGCACACAAAAAAATGCACACAATGTCCCTCAAATAACCCAAAAATTTGGACTCAGGCATAATTTTAAGGGCATGAAAAGGAATGGGTTGATGATGATAGAGGGAATGTGGGATGAGTGTTCCAACCCTACAATCCACTTATAGCATGTGAAGACCTACAAAAATCAATTTTTTATACTCATAATAATAATCAAACTGCAGCAAAATAACCTAACCAAGAAAGGATGAGTTGAATTTTCTGCAATTAAACAAAGAAGGAATTTATTTAATTAAGAACCAGTTCATATCACACATGCATCTAACCTACATACACAAAAACTTGAAAAAATATGATTTCAACTCCTAGATTGCAGAAATATAATATGCAAGAGATATGAACTAAAGCCTAGCAAATTGCAAAGGGAAATGGTCACGTATTTTTCTCTTGTTTTTCTAGACTCCTCAACCACATTTCCCAAAAGGGAGGTGGTAATGACGCTTGCAATCACAATTTTCCTATCAAATAAAATTTTACTCAAACAATTAAGGGAATTATGCTATTAAAAAAATGAAAAAACATTATACACAAAGAGGGACTATAGCCTCTGGGTTGGGCCCTAACCCAAGGGGAATCAACCCTCTGCAACAAACTCATATGTGAAGCAACAATAGAATTTTCATTAACATAAAATAGAGGTCAAATACATCATGCAATAATAGACTCAAGATCCTAGATCTTGATAGTAATTCCACACTCAAAATCATAATCCTAATGAGCTCATAGGCTTGTTTATTTATACAAAGATGTTTGAGGTGAAACCTCCTTGAAAAGAGGATTGCTTCCCTCCAAAACTTTGAAAAAAGTGTCTCTATCTCCTTTAGATACTGGAATTCACTTGGGTTCATTGGATTCCAGTAGACCTCGAGTTGTAGATGAGTGTATATGAGTGATTCTATGGATCACTTCAAGTCAAAGGAGAGTAAATGCAGGGTACAACCCTCCTACGCTACTTCTAGATGTCTCCGACGTTCCTCTGCATCATAAATATACTAAAAATTTTCTTTTTTTCCTTCACATTAACCACATTAGGCCAGAAAGCATGAGAAACATCATTTAATATTCCTATTAAACACATTATGGCCAAAAATATGTTAATTAATGTGAGAGAAGGAAATTTTATGGGCTGGAGAGTGGAAAAATGGCCTTATAATATACCTTTTGATGGTACCCATCGGATATTACACCTTAAAAGAACTCATTTCTTTCTATAAGAAATTGGGATTAATGGGGAGTTAATTTCTCCTATTATCCACAACAAAATGGTGTGGCAGAACAAAAGAACCGGTCCATTGAATAATTTTTCAAGGCTATGATGCATGATCAGTATTTATTGATGTTCTTATGGGGATAAGTATAACTGGTAGATGTGTATGTTCAAAACATAAGTCCTAATGAAATTTTGAAATATATGACTCCTGAAGAAGTATTCTCTAGATGAAAAATAGATATTTTAAATATGAGAATCGTTGGTTTCCTTGTCTACATTCATGTTCCTAAACATAAAAGGAAAAACTAAGAACCTTCAAAAAGAAAGGAATATTTGTTGGTTACAATGAATCGTCAAATTCCTATGGAATATAAATTCTAGAGAGAGTGGCATATTGCAAGTCTAAGGAAGTCTCCATGGATTCCTATGATGAAGTAAAGTAGGAGGTTTCGAAGGAAGAATTTTCAAGTTCTACAGAATGTCTTGAATACCTAGTAGGGCCTTGTGAACCAATGGAACTGATTGTTTTCCTAGAGATTAGAAAGAGATCTACATGGCTTAGATATACATTGGAATAAGAAGAAGGACATGCCACTCATAATTGAACATCTAGAGAAATTACCTAAAAAAATTTCTAGCTATGTAGCTCTTATGAACAACCTTATTGATGCATAACCTTCAACTTATAAAGAAAAAACTAGCTAGAAAGTATGGAACGAGACCATTGTTGGAAACCTTGAACAATACTCGAGGGGGGGTGGGGTGAGATAATAGTGTGACTTATAACCAATTTATACCAATGTTTACCCTTTCTTCAACCTCAATTGAATCACACATTTAATTATTAGAATATCACATTGTATTACTAATCAAATAACATGTGCATAGCCATGATCATATGAGTAGCAATAAAAATGCACATATAACCATGAGATCAACAAAAAATAAGCCATAGAGACACATAGAAATAGCACATCAAATAATAACACAAAATATAAGGTGGAAACAACAAGGGTAAAAACCATCGTCGGTAGATAGTCTTCGTTTTCACCTCCACTATTATCATAAAAATAAATACATTTCAATCACTATCCACCACCAATGCATAAGAATATACATGCAAAGCAATGTGAGACACCACTCACTTGGAATCCATGACTCCCGTAAACCATGCAGCCCACCACGAGCTGAAGACCACCATGCTCACTAGTTTTATAGCCACCACTGGAAGGAATCCTCTACTCCTTGAGCAATTTCTCCATCCTCTACTAGAAGGAAACTAATATTGTCTTCACAAGCCACCACTTGCCTACAAGTATCTACTTGCAACACTAAAGGCCCCAAAATTCAAACCCACATGGAAATGAATTCATTTATTTTCAAACTATGGACCATGTAGTGGTGGATTTGACACATGGGTGTACGAAATTCCACCAGTTTAAGGAGTGTGGTCTACCCTTATAAACTATTGGTAATATCAAAAGCATATAATCTAGAGGGAAAAATATGCGAATGTATGCTCAAGGTAAACTAAAAAACTAAACACAAATATACAAAATCTATTGAAGAGAGTCAAAATGATAATAATGAAAACGATGGCTCAAGGCCTCTGCTTATTAAACGTTTGATATGGAGAATAAATTTTACCCACTTTCCAAAGGTACCCTAGACAATGGTTCTAGGTCCCAATGCAAGGATGTTGTTTTCCAAGCTCTGCCTCCAATGTAGTCTCCCTCTCTATCTGTTGTGATGGACTAGGATTGTTGGGTGGCCAACAATCGAGTCCCCTCTACCTATAGCTCCAGGTCACACACTACTGGTATTTCTTGGGAAATTATGGCCAGCATAACAATATGATCACCATTTCTTCATCTCTTGGTGGCCTTTTATAGGGGATTGAAAATCATCCTTCCCTCCCTTGGTACATGATGGATGGTTACCCAAGGGAGAGGTATGATTCCATTATGTGCTCCAAATATTCATTTGTGTGCTCACATAGTGTCTAAGGAGGCACTGGTGGCTGTCCTTAGGTGGCTTCATATGAGGAGTAATTGTCCTTTACTTTGTGTGGTCCTGGAAAGTGACATTTTTCCATTTCCAGGAATGCGTGCTTATCAGGCAAAAAGGCACGCAGAAGGTGCTCTTCTTGAAGGATTAAGCACGTAATTTAGCATTTAAGAGTAGTTTAAATCTGATTTTCTAAAAACCTTAGAGATTTTAAATACTTCTTGATTCCATAATGTGTTCCTGCCCTGTAAATCCTTAGGCTTGACATTAATTAATGTCATATTATACTATATGATTTTCCAGTGTTAACATTTGCCCCCTAATGTGTGAGGTCTAGGAAGGAGTGCATAGCCAAAATACATTATAGTTTCTTTTATGTATCGTGCGCAAAGAGAGAGAGAGGCCTGCGTGAATCTTTGAATTGACAACACCTTACACCGTTTTTGAGATGACCATGGCCTAAGGGGCCCCTGCAAGCAAACAAAATATACAACATATATACAAAATTTAGATGAGGCGGACATGTCCCATTCTCGTGATGCTATGGCTAGTTAAACAAAATTGACAGATACATGTGTTGTCTACATCATTGCTGTGGTAGTGATGCTGGTGGTTCTTGACGATGATTGCTGACGTCCTCAAGGGCGTTGTTTCTTTGATGATAGGTGGAACGTGGTACCCATATGCATAACCTTGGTATGGCATATAACTGTGCAATGTACACATATGTACTAGTTGGGACATTCCTGTGTAAGGATTGTTGACAGATATGCTTATGGAGGCACGGGTCTTCGACGGATCTAATCAAAGTGCAATGGTTGTAAGGTATGATACCATCTTGACATGAAATATTTTGTCATAGTCGAATGTCAAGAGGATCGATGAAATCTGTGGACAATGATGTCTCCCATAGTGCCACCCGAGGATACCACTTTGCATGGGGAGGGGTGATCCAAGGTACTGCTTCCTTTTTGGAAAAGAGGTGTCAAGGTCAAGAAAAAGGAAGCCTTAACTGAACCAGGGGTCGTTGACCTGAGGGGTCAGGGACCTAGATGTGATGGGTTTAACATAGGCATGTTGGTGAGAGGTGAATAAAAATAGATGATGGGGATTCAATGGCTCGAGGTCGGTGTATACTTTTAGCAGCTTGGCAGTAGTCATAGTTATTTCTGAAGGGAAAATCCCTGGATTCGGTAGGAATTTCAGGGCAGGTGTGAATCGGCTATGAATGTCAGGATGGTGCGTGCATGGGGGTGAAATAATCCAACCAAGGGGAATGAGGGACTGCTTCCATGGGGGAGAAGATGAAATATGAGGGCGCAGCGATGAAGTGCATCATTTGCGGTCTTTGTACACTTACCAAAAGAATAAAATAATGAGGTTTGGTTTGTTGTAAACATAGAGACAGGTACCCCAAAATATGAAAGGGTTCACTCATTGAAGGTGTGAGGAAGGTGTTTTTCCGGGGGTGGGGGAACCATTAGTTGGTCTCATGTGTGGGGTTGATGAAGCGGATGAAGAAGTGTCACAGATGGGATTATGGTGATGGAGGTATGGTGGGCCAAATACAATGCGCGGAGGTGCACTTTCAATATGTTTGTACAACCTGGTCGTCCGGGAAGGGGGTTTGAGTTTGAATGGTAAACTTGACCTTATGTATGATGAATGGATGGACACGAGGTGCTTCCTGGACTGAAATGGTATGGCCATGGCATCACTTGTGCTGTGATATATGGTCTACTTTGGGTGATGAGCGCCATGGAGGGGAGGCTCTACCGATCAATGTGGGCGTTTATCATGTGCAGGGTGAGGTGATGATAAACGCGGTGGGGTATGAGGACCCTATTGTTTATTTCTAATGGAGAAATGAGGTCAGGATATGAAAATTTTTCTAGGACTCTATCATGTTGAGGGTAGAATGATACCTGCTCTGGGGCCTTCAGTAGATGGTGCTGTAAAAGTTTTACAGGCTCTTCCTGTAAAAAAAAACTACCTCAAGTGAAAGAATATTATTTTAATCAAACATTATTGAAAGGCATGAGCTTTTAAAAAAGGAAGATGGGAGGTTGCATACCTTTCGGTGCTGAAAATTTATTTTTCTTGGAAAGAAAATGTGTGGCATTGCTTTCATTCGTCATGACATACTGATGATGGTGCAACTTACGGTTTTCAGAAGTGACCTTCTGATCTCCTGTTATGGACCTCTGAAGTTCTGGAAAAGGACGATAAATCTGGGATTATGGCCCTAATCCTATTCATTTGTACTTGCTGTTTTTTGGGAGATCAGAGGTGCTTACAAAACCTTTCTTGCCGTTTTGGTCATCCAGTGTACTAGCTATATTATGCCGAGGTAACTTTCATGACATCCTGCATTGTAATTTCTTCAGTTTAATGGTGTCGGGGGCCATACAAATTAGTTTTGTATGGCCTCTAAGTGATTTTTTCCCTAGATTGCATGAGCGATCTAGGCAAAAGAGTGCCTCCTTTGCATGCAATTCTGAGGGACAGGAGAGCAAGGGCATGTTTTTCCCTTCTTTTTGCGCGCAAAGGCGCTCCTGTGAAGGATACAGGCACGCGAGGATGCGCCTGTCTAAGGGACAGACGCACAAAGGTCACAATGACATAAAATTTTGATTTTTTGTCCATCTTTGATGTTTTTCTCTGTACTGATGGGTACCTGTGTTGCTGGTAGGTTGGTGTGGAGAGAGCAAGATTGGCCCGAGATCTAGACCACTTTAGCTAATGATGCTGGGGCACGTCGTCAGTTGGCCACATGGGGCCTTTTGAAATTTGCTGAGAATGAGTTCCTGCGGTCAAAGGACCATTTATTACATTGCATTATACATCATTGGCATAGGAGGCGCAACATCTTCGTGTTGCGGAGGATGAACCTAGTGATCTATCCTGAGATAGAGATTTACTTTGTGACTGGGTTACTGCCTCAGGGTGAGGCTCTGAGGTAACCACTCCCTGCTGGGAGAGTGAACCTAGACAGATTCTGGAGGCAGCATTGCGGTGATGCACCTCTTACTGAGGGGTGCATCAACATTTCATTAGTGGTAGATGTGGTCGAGCGATGTGCTTTGGCGATTATTGTGTAATTGGCGGGGTCGGTTGCTCCACATCGGGCAACTGGCCCACAGGTTGGAGTTTTACGCTGATTAAGGGGTGGGCATTTTTTCGATTTCACCCGCTTTTGTTTTGATGGCATGGTGTTGCAATTGAACAAGGTCCAATGTGGATATAATTCATTTGCATACGATAGCATCCTATTCAGCATCATGTATGAGAGGGTGGTGTTGTTGGGTCCAGTGGTGGCGGTGCCTATTGGGGGGCTGCGGGAGCCACGCATGAGGAGGTGGGCTACGGTGATGCCGCGAGGCAGTGGTGGCATGGTGGGTCGTTATTGGAATGAGACAACAAAGGCCTGGTTTGAGGCCAATCCATAGATGTTCTTGCCGTACCCGTATGTGGGGATGGAATTTCAGGGTGACCCAGACATGGGTCTCCCTTTCGGTTATGTTTGGGGACCTGCAGGTATGTGTTATATTTTTTCTGCATTTGCTTGAGTATTTATGTACTTATGTGTTCTTTTATCGACACTAACATTATTTTGGTTACTTGTGTAGATGTTGGCAAGGTAGGTCGCCCCGTGGGGCGACTGGTGGGTCACGACCCTCCGCTATGACCTCGAGGTGGTCAGGGAGGAAGTGATGCAGGTGGACCAGGGGGTGGTGCCAGTGGACCTGGTGGATATGGTAGCAACTCGACTACAGCAGAGATTGTGGCCGAGCGAGCTTATGTTGATGTGGCTGGGGCTTGCAATTCAGTACTGATAGCTCAGGTGGCCGCCCTTGAGGACTTCCGGGGTCGAGTGGACCGCTTGACCCAAGGTATGCCTACTTGAGGTTTCATGGATAACTTCGAGGAGGTTTGGTTAAAGACGGTGATGGCCCACGAGAGGGATTATCAGTCCACTCTACGTCGGGTGGCGATCGTGGCGACGACAACAGCTCCAGTGGTGGTACTAGGAGCAGTGGTGGGTCCACGTGCTCCTCTTCAGGGGGCACCGCCCTAGAGTAGTTTTGTACACAGGGAAAGCACCTGTTATGAGGATGCTTCCCTTATTTTTTATGACTTTTGTATCTTTCGTCTGGCCAGTGGGCCAGGGACACTATTTTTGTACTCAGATACATATATTTTTTTAATATATATATATATATGAGAGATGCTTTTTGCAGCGCTACATGATGTATTACCTATTTCAGCTTTTTGTGTTGTGTTATACTGATGGATGCCTATATTTTTTGTTTTTATGTATGATGGTTTATTCGAGATGCATTCCAGTAGAGCATATTGTTAGCTATGTGATCAGTTGCTTGGTTTTGATTCCTTGATACATGTGAAAATGTAATGAAATTAAATTGTCTACTTAATCTTTTGGCACGCAAATATTTTCTAAACAGGTGTGTGTCTCTGGTCTCAAATGTTTGGTTTAGCTGTGATACTACTAACTGGGAATCGAGGTAGATATGCATACGATGAATGCCCCAATGGAGGGCGTCGCACATAATTCCAATGACAACATCATATTCTGCCTAATTTTTTGTTGTTGAACTGATACACATGCCATTTGAACATAGTGGTGATCGGTCAGGGTGGTAAATGACCCGGGCGGTGACGGCTAAATTTTGGGACCATCTTGAAGCTCCATCAATAAATCCGAAATATGGTTCATTTTGGTGATCCATGGTGATACTTTGAGTGCTTTTAACTAAGTATTTGGGTCAAAATTTTTGAATGGGTGGGGTTTTTTTGTGTACTCTCACTCTCGCGGAAGGGTTGTTGGGGCCCTTATGGATAGAACTTCTTGAGGTAAAGGCCGTTGACGGGGTTAGTAAGGCAAGTCTCTTCCGATTCCGTCAAGATTTATGCCCCCTGTCAGAGGCATTTTTTGATGATGTAGGTTCCTTTCCACAAGGTTTAAAACTTTCCTGGCCATAAGGCCTCTTTTGCGACATCATAGGAGAGGACTAATTCTCACTCGGAGAACGAGCGAGGGGTGATGTGGCGGTCAAATGATGCTTTAACCCTTTTCTTGTGGGCCTCACTATGTTGTATTGATTGTCATCAATTTTCGTCAACAAGCTCTAGTTGTACTAGGCACTACTCCAGAGGTTGAGTGTCATTAAGGAGTTTGATGGCAGCATGCAAATTGGGGATCTTGTGGAAATCAATGCAAAAGCATAAAGTACCTTGGTTTTTTGTGACAGGAATATGATGTAAATACTGGGATGAGGGTTAAGCAGTAATCATATCGCCAATATGAGCGGATACAAATCATATGTGGTGGATTGTGTCATCGGTGTTTGGCGGGGGTAGAATATCTGTAATGGAATTCTGTATGAGCTCAAGATTGGGTTCCGCGCAAGGATGGTCGATTTTCGGTAGGTGGAAATTGTGTCTATTATAGAGGTGCCTAAATGTTTCCATTAGTGGGCATGACTCTGGTGCGTGATTCAAGTTAGTGCAGATGGTGCATGGTATTACTGAGCCAACGGAGTTGATCATGTGTGATTCTATGCTACTCATTGTTCTTGATGTGGATGCTTGGAAAGGGTCAGACATAGACGAGGTTGTCTTCTATCTCCATTTTCGTATCATTGTTTTATACGTGTCTTTCTCTTTAATTGAGTGTATACATAACGCAGCTCGCGCCGCTCTCAGGTTGGGAGATGTACACACTTAAACGTATGATGAAAGTGTGAGAAAATTCAGTAATAAGTGTGTGCAATATTCTCTTGATTGGAGAGAAGTTTCTCAGGGAGAGAAGAGACTATGTGGAGACTGTTTGCAAGGGGTTTGAGTTCTCTACATTGGCTGACTCAGTGGTCATTCAGATCACATAGGCCGCATGTTATCCTAGGCTTGGTCGAGGTTACTCTTTGGTGGTGTGTTATCTTATCAGGGTTGATACACCATTGGGGAGGTGGGGACATTGATCTGGCGATGTACTTTTTATGCCATTCCTGGAGATCGTCCTGTCTCTTCTATATGGCATTAATCATTTTGATAGTGGGACAAATTTGTGAGGCATAAGTACAATGGTGCTCATAATTATTACCCTAACATATCAGGAAAAATATCCTTGATATGAAGGTTCTTTCTAGTTCAGTTCGAGGTCTGATGGGGAACCAGCACCGGAAGGCTGCTAAATCAGGGCAATGGATGACTGCATGGTCTGCCTTTTGCATAATGTACATGCTGGTCATTGCTGCGAAGTGTCATTGGGGGTAACTAAGGGTTCCTTGCTGGGCCGTTCTTCGGTTGTCAAGAACATGATGGACCCGCTCATCTCATCTACTTCGGTCATGGAGCTGCTGGTGGCTCGACATCCATATTGTCTTCATAGGAAAGGCAAACTATGGCTGAGCGAAGGCTAGCAAGGGCTAGCTAGAAGTGAGTTATGTAGTTACAATCCTCCAAATGGTGATTGTCGGTGCATAACGAACATGTGAATTGTGCTGCCCATAGCCCCACGTAGTAAACCCTTTCAATTGGGTACAATTTGTGAATGAGTTCCAAGGCTACGCATTCTTCGAGGTAGCAGCCACATTCGTCGCATAGTGTGCAACGTATAATGGGCATTACCAGGGGTCTTTCTATGATCATATGCTCCTCTTGTAAGTATAGGATGGTACAAGGCTTGTCGTTGATAGACTGGATGGAGGGATCCTCTTGATAGGATTGCTCAACCGCAGGTAAGGCATCCCTATATCGTGGTATCTCTGGAAAATGGTGGGTATAGTGCCCATATTTGTCACAGAGAGCACATACGTGATTGGTACACCACATTTTTCCTTTACCTTTGGTGGTAGGTTCCTTTTTATGAGAACGTGGCATCGAGATGTCTGCTTCGAAGCCGAGGAGTGGTTTTAACTCATCCAACTCCGGACATATGTGGGTAGGGGGGCCTATAACATCACATATGACGCAGACTGGTGATTCCCTTTGAATGGTGGGGGTCACCATATTCTTTCCTCTGTTTTTGGTTTTCTTGGGTGTGATAACTAGTTTCACAATGGGAACTTCCTTTGCGGGGGTGGTCTCGACCATTTCTTGGGTAGGTAGGGGCTCCTCAGGACTAAGGGGCTTTAACCCTATGGCATTAACGTTGGTGGCTACTGTTCTGGAAGGGGGAACGAGGTACAAAACTGGGAATTCCAACGCTATGTTGGGTAATACCAGTGTTGCCAAAACCTGCTGGGAGACGAAGCCAGCTGGGGGGTAAAGGAAAGGGGTTTGGGAGGCGGTGTAGGCTAGAGAGGCTGCCATGGCTGATGCGTCAGTGTCATTAATGCTTGGGTCCGTGTCCTGACTAACCTGAGTGATTGATGTGGACATCATGCACACTAGGTACCCTGTGGCATCAGGCAATTCCTCAAGGATAATGGGAGGATCTCCTAGGAATGACCCTAGGATGGATGACGGTTTGAATTGGCTAGGGCCATATTCTTGGTACTGTGAAAGACCATCTATGGTTGTATCTACATAGGATAGAATTACATCTGTGTTGGTTAGGGGACGCTTCTCACTGTTTTTCAGCTGGTCTACAGTAATGATGTGATCCTCGTGGGGGAACATCATAATGTGGAAGACGGAGGAGGATATGGTAGACATGGTGTACATATAGCTCCACCCAAGGATTATATTGTAATCCAAGTGAGCATCCAAGACTTCAATGTCTATGTGGACTGTCTTGCTGGCTAAACAAACCAAGACATTTTTTTAGAGGCCGACGGGGGTCGAGGGACGAACGTCATAGGCTCGAAGCATTATGACCGAGGGTTTTAGTTCGGGAGAACCCAACTTCTTCCAAACATTTTTCGACATGATGCATGTTGATGCACCCTCGTCAATGAAACATCGGTGAATAGTGATATTTTGGACCGATACTGGTATTTGGAAGGCAACCATGGAGGGAAGCCTAGGGGTGGCTTTGTCTAAGTAAAAATCCATCATGTGCGTATCAGTAGGGTCGATAGTGCCTAACGCAGAAAGTAAGGCTTTTCGTTACTTTGGGCACGACTGCAATACTTCCAACATGGACATAGCAGTGTGTGATTGAGCTAAATCATCCATGATGCTATAATTATGGGCCACTTTGGAGTAGTTACCTGCTCGCCTATTAGGTCCCCTTGCCATCTTTGGAAATGGTTCTATAGGCATCTTTGAAATGGTCAAAGCTGCATTCGACGCACTGGTACTAGCCCCTGACGAAGTGGTGTCTGGTGGGGTGTCGTAACTGCAGTTCCGTGTTTAGAAAAACATTTCTTCCCCAATCATGTAGATTTCATGGCTACTTTTCCAGAAATCGTCTGGGTTTTGTTGCTGAGTGTTGATCGTCCCTTGGTGGGGGAAAGGTTCTTGCATAACGGCAGGTTGTTGGAAAGATCCTCCTTGTCCTCAATTACTCTAAAGATTTTTTAGCTCGGGGATATTGGGACAGTGGTGAGTATAGTGCCCGTACTCACCATATATTGAGCAAGAATGGTTTGTTCGCAGAGGTGGCCTTTTTCCTTGTCGTTGGGAATTTTTTGGCTCCTGATTATGATTCCTGCTGGAGTTGCCTCCAGCCTGGGATCGTGATGGGCACTGTTGGTTGTTGCCCCCCTGTCCAGGGTTCCCTTTTGGCTTGATTTTTGATTTTTTGTTAACCACGTTAGGAGGGTAGTTCTCTTGGTTATACTGGCGTGGTTGATTTTTGGATGAATGCACAAAGCTCACTTGTGCATTGTTTTGCATAGGTGTGTCATGTGCTTGGGACTGAGCATAACATTGTCCCTTGTTTGCACCTGGCCGTTGTGGGGGAGCTCTTCCGTTAGTTTTTCTTTCCGTGTACTGGGTCTCCACAGCTAGAGGATAGGGTCCTCCTTGGTGATAGGCTTGTGCCCTACTAGTCAAATCTTCTTGAGGCATATGATGACTTTGAAATACACGTTGAGACATGTTTTGGGTAGATTTTTGTGCGTAACCGGGATTTTGACTATTGCTACCTAGGTAACCTTGGGTCATTGACCCAATTAATCCATATACAGAGTTCGATGTGCCTGGAAATTCTTGATAAGTTTGCAGGCACAGGGTGTTAGGAAGGATATTGTAAATGTATTCTGACTCCGTATAAATCATTTCAAGCTTCAGGGCTTTACTGATTGCATCCTCTTTGGATGTGGGGTATTGTTGCACCACATCCTTTGAAATATCCACCATAAAAGTTTTGAATAATAAATATAAGAGGACCCAATCATCGAGTTTAGCTTTACATAAACTGCGACACCACCTCCATTCATGAAGATGGTCAGAGATATGGACAGCAGGGGTTTTTCTGAAATGAGTCAGTAATTCCATTCCCGAATCATGGTGAATGGGTAACTGAAAATAAGTGAGGAATGCGGTAGCGAGGGCAATAAAGGATCCATGTGAAGCAAGAGGTTGCTACACGTACCATTTTGTGGCTACTCCTGTAAGAGTGCATTCAAATAGCCTCAATCGAATAGTGTCGTCGATGAGACTATTCGATGAGCACCACAGGTGAAAGTTCATTACATGATTACCTGGGTCTTCTGCTTGCTTTCCTTCGAACTTTGGTATATCCGAAGGGCAATTCATGGGCATGGGAGGCCATGAAGGATCGTGTGCGATGGGGCCATTTGTGAGCGTGGTTAAATCAGTAGATTCAACGAAGCTAAGAAAGTTGTCTGGGAGGTTGACGTCATTGCCATGTGTGAAGAAACAAGGTTCTAGTTAGAATGAGGGTTATTCTGTGACATACCTTGATGTGTGTTTAGCTGGCTTCCCAAATCGGACACCCTCCTATTATCACCAAAATAGGACCTTGATAGGCTGCTGATCAGGCTACCTCAGTGTAACTATTTCAAACCAGACTTTTAGTTGAGGCTTAGCCTCCTCAACCTAAGAGGGATCTCTCAATAGGTTTATGATTTTCAAATAAGGATTAGATGGATAACTCTATGAGTAAAATGTATTAAATGAATAATTGGTTGTACTACTAGTCAAAAAACATCTATTGGGCTTATGGAGTCAAGTGTATTTTCACAAAATATGAATATCAGCTTCAATTGGAAGTCAAGGCATTTTCAGGGTTTAGATGCATCAAAAGAAGAGTAGGACAGAAAATAACACAGTTCATGAACATATGAAGGAAGTTAGAGCACCTTTAGTGAATTCTAAGTAACATACATTCATGCCACTATAAGTAATTGAAAGAGGAAAACTATGAGAATATCACACAACCATAACCCTTTCTGAATCCCGAGTGATGAAACCAATATCTTTGTATTAACATAAAAACACAGTCCTCTGCTACAACAACAGTATGCTTGCTTATGAAAATTTCCAACCATATGAAATTTGACCCCTAGTATTTTATAAAGTCATCATTACATTCTTGGATTCTCTCCAATCACTTGAGAGAAATTCGAATTTGCTAGCTTGACACCTATCAACTGCTAAAACAAACTTTAATTACATCTGACAGTTTAAACTATTTATTCTAGAGTCCTAATACAACTAGGATTAAAACTCGTTATTATAGCTTAACAACCTTATCCAAATATTAAATCTTCTATCTGACAACTTCCCCTCCTAAACTTCAACCTTAATGATGTTCGTCTCCTTGCTATTTGACTGTATTGATTTGCCTCTTATTTGCCCTAAAAAATAGGAACATGCTCCCTGCAAAATAGGTGTACTGCTTCATTTATGCTTCTTCACAACATCTTCTAACCAATTTGTGCTCAAAAACATGTGGCAATGTCATATTAAACTCATATGAATTCACCCTTCCAGTTGTGCCCAAAACAAACCTTTGAAGAAGTGCCAAAAACTATTAACATTACTGCGCTATGAAACTGTCTGTTGTTTTTGTAGTGCAGAACTTCACCTTTGAAAACTACATTTGAAACCTTCAATTTTCTATGTTTTTCCATTATATCTTCACTTGTGTTCATTTTACATCCTTCAGTAGCATCAAGGTTTTAAAAACATGCCCTTTCACCCTTTTAAAACTTGCAAACTTGATCAAATTACAGCCTATAGCAGTTTCGTAGCACGCTACGAAACTGCCATGCATGACACACCTACAACAGTTTTGTAGTGCGCTATGAAACTGCTGTGTCCTTTCTTTTCACAGCTTGTTTCCAAAAATTTAAGTTTCCCACCTTTACTGATGTCCTTCCATTTATATATATACCCTCAAAATAAATAAAAATCAACTTTGAACTGCTTTAAAAAATGAAATTTTCCACAAAACTCCAAAAATGTGTTAGGAGATGTCACTTACTGTTTACACAGATTTTTGTTGTGGTTGATCTTCAGGCTTTGCTAGCTATATTTGAAGGTCTTCAACTTGCCTTTTAAGCCTTCTATTTTTATCTCTTAGTTTGGTATTAACCATCCTTATAAACTTTTCTTCCTTGATTGCAGGGATAGTCCATATGAAGAATTGATCCTGACTGCAGATTGACTCACTGTTTGAAACCTTTTCTAGCTCCCATAGACCTTTCAACCTCTCAAATTTTGACCTTTATATAGCATTCATTCTCAATTTCTTCCTCAATTTATCAATTTCAATGTTTTCAAGTTTGCGTTTGTCTTTAACCTCCTCATAACTACTCCTTTCTCTCTGAGTATTAAATACTTTGTTTTTGTCTTCTTCAAGTATTTGAGATGATGTATTAATGGGTCCTTCAAAAAAATTTGCATCCTCACCTCTTGTTTGGTCTATCTCCATGTATAGCTACTACATTTTCTTAGACTGCCTAGTCAATGGTTTTATAGGCTTATAAACAAAATCTGACACCTCATCCTCAAAGTCTAATTTTTTGGATGTTTTCAATTTCTTTGATTTGCCACCTATATCCAGCTTTATGAACTTTTCTTGAACCGGGGGAGACTCTTCAATGTAAATATCTTGTAATATATCATTCAAGTCACCTCTTAATTGAAAATTTTCATTTGCTACCATAGCCTTACCCTTCTCCTTTGATCTTTGACTCCCAGTCAACTTCTTCTGAGTTATTTTACTAGTTTTTTGTTTCTGAATTTTCTGTTTAACCTGAGTTCTCTTTTTCTGTGCGGATTTAGGAGTCCTTTGGATATTCAGTGATGTTTTTATCATAGGTTCCTTAACCTGTTTCTTGGTCTTAAGCTTCACAAACCTCCTTGATTTTGATGAAACCTCCTTCTTTGACTTGTCAAGGGCTAGCATCTATTACTTCAACCCCTATTCCACTCAAAAGGAGAAATTCAGACCATTCTCTATTCACTTTCTGAAGCTCTTGCGAAACTATTAACTTGAATAAACCATGATGAAATAATGATGTTTCACATGCCTGGGTTTTCATATGTACTTTGTCAGCCATCTTGTCCAGAATTAAAAATAGAAAGAAGGGTAAGTCTAGAGAGATTATTTCTGTGAAGTGCAATAAGAGTTTAAAGAGATAAGTGTACACCTTTTGATATCTCCCTTCACAGGTGAAGTACCTTTGGATATTGCAGAGCAGGTTGGAAAATGCATCCTTGACATAACTTCTTGGCAAAAATTTATTAAAATTAGTATCCATAAACTCTGGTTTCAAAAATATTTTGTAGGGTTGCATTTCAAACCTAAAATTCTTAAACCATCTCTCCTCCCCTCTTGGAATCTCTGTGACTGCTGATATAACTTTAGGAGAAATTGGAAAATTGAGAAAACTAACCTTTGTGTTTGACCTTGTGAAGTTGGTAGCAAATTATTTGGTAACCTGATTATGCCCTCCTTGAAGCTTTTCACAGAACCTCCAACACCCTACCTTCTTGAAGGCTTATTCAACAGATTTATCTCTTGTGAGGGTTTATAAACCTTGAGGTTCTGTCCTCAGGCAGTGACCAGACCGGTGATGTCTTTTTTCCTCTGTCATCTTCTTCTTGAAAACCCTGTGTCTTCAGCAAATCTGTAATCAACTTCCTTGTTGGATGAACTGGCTTGCTTGAAAATTGGGTTCAGCCTCGCTTGATTAAAAACCTTGTTTCAGTCAACAATTCTTTTCAAACTTACTTAATTGGCAATCAAAACTGCTGACATACTCTCCAATTGAATTATGCCTCGCTTGAAAACTTAATGAGAGCTCTGGTATCTTATCATGAGATTCTCTTTAAGCCATAGATATGCACGCAATGCTTTATTTGCATGAGATAAAAACAATGATAACCAATTCCCTTTTCAAATTTGCAAAGGACCAATGAAAAATGATCGCTAATGAATCTCATAATGATTTCATAACTGCTTTGGATGGTTGCATGCATGAATGAGGATTCGTGGACTGACACCATAATCGTGGACTGACACCATAATCATGAAAATTTAACCCCAAGTTGATGGATGTGACAGCTAAACCAAAAATTTTGAAACCCCAATTTCGTAGCACTGGTAGTGTGATTTCAGGGTTTTGCGCTATGAAAAGACCATCGTTTTCGTAGCACAGAAGCAGTTTTTTACACTAAGCGCGCTACGAAAATGTGGTTTCGTGGCTTATTCAATTTTTTTTTGAAAAAGACTTAGAATATGGTTTTCAAAACGTAGCATGAGACTTCTAAGGAGTAAATTAAGGTTTATGAACTTCATTTGATGATGAAATGAGACTTGCAACCTATGAATTTGACCCTATAAAACATAAAAATGACTCAAACCCTATCTAATACCAGGACTTAGAAACAAGTATGAATTGACTGAATTTAGATAATTTTAATAGTGACAACACCTCCTCTGCCCACCAGGGGTCGACGGAGGAGTGGTGTGTGGTGTGGTGTTGGGAGACTAACTAGGGTTCCCAACTATGGTTGCTCAAATGAAGGATGAACCAATGAAAGTGGCAGTGTTTCGTCTTTGACACCTAAATGGAGAAAGACCTGGAACCCCTCCCTGTAATGGGGGGAGGCCCAAAAGACTCCTGGAATGACAAGGTTCCGTTGGGACCGTTCGGGTGTCGACCAGGTTTAGTTTTTGGAAAATTTGAGAGGATAGAGTTTACGATTACGAATAATTTATGGCCACATACATAAAACAAAGCAAAAATGAAATGAATTTTCCCTTTAACTTAATATATGTGATCAATCAAGCAAAAAATATTGTTTTTTGTTTGTTTGCGCATGATACTCAAAATCCTACAATACCTATGCGTCCTCACACACTCAAAAGTAACTGGGCCTTGAGAATATTTCTTACGAGTGCTAGCATAATGTCCCGTAAGAACTAGTGATGCCCTCAATCAGCCGAAGAGAATCCACCAAGGTAAGGGTAGAGGGTCTGGCGCTTTCTTGCACTGTCACCTATAGGATAAAGGATGCCCTAGTTTTTGGACACTAAGAACCACCGTCCCATGTGAGCGTTTGAGTCTTGGGCTTCTTGGTAGTTAGCTAACACTACCAAGTATCAGCCGGGTAAGGTAGCCCCAACTAATGCTGCACTCACTGCGCCTAAGCTTAACCCCCTCTGAATCGGGTCTTTGCTGCGCTTGGGTTTTCTTTTCCATGGGCTGATAGGTGGATTTGAAGCTCCCTAAATACAAAACTTCTATGTTTTAATATGAAGTATGATCAAGGCGGCTTATTGGATGCCTACCCCCTTGATCCTAACTTAAACTATAAATTCTTTTGTGGCCCGTGTGGGAATAATTTAGCGAGTTTGGTTAAGTTAATTTTAGGTTTCTTCCTTTTCTTAGTGGGTTAGTGTGTGTGAGCATATGGTGAACAATATCATAGTTTGAACATATGGATATCGGTGATCCTTTACAAAATTCCCCTAGTTAAACTATGTGATGTTGTTCCTAGCTCAAATGGAAAACATTTGCGGATAAAGGGCCGCTTTCAAATTTTCCTAGTTAATCTATGTGACTAACTAAAGGGAGATGGAGAATTTTAAATATAAAGCATTCATATGCTTAACTAGGATCACCGAATGGTGCAACGGTCGCAGATATTACTTGCTCTAATCGACAAATCGATCCTAGTCCTACAATCCCTAATGCACAAATTGAACTAAAATAAACAGTTTCTATACTAGTAAATAAAACTAGCTTATGCATGTGTGGTCTTGGGCCACATACTTGGACTAGTTAATCTAAGTGTGCATACCAGAATTTGCAAAACATAAACCGTTCGGAATGCAATGGTTAATTTCCCCCCTACTTAAACTATGTGAAGATTTTTTGCAAAAAACCAACTTAAAGGAAAACTAACTCTAAGCCTACAGAAGGCAGCTAAAATTAAGTTCTCAGAGGCTATGGGGTATCAACACAAGTGCTGGCAGATACATTAGGGGCTCCCCAGCACACTTACAAGAAGAAAAATGCAGAATATAGGGAGAAAAATCTCATTCTGTAATTTACACGGAAAAGGCTCTGACAGGTGCACTTTCCTGCGTGTAGGTCAGTCCTGAATGTGCGCACTGCACATCTTTGAGAAAAAAATATACGCAAAAATCCTACAAGTAAAAAAATTAGGAGCTACCTTCTTCAGTCTGTCACTCCAAGTGAATCTAGGGACTATGATATGGATCAAAGGACTGTCAGCTCCACTGTCCAACATAGACAAAGGTCTCCTGCAAGAGATGGCACAACCACATAAACTTGTAAACCATTAGTGGAGTCACCAAACCTATAGTGGTGGATTTGACGCATGGGTGTACGAAATCGCACCAGTTTAAGCAGTGTGGTCTAACCCTATAAACTATTGGTAACAGGAAAAAAATGGTGGAGCTCAAAAGCATATAATATAGAGGGGAAAATATGTGAATGTATGCTCAAAGTAAACTAAAAAATAGAGCGCAAATATATAGAAGCTATTAAAGAGAGTCAAAACAATAATAATGCAAATGATGGCTCAAGGCCTCTTCTTACTAAACATTTGATATGGAGAAGAAATTTTACCCACTTGCCAAAGGGCCCCTAGACAATTGTTCTAGGTCCCGATGCAAGGATGATGTTTTCCAAGTTCTGCCTCTGATGCCGTCTCCCTCTCTCTCCGCTTTGATGGACTAGGATTGTTGCATGGCCAACAATTGAGTCCCCTCTACCTCCAGCTCTGGGTCCCATGCTGAGGTATTTCTTGGGAAATTTTGGCCAGCATAACAACGTGATCACCATTTCTTGATCTCTTGGTGGCTTTATATAGGGGATTTCAAATCCTCTTTCCCTCCCTTGGTACATGGTGGATGGTGACCCAAGGGAGAGGTATGATTCCATTGTGTTATCCAAATATTCATTTTTGTGCTCACATAGTGTCTAAGGAGGCATTGGTGGCTGTCCTTAGGTGGCTTCATATAAGGAGTAACTATCCTTTGCTTTGTGTGGTCCCACAAAGTGACATTTTTCCACTTCCAAGAATTTGTGGTTATCGGGCAAAAAGGCACGCAGAAAGCACTCTTCTCGAAGGATTAAGCGCGCAATTTAGCATTTAAGATTAGTTAAAATCTGATTTTCTCAAAACCTTAGAGATTTTAAATACTTCTTGATTCCATAATGTGTTCCTGCCCTATAAATCCTTAGGCTTGAAATTAATTAATGTCGTCTTCTGATTTATGATTTTCCAGTGTTAATAGACCATATCCTCAAAATAAAAAAACTGTGAGCCTCTTTTCATCAATTTTCAAACTAGACTCACAAATACAATACACCTACTCTCAATTCAACCAATCTATTCATAATACAACCATCATCATACATAAAAATCCTGGAATACCACAAAAAATATGATATACAAATTACCAGACATCAAATCCACTACGTACACACTCTCAATACATCTCCATTGGATGTAGCATAACAAATCGAATCACAAATACTCAACCATATATCAACAATAACACCCATACAATACATGAGCTACAATGTTATAGCCATGTAAAATTTATGCAATAGAAACATGATTTGCTCATCTATAATCCACTTCATACACGATTTTAGCAATACAATAGTGCCTTAAAAAACATTCGAACATATAATTTCCAAGGTAGCAACAATATCCTCCATTAAATGTACTCATGACCTTCTTAAAACAATTACTGAAGCATGCACATAAAATTTTCAAAATAAAACGATCTTCTTCAGAATTTTTCTACTCATATGTATCTCTTCTCATCATTAGCTCTAAATGATCTCCAAAGCCTCACTTTCACAATGGAACCAACCTGTCCAACACAAATATTTCTCCTATGAATAATTAAGCGATAAAGCAATAAACACACACAGATATGGAGAGCCAAAAACTCATGTTCATAATCTGATATTTTTCACCTTAAATTGATCGACTACTCTATTCATTGAATGAGAGGTATTATCAACTTTAACCATATTCTAGAAGACTTCCTTAGACTTTTGGACCAATTAATAAGTGAAAAAACCAAAGAGAAATCCTCTGCAGATAAATTGAGTGTGTACATAATTCGGGAGATTCCACTTACTCGTCGTAACACAATCGATACACAAAACCTGCGCTAGAATGAACTTAATGGATTGATACCTGCATTATGGCCTTAATGAACATTTGAGGCTCTTTCCTACATTATAACACACTTCTTACCTCAATACATATGTTTCGACACACTTTATGCCTCCAAACATGCATTACGGCATCCTCTAAATATGTGTTACATCATCTAAACATCGTTTATTTTATCTAGTCAACTTCGAAACTTGTAGAAAATGTTTATCAACCTCTTCGGGCATCTCCATAACCTGTCAAACCTCCTCCAACTCCTCTTCATCATCAATAACATAATCATAAGAACACCTCTGCATCAAGTCAGAATCATGAATACCCAGTTGGCCAAAGACTTATGCATGGATCAATATCTCTGCATCAAGTCAACACCAAAGCTTGCCAAGGCAAACCACCTCACCCTCATCAACAATAATCTTCTTTACCAAAATCCTCACTAGATCACTAAGCCATAAAGAAACATGGATTCCACTGGATTTATCCATCTACAAAGCAAGGAATTTTATTGTATACTAGTCTATAGGCTTTACCAAAATCCACAGTTCGATTGAGGGATCACTAGTCCATAATTGATACACTACCCTCCAGACTTTACTGTATATCTTTCCATTCACCGACAACGATTCCTAGGCCTGATCAAGGGAAATCACCTATAGGATTTACCGTATATCGTGTTGTTCACCAATTGGGGATTCCTAGGTCCACCAAGGCACACAAGACCTGAATTTACCGCAACCCATAGTCAGGTTCAAGGATCACTAGGCTAGTGGCTTTACCACAATCCAAAGTTTTGTTCAAGGATCACTAGGCCATGTGTTTTTTTTTCATTCAGAGATCCACCTCACTCAGTTTCAAATCCATTCAAAAATCCATCTCAACCAAAAAATGAGAACCCCATCACACTATGGCTATCCAGAAATGGCAAGGAAAGGCTGAAGAACATTGTCACACCTGGAAAATCCTATGCCAATCATAGTAAGAGATCCAAGAACACACATGCATAACCATGCATGCCAAATGTAGCAAGGAAATCACACATGAAAATCAATACCTGTAAGTATACCTATTTTAGTTTCTTGATCTTTCTCTTCCTTGATCTGTGCTTCATCTTTTCCTTCTTTTCCTTTCTTGAGCCCATGCATAAATCCTCCAAGAAAAATGTAAGTGTCCATGAGTGAGAGAGAGAGATAATAGAGATAGATCTCTGAAACTAAATTGACAAAAGGTACCAACTAATCCTCAGAAGCCTTTTTATCAATTACGCCTCTATTTTCTTCATTTCCTATTATTTTCCTTCATTTTCCTCCTCACGTGAAACCTATGAACTTTCACCTTCCTTTTCTCCTAATTTCCATTATTTTCATAAATAAATTTCCAAAATTCAATTTTTACTTTCCAATTCCTTTGTCAATTTCCTTAGCGATAATAAACCAAATGAGCACCCACACTATGCTATTTTTTATCAACATTCAACTTTGAACAAGTGGCCCATAACCGTGGTTATTATTTTTCCTTTATTAACTTTATTTACATGGAATTTTCACCAGGGTTGTTACAGAACCGTTCCCCTTGGGGGAAAATCGTCCTTGGTGTTTAGTGACACCTACAACCAACAATACTGTTGGAAGAAAAAAATACTTCCCATGGAGCTTTATAACTTAGCTCGTTGCAGTATTTACAATGATTAACATGTTTAGAAGCAAACAACATGCCAACATAACAACATGACAACCATAATGGCATGACACCATCCTGCTTATTGGAGCTTTATAACACATCTCATAGTTCTATTTACATTCATATACATATTTACATATACCAAAACATCACATTAAACATACACCCAAAGACTCATACCAAAACACATGCCAAAACATTCGCTCAACCGATAAATAAGGATGGATACATAGCCCACATCTGATCCGCCATCTCCCATGTAACTTCGTTGGGCACGAAGTTCTTCCACTGCACTTTAACCTACTCAATTTCTCACTTCCGGAGCATGAGCACCTTTCTCTAAAATACACACTGAGGTTTTGGTTGGAATTATCCATATGGATCCACCAGCAATATAGACCAGTGAATCACATGATCAACATCTTTAACATACTTCTTAAGAAATGACACATGGGAAACATCATGGAATTAACCCTTTAAATTATACCTAATGATGGGCCTCATCATCACCCTCCTATTGAAATGGTTGCTCATCCTCTGAGCAACTCCGCACTCCTTGTTGATATCTTTCAAAGACCTGGTGGCTTCTCTGACTTCCCAAGATAGCAAAGAGGGAGTGCATTCTAGTGGGTGGAATCATGAATTCCATTCTGCCTCAGTCCATTCCTTTTCTTCCTCTATCTGATCTCTCCCTTCATGCAGCCCCAACAACAAAGGTGGGTTTAGCTTCAAGCCTATGCTCTGTATCTTCATTATTTGCATGGATTATTTGTAGAAGGGTACTATTTTCAATGCATTCTTCAATATAGGAGGAGAATTATATTCCCTCAACTATAGGCTAAGTGGTAAGGTATTCCATATTCTTTGGCATGCCTTCAAAATCTCTTCTCCTAGCAACATGGATATATCATCAAAGTGTGCAATGGACTTACCATATGTATCAATGTATATAGGTGTCAGGACATCATCATTTGAGATCAATTTATGATTACTAAATATCCCCCTGGGGCTAATTAGTTTTGATCTGATCTATAGAGGTCCTCTCTCTTCCCTTTCTATGACTCTTTTAATATTCTTTGCTCTTTCTTCTTCATGTGTTAACCAGGGTGCTAGAGCCATTAATTTCATATCACCCAACCTGGAATTTGGGTCCCAATTATTCATATCATTTAAAATTAGGTTGTGCATATATAATTCATCCATTTTATCCCTCTCTCATATGTCACTAGATTTTTTTCATAAATCAATGAATTGTCTATAGTTATGAAAGGGTAGGGATCCATGTTGAGCCAAGGTTATGATTTGGAATTGTAACCATTGCTCCTTGACATAAACTATATAGGACTTTGAAGGCTTTCTATACTGCATGGCCTCCATGCAAAGGTTTCCCATGGTAGAAATTTCATTGTCTTTTTCCTATATTTGCCCCTATAGCCTCATGTTCTCTTCTTGTACTGATTCCAATTTCTATTTCACCACATATTATCTAAGCCTTACATCAACTAGCTCTTTTCCCATTTCATGGAGCCTTTCTTTCTTCAACCCCACATCTCAAACATTATTTTATTTGGATATCTGCATCCATATATGGGTGCAACCTCTTTATATCTCCAACTAATGTAGGATATGGATTTTGAATTTCTCATTGATCAACCTTCCTCCCTTAATGACCTTGTAATAGGATCCCAAACTAGGTTGTGGGGTAGGTTCCTAAAATATTGTGATTTGTATTTCAAAGGTTTGTGGGGAGGATATTGCCTTTTGTAGTTGGTGTTCAGACTGTACCCGTTATTGCACATCTTTTTTCTTCCATTTATGCATTCTTCACTTATATTTGTGCCTTCTGTTCTTCCTATAGCATGTTCTGTGTTTCCTATAGCATGATATGTTTTTCATATAACACTCCCTTTCCTTATTTTTGGATGTTAGTGGGTGTTTTTGGTTGTTTGAATGGTGAGTTTATGGTGGTGTACCTCCTTACGTAGGCTATGGGAGTCTTGGGTTTTCACTTTGGAGAGGTGACCTCCTAAATATTTCCCTCATCTGGCCCTACCTCTTATTTCTTACTTGGGGACCCCTCAATGGTAATTGGAACTTTTATGGGAGTATGGGTTCCGCCTTGTCTTATTCTAGTGGTTTTCCTTGTTTTAAAGTAAAGAGGGGTTTGCCTTGGCTTCTTCTTCTTGGATTTCACAAGATTTCACAAGGTAGCTAAAGTCGCAACCACCTCATCCTCAATGCTCCTTGGTGACAAACTAGTTTGCTAAGGGTATATCTCAGTTTCCTTTGGTTCAATCGTATGCTTAGGGCTTAGGGCCTCCTCTTCTATCTTTACCTCCTTTTCTTCCTCATCATCTCCTTCTCCTACCTCTGCCTCTTCTTATTTATCTTCATATGTTTCCATTTATGTTATCCCATCTATCTCTTCTTCCTCTGACCTGGTGTCTCTACTCCCAACACTAGATATATGTGTTTCCCCAGGAGTAATTCTATAGGTTATTATTAGTGCATCTATATCCATATCTGTGAACTTGGACCATGGGAAAATAATTCTTAAGTTTTTTAGGGCATCCTCCACTATCAACTTAATAATTCCATGATGGGCTAAGTGTTGATTTTTCCATTCTTCGACTTTCTAGCTCATGTCCCTAATGGACTAGAGAAGGAAGCAAGGTACATTCAATCTCTAGTTAAGAGTAATTTTTTCATGGTATATGATTTCATGCAAAGCCTAAAGTGATATCCATGCACTACACTTAATATGCCTTCACAGGAGATGTATCCCAAGATGTTAAAGGCTACCTCATCCCATGGGTAAGGAAAAATTTATCTCCTAACCCCCATTTTGTCTCCCACGGGTCTCTCCCTGGGCCTAAAGAAATTCTTCTTTGCAGTGCCACTAGTGGCCCTATATTTCCTTTTCCATTTTATGCATAAGGTAATTTTGTTTGCTATGTTTATCATTTCAGGACTTGTAGTAATGGCTAACCCTCTTATTACAGTTGTGGCACTGACATCTGATTGGGAATTCAAAGACATAAAAAACTAAAAGGAAACTGGATCATCGTATCCTTTTAACAATTCAAAGAAGCCTAACCATTTATGTCTCCTAAACATGTATGCTACAGGAGGGTGTAAACGAATCATTCTATTTTCTATAGGTTCTCTCTTGTTGAACCCACCCCCCATCTCTTCTTACTTATACTGACTAGGTATAGGAAAGGTGTTTTTTTATGGCCCTAGTGTTGAATTCATTGGTAGCAGAAGGTCAAAAAATTTCTTATCACTCCAATTCTATATACTAACCCTTTTTTCCCTTCACACATAACCCTTTAATTTCACAATTTTATGACTGGTGACTGCAAAATTTCTTTAGGAGAAATTGTGTGAAATTATGATGGAGAGGTGAGGTGATGGAAAATTACTTCTTAAAATGATGCTCGGATCTAAAATTGGGAATTTTTTGAACCAATTGGGCCTTCTATTTCATGCATATACCTCATTTTTCCTCATCTAGCACTCCTCATCTCTTCCTGTAGCAATCATAGACTTCTTGTAGTAGTCACAGGACTTCATGTAGCACTGTCCTGTAGCAAAATTGGGTCGAGGTTAAAATCTCCTCGGTGGCTTGAAAGCTTTGTCCTCTCTCTAACTATTCTTGGAATGGAAAAATATTCAAAGGAAAATGCACTCAAGTACGTTATATGTTATTTTGAGTTGGCTTGGAGGGTTGTGATTATTTTTCCCTTGCACGATGTTTCCTAATTTGAACCATTGGCCCCACTCAAAATTATAATTATCTTCTCCATCGTAATCAACACCCACTCCTGGTGATCATACTTTAACTGATTTGACAACTCCATGTTGCGTGAGGACTCCACCATTCACTTTTTGTTTATTTGGTCAAGGGTGGCCTGAAGTTAATTTCCCACCTTCAACTTATTAAATTTTTCCCTCTTGACATCCATTCATTTAGTCACTTATGCATAAGGAGAGGGTGAGAGAGTGCCATACCTGAGCCTTACATCCTTCTCAAATTGTTGCAGGATGATGCATCTTGGAGCTGGCCCATAGGAGTGGCATCAATTGATTTTGTATTACTGCTTGATCTTTTGTTGTGTGTCTTCATTCTTTTTGAGTTTCTTATATTTATTTGTTTGATGTGTGTGCAAATACCTTGTTGAGTCTTCAAGTTAATGGTTGTTGGAGGAGGATCCTTCTTGCAGTGCCATTTATTCCTTCAAAATCATCTCACAAGTATTCTTTGTCTCCATGAATGATCAAAATAATATTTAGGGCTTTCCTGGTGCTTACTCAAGGCTTGCTACACAAATTTTCTTCTTCCTGTAGCAGCGTATTTCTTTGCTTATTTTGGAATCTAACTTTGCATGGGTCATGAGGAAGAGTCTGGAGAGGTCTTAGGGTGGTGGTAGGATGGTGATAGGGCGATGATGAAGTGGTGTGCCCTTAGAAAATGGAGTAAAGGAAATATTTTTTTTCTTTGGGTTATTAATAAAAACTCAGAAACAGGTTATTCCTCTCCTCGAGAAAAAAATTGTTTTGCAGAGGTGAAAAAGTGTAGGGTTTGAGGGAAAAATATCTATGTTTGAGATGGAGTGATGATAAGGTGGTAGGAAATGGTAGAAAGAATCTCCTCATTGACATTTTGACACCACAGCGCCCTTGGTGGCTTCTCTTTTCCCTCGATCCACCCTCTTGTATCTCATTATAACTTCCTGTAGGACCTTAAGAACTTTTTGTAGCAACACAGGAACTTCTTGTAGCACCAGAGTGAGGGTGAATTTATTTTATTTTATTTTTGAGCTCATTTTATGGTATAGAGGGATGAAGAGGTGAATTGTGGTGCTCGAGAGAGAGTGGGTCGATGGAGGGGTGAAGATAAATGGAATAATTCCTTTACTTTATGACCATGACATGCCACTGCTCATTACCCTACAAGGAAGAAAAAATGTCAGCAATCATGGTGTCATATCACTTTCTTGTCATTGTTATTTTCTTTTGATTATTTTATTTTTTCAAGATCAATGGGCTACCTTAGAAGAGATTTTCAACTCAACAACTTGCCCTAGGAGCCTCAAAGAGGTTTTCTCTTAGGGATCTTTTGTTTTTCCTCTTCTTTTTTTTTCTTCGGGACTGTCTCAGAGAGGTTTTCAATCCTAAAGTTGGCCTTGGATGCCTGATTAGAACTAGATCATGGACTAGAATGATAGCTCAAAATTAAAAGTGCTCGGAAGAGTGTTGAACCTGAACAACCAGAAAGGTCTCATCGTTGTGATTCTAGCACCACAAACGGTTCTCAAAATTGAGGTTGTATGCAGAATTTATTGAGGTTTGAAAATTCCCAGTAAACTCCAAAAATGAGTTGACCAAGTTTGAATTTATAAACTTTGGAAAAATTAAAAAAAATAATATTCCTCTGAAATATTCCATTTGGGCATATCAGACTTCGACAAGTGGCTGTTTTTGATTTGATGGCAGTTTGACTTTTATTATTCTGGGCCAATCATAGGGTGGCACATGGCAAGCCTGGAGGCCACCATGTGGCCCCAGGCTAGTGAAATTTTGGCAGTGTAAAAATATGACAGAATCTGCAAGATTCGATCAAGGGTCGTCCGGCTGCCAGCCCATAGGCCCGACCGACCCACTTGCATAGTTGTTGTTATCTACTACAGGTCGCGGAATCTATTTGTGATTTAAAATTGAGTTGGGTTGAAAAATTAAGGGCTAGCTCAAGACCATGTGACCAGGCCCTCGGTGACTAGGATCCAACCTTTCGGCAGTCATGGCGGTGGTTAAGAACGGAACATGTGACCACGTCACATATGTAGTTAATGCCACACTGCAATGGTTATGAATGCAGTTAAGTCGACGGAGAATGCGGCGGTTAAATTTGAATGCACCACATGGTGTTTAATGCCAACCAAAAACCATTCCAACATTTTAGTTCCATTCCGCCTTTTTAGGCAAGTCCGCCAATTTTGTCGAGTTTAATTGGAGTTCCTCCAATTTTGGAGGAGGATTTTGGGGGACACTGGGCAAAATTTTGTTTTTGCCATAAATTCTTCATTTTTCGACCAAACAAGATTAAATTTTAGTCAATTGTGGGTCTCTTTGACATTATGAACAGTGTGGCATAGGTTTTAGGTCGAACAGATGTGATATTTAGTATTTTTTGCTTCGAGGAAGATGAAGGGGCCATCAGGGCCACCATGAGGCAGAATCAGTTTGAGGCCTAGCCAGGGGAGCTTGAGTCCTTTTCCAGAGTTCCAATGGTCTAAATTGGATAATTCAAATGTTATGAATCTTATGAGATGGTTTTCAGAGCCTATAGAGAATTTTTGAAGGCCGAAAAGCTTCAGTAAAGTTCCAAGGGTCATTAGTGCCAGCTTTTTCCAGCAGTAGTGCAGGGCTTAGCTAGAGCTGCTTGAGACCATATGTAGTGAACCAGTGGTTATTATTGAATGAAAACATAATTTTGAATCTAATGATGGAGGTTTCAGAAATTTTTTAAGAATTCTAGAGGTAAAAAACTCAGCAGATAATTTTTCATTGACCCTAGTGCCAATGGATGCCGATAGGTGATTAAGGCGAAACCAGAGAAACTGGACGCCATTTTTGATCAATGAAAATTCTATATTGAATATTTAAGACATTTTGGAACCAATGGAAGTGGTTTTAGAACATTTTTAGAACTTCTAGAGCTCGAGAAGCTGATGTGAAGTTTTGGGCAGCCTTGGGAAAACTGTGGAGGATAGCCTATTTTGGGGATGTAGTGCTTGATTTGAGCAATTTATCAGTTGTTATTTGGTGTCTGATGTGTGTTGGATACATAAGGAGTGTTTTTAGTGACATAAATAGAATTCTGAGGGATTTTGTGCCATTTAGAAGCTTAGAGTAGCTTAGTGCACCAACAGAAGGAATCATGTCAACAAGAGCCTAAAGCTATTTGCAGAGTTTGGAAAGCCATTAGAGGGATATTTATGGTCTTTTCAGTCCTTTGGATCATTTTTTTATTCACTGGATTTAAGTATTTACTTTTAAAAAAACTTACCATAATCCCAAAGAGCCGAGTCAAGATGACGAAGCTCAAAGGAGACGTAGCCCACAAGATTTTAGGTGAACTTCTAGATTAAGTTTTATGTTGTGTTTAAATGTTTATTTGCCGCATTATGTTGCTTTTATACATGTTAAATTTCAGCAATAACAAAGGAACTTAAGACACATAAACAGTAAAAATTCATACACCACTTTCAAGTAAATAATTCCGCAAAATTGTCAAGTACAAGCTAGTTAATTTAATTTAAACAGAGTGGTAGGTTCTTGAAATACATACAAGTTATCCAGACCATTTTTAGATCAGTGCCTCATGGATTTTTTCACCTAGGCCTCTCTTTTTTTTTTTTTTTTTTTTTATTTCCTCAAGTAGGATTGTGGACTAGAAGCTATGAGGCTCTAAATTATATTCACTTCCCTGCTAATTGAATTGAATAACTCTTCCTTAGACATGGGCTTATTGTATACTTTTAGCATATAACCATTGGAAAGAAGAGGGATACCCTCCTTATCAATGGTTCTAATCTGAACATCCCCATTGTCATGGAATTTCACTATCAGATATGGGTCTACCCATATTGTCACCAAATTCCCTTTAAAGTCCTTGAACCGAGAGTCATATAGAAAAGCCAAATCTACTTCCTAAAATAATTTCTCCATGATGTGCCTATAATGTCAAACCTTCCTCTGTAATTTTATGACTTCAGTGTGCAGGAGGTCCTACATTCTAAATTTTATCTAAGCCATTTAGTTGAAGAAACATTTATTTTTATGCCCTTGTGATATATAAATCCAATTCGGATGACATTCTGAGAGTGTTATATTCAATTCAATAGAAATCAAATATTTATTCCCATAAAATAGATCATATGTAGTGAACCTAGTATTTATCTTCTAGGTGGTATTATAGGCCCAAGTTGCTTCCACTAATTTGTCTTCCCAATATTTCTTGTTGTTTCTCACTACCTTGGTGAGGATGCTTTCTAGTGATCTATTGGTGACCTCTACTTTCACATTTTCTTAAGGGTGATAGCAAGTATATGTTTTATGCCTGATATTATGTTGCCTTAGGATATTCTCAATCAAATGTGATGCAAACTGAGCTCCTTGATCAATGACTACCTCCTTTGGATAACCAAATCTGTAGAACACATTTTCTCTTAACAATTCAACCAATTTTTATTTTGTTCATACCTTTACAACCTTTTTCTCAGCCTACTTTGTCAAATAATCAGTGCATACTATGATGTATTCATTTTTCACATATGGTGCATCAATAGGCCCAATGAAATCCATTCCCTAATTGTCAAATGGATCTAATGCCACTTGAGGTTGTAGAGGTATTTAATCCTTGGGTGTAGGTTTTCCCATCCTATAACATAGGTCACATCTGCTTTTATACCTTCTAGCATCCCCATGGAGAGTAGGCCAATAGTAGCCAACTTGCAAGGCCTTGAAAGTTGTCCTCTTAGCAAAAAAATGACCTCCATAGGGATCATCATGTCATTCTAATAGGATATGAAAGACTTCCTCTTCCCTGACACATCTCCTTAGAATCTGATCTGGTCCTAGTTTTAAGAGATTTCCACCAATCCATGTGAAAGGAGCGCTATTTGTCACAATTATGCTCTTCTCCTTGGATGAAAAATTTGGAGGAAATATTCCAACAATGAGGTAGTTAGCCATGTCAATAAACTAAGGAGAGAGTATTGAGATAGAAAATAAGTGTTGATATGGACGTTGATAATCAATCATCTCTTCATTATCTATAGGAAAATTGAGTCTATACAAAAAATATGCAACTACATTTTATTTCCATGGATTACCAATGATAGTTAAGTAAAACTACCACAACAATAATAAACACCTAATAATTCTAGCATTCACATCAAGTTTTTTCATCAAGTATTTAATTGTTGCGTGGTCAGTATGCACAAAACATTGGTACCCAATAATATAATGTTTGAACTTATTCAGGGAATGGAAAACAACTAAAATATCTTTCTCAGTGACAATGTAGTTTAATTAATCCTTAGAAATATTTTTAGTGATGAACTAAATGGCATAGGGAAACTTATCATCCATTTGTCCCAAAGCTCCCCAACAAATTTATCTAATGCATCATGATGCATATGGAAAGGCATAACCAAGTTGGTACCTCAAAGTATAGGGTAGTGGTCAACTTTTCCTTTATGATTCAAAGGATTCTTGAAAAACACATGACCAACATAATTCAGAGTCATTGACTAGCAATCCAAATAATAGTGAAGCCAATTTTTCAAAATCCTTCATGAATATCCTATAGTAACCATCCAAGCCCAAGAAACTCCTAACATCTCTCTGTTTCTGAGGAGTAGGCGCCCTTTTTATGATATCAATCTTGTTTGGGTCTACTTGTATCCCTTCTTGACATAAGGAGTGGCCAAGGACAAACCCTTCCTTCCTCAATAATTCATACTTCTCTGGATTCAAAGAGAGATGCATTTCAATGCATCTCCTTAGGACTTTACCCAGATTAGAGAGGGCCTCTTGGGAATCATAGCCATAGGGAGTGAAATCATCCATGTATATTTCCATAGAATCATTGACAAGCTCAGTAAAAATGCTCAGGATTTCTCTCTAAAAAATCCCAGGGGAATTGCATAGGCAAAATGGAAGAACTGTATAAGTAAAGGTTCCCCAGGGACATGTAAATGTAGTATTGTCTTGGTCTTCAGGGTTGATATGGATCTGATTATAACCACTAAACCCATCCAGGAAAGAGAATAACTTCTTCCCTGCAAGACCATCCAAGACTTGGTTAATGAAAGAAAAATGGAAATGGTATTTCTTTATGGATTTGTTAAAATCTCTGTAATCAACACAAATCCTCCACTTCCAATTTGTATTTGGGACTAATACTAGAGGAGACACCCATTCACTGTCTGATATGGGGTATATGAACCATTTATCCAAAAACTTTTGTAATTCATCCTTTATTATGTCTTTCATGGCTATGTTCATTCTCCGCTAGGGTTGGTGCACAGGCTTGCATCCCTATTTTATGTAAATATGGTGTGTGCAGACTAAGGGATGCACCCCTTTAATTTCATTGTAATCCCAAGAAAAATCATCTAGGTTCTCTCTCAGCATCTAGGATAATTCTTCTTCCTATTTGGATGAGAGAAAGATGGATTGATATTTAAGGTTCTAGATGGGCCAAATTCTACAATATTGGTAGGTTTAGGGATTTAGTCAACTGAGCATAGCTCATTCCAATGACTTCTTTCAGATTCTCTCAAAAATTCATTAATTTGAATGCCAGTGGGGGGTTGGTTTTGAAGGATATGGTCAATGAGGTCATCTTCATAGGGTTACCCCCCTCTTATAGCAACATCTAAGGTGAAAACAGGGTATGGTATTTCATGGTACAGTTCATCTTCTTCTTTATCTTTGAGCCACAAAGGTAGATCATGTGCAATAGAAGGTTGACCATGATGATATAATACCAATTTTTTTCATAAGGGCCCATTCTTGATGGTGATGTTCCCAGTCCTATAACTGATATATGCATCAATAGTGGCCAACCAAAGTCTTCCTAGGATAAGAGGATAACCATTAAACTTGTTTTTGGGTTGAAGCACCAGGAATTCAGTGGGATACTCCCATGAATTAATGGAGACCATAACATCCTCAACAACTCGCTCAGGAGCTACTATGTATCTATCTTCAAGTTGTAGAAATATATTTGTATTTCTCAAAGCTCCCTAGAGGTTGAGATTTAACATGGTTTCTTTAGTCATCATATTGATGGAATCCCCAAGATCAATCATGTATGAGGTACAATGATACCATCAATGTGTACATCCACTACTGGAATCCTTGGGTCTAGGTATTTTGGGAAAATCACTCTCCCCAACATCAAATCAGATAATTGGCCTTGAACATTTATGGTGGGGGTGTATCTCTTCTTTCTTCCAGTATTTTTGAGGCATTTCTCTTTTATAAACTTATTATATATGGTAAAATCCTTAATATCTCAGAGAAGGGGTGCCTTTACACATAGATTATTTAATTCTCCCAGAAATTTAGTCTCTTCTGGCCTGGTGTGCTGGCTAGGTTGGATTAATCTCTCAGGAAAAGGACGTGGATTTACTTGAGGAATACTCTCTTCCTTTTCCTTCTAAATATCTTCAGGGGGAGATGGTGGATGGTTATCTGGGAGCACTCTCCCAAACCTAACGTTAATCTCATGGACCTCCACAACCTAGGCAAGGTAAGATGTCTCTCCACTGTATACCTGTTTTGTATGTTTGTTATTCGGGATCGGACTAGGTTAAGAAAGAATTTGAGGTTTCTTAGCTGGAGTAGTATGAGTGAGTTGATGTTGAGGTTGGGTTTGAGGGAATAAAGCAATAGATTGGTTTAGTTGAGGGCTCCACCCTTATGATGGGTTTCTCTATTGAGGAGGTTGGGGAGAATATGGATGAAATGGTTGATAGATAGGTTGAGGATGATAAGGGGGGCATAAGGCCAAGAAGGAGGTGTGCAAAATTATGCATGAGTATAAGAATACCAAGGCTGCAAAGGTGCATTTTGGTTTTCATTATAGAAATAATAAGGCACACCTTGCATTCCATGTTGGTATGATTGAGTTCCTTGAGGCCTCCCTTGATTTATAAAGCAGATTTGTTCTAGTCCACCTTCCAACCCTTCGTATATATCCTTTAGGATAGGAAAGGAATGTAATTTTTTTATTGCATTGTTTGCATCACATACCGAGAAAACTTCTATGACATTCATTCCTAGGGTGCCTTCTAGTGATTCTAGGGAAAAATATAGCTATTGATATCTCTGTCTCCTCTTGTTTCCTTTTGATCTGCATGCTGTCAATTTCCAAAGAAAAGGTATGCAACATTTTTCTCCTGAAATCCTCCAACATGTTCCCTATTTCACTTTTGATGGATGAGGTGGAGGAAGAGGTACTGACCAAGCCTTGATTACTTCTACCCTTTTTTCTGGTTTCCCTACAATGGTTTTTGAACACATTTTTGATTTCATCATAATAAAATGTATAGGTGTATCCTCCAGATAGAATGTTTAGGGTTTCCAACACTTCCTCCTTGATCCCTCAAAGAAGAACTAATTTGGTTGATCCAGGGTCAAGGGTGAAATTTTCACTCTTGTAGTTTAGTTGAAACATTTCCTTATAGTATTCTAAATATTCATCAGGCCCTAGGGTCATCCTAAATATTTATTCCTTGGTTTCTTTGGACCTACATTAGTCTTTGTATTTGTTGTTGAAGGAATCTTGCATTTTGGCTCTGGTAGTGATGTTGTCCCCAGTTATACCCATGAACCAGTGCAAGGTTGCATCCTTGAGGGTAGAGGGGAACAATTTCATTTTTTTTTCATTTGAGGCATAGTCATAAATCCTATAGAAAACAAAAAACAGAAACAAGAAAGTGTCATGGTCCTCAAAATTTAAGGCATGGAAGTGTGGAAGCGTTGAAGGGTAGATGTTTTTCATCTTAGTCTCTCGAGTGGTTTCTCTTATGGGAAATACTCATTGGTTTATATTGATTCATCCATATATTGAACAAGTGAATCAATTTCCTCTACTTCCCCATAGGTTCTTCAAAGTTTTCAGGGTGCTCCCAAGGGCTACTCAGCTTTAGTTATCAACTGAGGGTTGGTACAAAATTAGAGGTGACAATGATATATGCATAGCAGATGGATTCTACTCATGCCACCCTCAAGTAGGCATTCTAGACAATAGTACTTCTAGGCCATTGATTCTACTTGATTAAAGATCATGTAGCTAATGTAATGTAGGGAATTGCTTCTAACCTAATACAAAGAGGGCATATATCAATCTTCTAATTGCAATTGATAGTGAAAGAAAATCATAAACGGTTAACCTAGTTTCAGAAAAAGGAAACTATGTTATAGTCAACCATTCATCTAGCTATCTACTCTTTTGCAGTAAAGAAACTATTCTATAATCACACAATTCATAAAAGCTTAAACAAACTCCTATCTACTATTTCATTCAACTTGTACTTGCATGTAAAATTCAATCTAATTCTGAAATGAAATAAGACACTAATGTCTACTATGGTTTTGAAACAAGGATTGAAGGATCGTTGGAGTGGCCTAAGGGTATTTTCTGACCATGAATTCAGAGATGGGGTAAAATGAATCCTACTCTAGGTTCAAAAGGAAAAAAACAATGCTAAAATTGACTGAAAAACGTGACCAACAATGCTACTTTAGGAAGTTGCTACATGATGTCTTGTAATTGCTACAGGATGTCCTGAAGTGCTACATGAAACAAGAAGAGAGGGTTTTAAGGATGAAAAAGGTTTAAGGAAGGCATGGAAATGTGAGAGAAGGTGGAAAGAGGTGACCAAAACCTCCAACCAAAATCAGAACCCTTGGGAGGCTTGTTTTTCACTTGGAAGGATGCTCACGGTTCTGGTGAAGATGGTTTCCCAAAACATGGTTTTGGTGGTAGATTTGGATGTTGGAGAGAATAAGGATAGACGTGATGCAGATAATTCTTTCACTACAATTATATAAATCCCTACAATCACTACACACATTCATGCATTTATTATTGACAAACTAACATGTTAAAAAGTGGGAAAGATGAGTTGAATTGAAACCCTTACTTAACCTATACTAAAACATGATCTAAGTACAAATACAACTTCTAAATTACAATAATAATATTATGAACATGATAATAACTCTTTCTTACTTTCTAATAAATCATAAAAAAACTAATTTGTATATGTGGTTCGAGATCCTTCTCCACAAGCTCCCATGAGAGAGGTGAGAAATAGAGGCTACAAGCATAGTTTTGATAGATTTTTGTTGCTAGTAGAATGAAAAGAGGCTAAAAAAAAGGTTGAAACATAAATATAGAATATAAATACACAATAGGGATTTATCCAATGGATTCGTACCTAACCCAAAAGCATCAATGTTATGAGACTAAATCAGTGATGGAACAAGCAGCTTCTCATTATCATTAAATAAAAAGGTCTAATACATCATATGAAAGTAAAAAATAATACTAAATAAGAGATCAAAGCTACCTAGCTGAATAAAAATTTTGAATGCTAATGAGCTCTTGCATATGCTTATTTATACAAATGGTTAGCTACCAAAAACTCCCTAAAAAGTAGGAATAAGTCCTCCTTGATCTCGAGAAGAGTGGAGCTTGGCTCCTCATAACTATCACTTTGCTTGGTTTCCTTTACCTTTGAGTTGTTGGGATATGTATGGGTGTGATATTTACTGATGGAGAGATTTAAAGAGGTGAAAAATCCTCCTACACTCCCTCCTTGTTGTCTAATCTGAGCCCTTAGGAGGAAATTATCTCAAAAAAGACTTAGTTTCTTGCAATTAATTCAGATTAGAAAATTAGACATGAAAAGCATCACACACCCTTCTCATTAATCATAATATGATAAAAATGTAAATAGATGTGAGAGAGGTAAATTAGTAGCTAAATTATGGCATTTCATTCCTTCAAAATATACCTAATAATGGGCCCCGTCAGGCCACAGAACCGAGGTGTCAGATCTACACACGATCCAATCTGCAAGGAGCTCTTCTTGGGCTTGACGCATAAATAAACCTCTTTTCAAAACTGAAACTCCTTAAACAACATGTTCCGATATGCATAAATTATCTTCCTGGCCTATGTTTCATTTATATTCTTCTTTATTACCTGCATTTCCTAATACATACCCACTAACATTTCCAGTCCAATCAATACCCTGTTCACTAGTCACTCCAACTGATGGGAGAATTACAACTCCACCCATACAATGCCTCAAATGGACTCATCCTAAGTGACTCTTGGTAACCATTTTTATAAGAAAACTCAACCAATGGAAGGAAATCCTCCCATCTCCTTTGTTGACGCATCACATACATCCTCAATGTTTCCTCCAATATCATGTTGACCCTCTCAGTTTGTTCATCTATCTATGGATGATAAGTTATACTGAAGGAAAAATATGTACCTAAACCTACAACCAACTTCTTCCAAAACTTGAAAGAAAACTTTTCATTCCTCTCTGACATAATCTTCTTTGGAACACCATGCAATATGACTATATCTACGATGAACACTTGTGCCACATCACTAATTGAATACGTACTCTTCACTAGAATAAAGTGTGCTACCTTAGTCAACCTTTCCACCACAACCATGATAGAATCATGTTATATAGATCTCCTTAGAAAAACTATAATGAAATCCATGGAAATGACCTCTCATTTCCACTCTGGAATCACAATCGACTGTAGTAATCCACCTAGATGTCGACACTATACCTTTACTTGTTGAAAATACAAACATCTAGCCATCAAATCTGCCACATCTTTCTTCATATTCGGAAAATAATAAAATTTCTTTACTACTGTCAAGGTCTTCTGGTAGCCTGGGTGACTGGAATACAGTTTCACATGAAATTCCCTCAAGATAATCTTCTTAAGATCACTATTGTCTGGCACATATATCATCTCCCTAAATATGATCAAGTCATCTTCTAAGAGACGATAGTCCACATCCTGAGCACTTGTACATGTAAATTACTTGTACTCTGATGTAGCGTTTTGCATAAGCCCTCTACACCTATCATCCCACTGACCCACCTGTAAAATCTAGTACAGTAATTTTGTACCATAGGAAATCATAGTTGGAATGTGAGTTACATGTATCTTCCTGCTAAGAGCGTATACAACCATGTTATATTTTCCCTTGATGTACCTGATCTCAAAATCAAACTCATTAATCGTAGCTAACCATTTATCTTATCTGGAATTCATATTTTGCTAGTAAAACAATTATCTTGACCCGCTGTGATCAATCATCAACAAAAATATCTTTCTGAGAAGATAGTTCCTCCACATATTCAACGCATGAATTATTGTTGCTAACTCAAGATCATGCTTCATATATTTTTTCTCATGCTCATTCAGTTTTCATGATTCATAGCATACTACTTGTCCCTCCTGCATAAGGATTCCATCAAGACCTATCTTGCAATCATATGTACACACTACAAAATCTTTCTCTAGATCTGAAATCTTTAACGCTAGAGCATTTTTCAAGAAATTCTTCAATTGTTCAAAAATTGTTTCACATTCCTCTTCCCATTCAAATTTATTACCTTTCCTCTACAGTGACATAATGGATATGTAATGCGATATAATTTATTGATGAAACTCCTATAATAGTCTGCTAACCCCATAAATGACCTTACCTCATCGACATTCCTAGGAGCTACCCACTCCTTGATACCTTATCTTCTCTGGATCCACTACTATGCCTTCCTTAGAGACCACATGCCCCAAGTAATGTACCTATGTATGAAAGAAACTGCATTTACTAAGCTTATCATAAAATTGATTCTCTCTCAAAATTCTCAATACTACTGCTAAATGCTTCGCATGCTCTTCCTCATTCTTAAAATATATCAATATGTCATCAATGAATACAATAGAAAACTTGTCCAGATAAGGACGCAAAACCCTATTCATCAAGAACATAAAGTTAGTTGGATCATTATTCAAACCAAATGGAACTACAACAAACTCACAATTCCCATACTCGGTCCAAAAATGTGCCTTCTAAATGTCCTCTTCCTTGATCCATACTTGATGATATCAAGATCTCAAATCAATCTTTGAGAATACTGATACTCCCTTTATATGATAAAATGAGTCATCAATCCTCGAAATCAGATGCTTATTCTTGATGGTCACCTTATTCAATTGCATGTAATCAATGAAAAACCTTTAATATCTATGTTGGAAACACATCATGTAAATTTTGTAAGATTGGATACCTACTCAATATCTCTACATCCTTATCCTCCTTACCTTTATCAATAGAAATTTTTACTGTAAATAACACACACCCTTTTCTTTGAATGTGCTTTTCCTGCATAGTTTTCACCATCCTAACTGATGCTTCTTTCTTCTTACCTTGTAAGATTCGCTGCTCTCCATTATCATCCAAGAACTCAATGGCTTTAAATTTCATAAAAATACACTTTATTCCTATGAATATATAAGAAATCCATAACCAAAAACATACTATAGTATCTAAATGGAAATACATTCAGATGCACTGATGTAGGAATACCATTTATTTAAATGCACAAGCTCTTACCCAATGATGAGCTCTCTTATTTCTACTTGTAGCCAGCTGCACTAAACAAGATTTTGCATGCAATTATTTATTCAGACCATGCTTATCCACAAATTTATGTTAAACATAACTATAATTATATCCAGGATCAATCAAAATAGAAACAACTTGATCACAAATCTTACCTTCCATATCAATGATAGATTTCTGATGATTTTCCTGCCTATTATCTAGTGCTACATAGGTACAAGGAATGATATTCCCAACATCCCCAAAATTTTATGCATCCTATGCATTATATATTTGAGGCCTACCACCCTGATTCTATGGAAAATCCCTTTTAATATGCTCTTTACCACATTTCCAACACTCCAACCATCCTGTACCATCACCTCTCTTTTGCTGATGTGACCCATGTACCCGTCTAGATGCATTGAACTTATTATGTGGTGAAACATTCTCTTTATATTATGCATTCTAAAGCCTTGGTATTTTCAGCTGCCATTAACCTTTACCATTGTCTTTCCATTTCCATCCTTGCTAAGATTTTGTTTTACACTTTGACTATTGATAGCAATGCTTTAATTTCCCAATAACTTCCTCAAGTGATTGAGGCTCATCATACTCAATCTGGTATATAAATGCTAATGGAAATCAATTGAAAAGAATCTAAGATTTATCCTTTTCATATTTAAGCTACGGTACATACCTCAATATATCCAAGAAGTTGGTCATATACTCATCATCTATCACCGATCCCATTTTAAGCTCATATAATTCTTTGGCTTTACTGTCATACTATCTTTATGACAAGTACTTATTTCAAAATTGTCTCTTGAATTCATGCTTACTCAAATTCTTTATCCTTATGTCTCTGACCTGTTTTAAATCTTTCCACTATATATCTTCTTTCCCTTTCAAGCTAAAGATAGCTATTCTAGCCTTCATATTTTATGTATACTCATGTAGCTCAAATAAATTATTCATTCCAAGTAACCAAGCCTTTGCATCATCAGGCTTATTCAAATCTCCATCAAAAGTAGGTGACCTCTCTTTCTTAAACTCATCTAGAAAGTACCCCTATCACTCCCCTTGTATGATTGATAACGATGATCATCATAGTGCCTGTTAGAACCAGAACTAGAATAATAATTGTGTCTATCACCCCTCCTATCTAGAGTATCCAACCATATTAGCATAATACCAATATATCTACAATACCAACCATATTAGCATAATACATATATCAACATAATCATATCATCATTTAATCATTATCCCAAACATTTTCCAGTTGTCGATGCATGACCATACTCACAACATATCAATACCTAATGCAAAGAAACTACAACCATAACACCAACTAGAAACAATGCATGCATAATAAAATATGTGTGACACACATGCCTACACATTACATAAAAAATTGACATGCACATCTAATGCATAGCTGACATACACCCTTGAAGATCACATATCATCAATGACACCATCAACTTTTACAGAGAAAGACCACTGCAACCATGACCAAGACCATTAAAAAAGTGCACAAACATAAGAACACATATGCAACCAACAATAATGCATGACCATCACACCACCCATCTAGACGAAGGGGTGAACCATCCTCCGATACCACTTTTTAACAGCCTCCTCCTACATTTACCCAAACATACCGATTGTTGGGCTAAACATGTGACGCGAGGCTACTATGATATGATTCAACCTCCTAGGTCACCTTAAGGAAGTGGAACCAACAAAAATCAACAACATAGACCTTCTACACATGCAACAAAACCTCTATGAGATACACCACCTTTCCAAGTGACCAAAGCCTAAGGTATCTCATCAATTCTAGGACTTAGAGCCCAAGTCTCTCCCTTTCCAAGCGCTCCAAGTGACTGAGAGCCCTAGTCACTCCCATGAGCCTGCATGAGTGCAAATGAAGCCCTTTTATGCCATATTTATGTCAGTGATTGTGGTATTTAAGGATAAATTCAAAGTGAGGACCCAGTCACTGCCCAAAACATCATCAAATTTACAGAAATCAAATGAAACATAGTGACGATGATGCCAATGCAAATTATTAAATAGAAACATGATTGGATGCCCACTATCCATGATATTAATTTCCTCAAACATGTCACAAATATGCATTCTACAGGTTTAAAAAACATAAATAAGCATAGGGGTCTCATACTTATCTTAAGAATCACTATGAAGAAGTGATGCCTTATATCATTAACTACATTATCATCTATTAGGTCATATATTCATTGCCCATTCATTTAAAAATCAAAACATGATGAGGACCAGATATTTTCACTGTCATAAAACAAACTTATAACTAACATATAAAAAACGAAAGTAATAATGATACAAAATTCATAAATGATACATATAATATAGTATATTTACACATAAAATACTAATGAAAGGAACTTTTATTCATGAATGAAAAATAAAACTTGGTATGGACTACCATTTTACACCTGACCATAGATTGGCTAAGCCAAATATCTCTTCATCTAATTACCCTCGTGCCATATTCAAAGCATGAATGTGGGACTCAAACCAAAAGAACCAACAAAGGATTCCCCAAGATAAACCACCTCACCCTCATCAATAATAACTGACTTTTCCACAATCCTCACCAAATCTTTGGGCCATAAAAAAACATGGATTCCACATGATTTCTCCATCTACACCATGAGGAATTTTCTTGTCTCCTAGTCTCTAGGATGTATCACAATCCATAGTTTTATCTAGGGATCACTAGGCCATAACCAAGACACCACCCTCTAGGCTTTACCGTATATCCTGCCATTCACTAGCAAGGGTTATGAGGTTTGATAAAGGGAAACCACCTTTAGGATTTACCGTATATCCCGCCATTCATTGGTAAAGGATTCCTAGGCCCACCGAGGCACAAAATACATGGCTTTTTCACAACCCACAGTTCGGTTCAGGGGTCACTAGGACAGTGGCTTTACTGCAATCATGAGTTTGGTTCAACTATCACTAGGCCATGTATTTTTTTCATTCGTAGATCCACCTCACTTAGTTTCGAATCTATCCGGAAATACAACTCAACCAAACAATGAGAACCCCATCACACCATGGTTATCTGGAAATGGAAATGCAAGGATGAAGAACACTATCAAACCTAGAAAACACCATGCCAATGACAACAAGAGAACTGAGAACATACATGCATAACCATGCATGCCAAATGTAGCAATGAAATCACACTTGAAAATCAATACCTGCAAATAAACCCAGTGTAGTTTCTTGATCCTATTCTTCCTTTTTTAATCGTTGCTTCCTCTTTTACTTCTTCTTGATCCAAAGATTAAATGATCCAAGAAAACTCAAAGTGTCCAAGAGAGTGAGAGAGAGAGAATAGAGAGAGAGCTCCAAAACTGAACTGACAAAATGTATGAACTGAACCTCAAAAGCCTTTTTATCAATTAGGCCTCTATTTTTTTCATTTTCCATTATTTTCCTTCAATTTAATCCTCACATGCCGCATGTGACCTTTCAACTTCATTCTCCTAATTTCCATTATTTTGATAAATAAATTTCCAAAAATGTCATTTTTCGTTTCCAAATTCCTTTTCCAATTTCCTTATCCATAATAAACCAAATGAAAACCCACAGTAGGATTTTTTTTCCCAACGTTCTGCTTGGAATATGTGTCCCATAACTGTGGTTATTATTTTACCTTTAATTAACTTTATTTACATGGAATTTTCACAAGGGTTGTTACATCCTGGATAAGCATGAAGCAGAGATCTATTGCACTCAACATTGTAGAAGTAGAATGCACTATAGCTAATGAAGCATGTAAAAAATAAGTATGGCTATGAAATTTGATTGTAGGATTGTTCGACTCAAATATGGAGCTGATCGTGATACATTGTGTTAAACAAAGTTGTGTGAAGCTTTCAGAGAACTATATGTTCCATAACAGGTCATAGCATACTGAGATCAAGTACCGCTACATATCTGACATGGTAAAAATAATAGCAATAAGGCTTGAGTATATATCCACTAATGAGAAGAATACTAATATTTTGACAAATATTTTTCCCAAAGAGAAGTTTATGTACTTTAGAGACAAGTTTGGGCTTGTGGATATTACCCTTATCATTGAGAGTGAGTGTTTATTTGATACCAACATGGATGGAAATTATCCTAATAGGGAGAATGGTATAAGGGGCCCATATTTCTCCCCCTATATGGTTGAGTGACTGCCTCTCGATGAGGAGACCTGATCAATCCATAGGTGAGGGTTGAGCGATGTCTTGCAACATCTAGACCCGATCACACCCAAGGAAAGGGTTGAGTGAGGTCTTTCAACATTTATACCAACTCACTCACTCCCTAGGATAAGGTTGAGTGAGGTCTTGCACACCCTATCACTCCCTCAGGTACGGTTGAGTGAAGAATTTTAGCATAAAACTATAGGGTGATCCCTGGAGGATTCAGTGAGTGATCCCTAGGAGGCTTGAGTGGATGCATTTTATTGCTCTCTCGGAGGGTTTAGTTTCAACATTTTGGCCTAGTGAGAGACCTTGAGATGTGAGGACCGCTCAATCTGAGAGAGTGAGTCTTGATATGTTGAGGATAAGTCATGGGTTAGGTACCAACCAGGATATGGCTACTAACATATGCTAATGATAGATGATGACACTAGTAAAAATGACATTGATGATGATTTTATATAACATTTTCCTTAGAGAAAATTTTCAACCTGAGAACATTTATGACAGTCATTATGAATACCACCCTAGTTAAGAGGGAGTGTTGAATTTTGTAACTATGGATGGTCTTCATAATGTATATTTTGCCCCTTGATGTATTAATTTTATTATTGTAAAGAATATTTTAAATGTTATAATCGAAATAAAATTATATTTTGAGTCAAGTCCCATTTGAACTTTTGAAAGAAGAAAATTTGAATTTTTGAATTTGAAATTTTTGGATCAAAGTTTCACTTCTTTGGACTGGCTCAAAAAATTATTTCTCCTCCTTAATCAACACCATTTTCATCATCAAGGTATCTCCTATTTCTAGCACATTCTCAAATTCTGCACCTCTGATTTCACTTCCTCTACTAGAGAAACGACAACATTTCTTCAGCTTTTTTATATATTCTATGTACAATCATACACCATGTGTCTAGGATTTCCAAAAATGTAGCAATGAACTTCTATTATTCCTCTTCCTCGTCCTCTGTAAAAGGATCATCAACCTCTAGATTCACCCTCTTGATGTCCTAGTGAAGTCGAACTACTAGAGCCATGTCTTAGTGTTGTAGATCTTCCTCTATTTTTTTTTGTCCTCTTCCTCTAGCATTGTCCTTACCTCTGCCAAATTTATTTTGTAATGAACCCCTCCCCTTACATCTACCCACTTTAACCAGCTTACTCGTGGTAAAAATGGGATGAGGGGTTGCTATGAGTAGACTAAAATTCCTAGGTGACCATAAGGAAATGAAGTAGACAAAAAAAAATTATTGACTTCCCTCAAGGGGGATAAGACCCTCCATGAGTAACCCAACCGCTCCAAGTTTCCATCCCTTGATCCAACTTGAAATTTCTATGAGTTTTACCCTTATTGGTTCCCTTTCCAAGGAATCAATGTGGTTGTAAACTCCCAATCACTCCCATAGGCCTACATCAGTGAAACTAGAGCCTTTTTCTGTCAGTGTTGTGCTAGAGAATGCATATTTGAAGGCTAGATTACAGGGTTGGGGCTAGGCATGTACCCATGAATTTCTAGTCCCTTGTGCTCATTCTTATATTCATGACTTATAGGTTTCATTGTAACAAGAATTAACTAGAAGGACCACCACCCTCTCTCTTTAGTTTTATTAACATCAATTAGGTCTTGCATCCATTATTCTTCGAGTTACAAGTAAAAACATGAAATGAGCCATGACTAGAACTAGTGAAATAACCATGCTTATAAAAAACATATAAACACATAAATAGCCATTAGATATCTTCAATTAAAGCCACATAATAAAGAGTGAAAAATAAATAGAACTTATCCTTCATTAAACATAGGCAAGAACAAACCAAGTTTGGGACTTCCACGTACAACCAAACCATAGACATGGCTGAACCATATATCTATTTCAAGCAATCACCCACGTTCCATATTCCAAGAATTAATGTGGGATATCATGGGTAAAAAATCAAAAAACAACCAAGGGAATCTAGATATTGAAGTGCCTCCACCCTCACCATAACATGATCTCACCTAAACTGCCACTAAGATCACAAAACTTAATCGAGCTTGGAATGCCTTAAAATATCATCACTGTCCTTGATGAAATTTTTGTCTCCTTTCCTCTATGATTTACTGCAATCCACATTGGATCACAAGGCCCTTCTTGAGACGCCACCCTCAGGCTTTACCATGTATCCCGCCAAAATTGGTCAATGGATTCCTATCCTTTAGGAATGTTCCTGAGACCACCTCTACCTCTAATTCTAAAACCTTATAACAATTCCAAATCTCAAAACAAAGAACAATCCCATCACACCATGGCTATCCAGAAAAGGAAAGGTAAAGCTGAAAACCATTGTCAAAACTTGACAAAACCATGCCACCAATAGAAAAAGAAACAAATACCAACATGAACATACCATGCATGTCAAAACCATCTAGGAAATCATACATGTAATATGTTACCTGCAAGTATTCCTACTCAAGTTGTTTGATCCCACCTTTCCTTCCTTGTCTTTTCTTTCCTTTGCCTTATTTTCCTTTCTTGATCCAATGTTGAAAAACTCCAAGAAAACTCTAAGTGTCCAAGAGTGTGTGAGAGATAGAATAGAGAGACAACTCCAAAAATGAACTAACAAAATCCTCATCCAAAATCTTTCCAACTGATCCTTAGAAGCCTTTTTATTAATGAGGCCACTATTTTCTTCATTTTCCATTATTTTCCTTCATTTTCCTCCTCACGTGCAACCCGTGACCTTTCACCTTCCTTTTCTCCTAATTTACATTATTTTCATAAATAAATGTGCCACAATACCTTTTTTTCTTTTTAATTCCTTGGCCATTTCCTTTGCCAATTTTCCCTTAGCCATAAACACATCCATTGATGCCAACTAGGATATATTTTCCAAACATTCAGCTTGGAATAAGTATCCCTTAACCATGGTCTTATTTGAACTTTATTGAATTTTATTACAAGAAATTTTAGCCTGGGTCTATTATAGAACCCTCCCTGTTACAAAACATTTTTTCACTCTCCTTGGGCTTCCTATTCTCAATTCCTGGAGGACCCTAAACAATGAACTTTGTGTCCCTTTTCCATCATGAAAATATTCCATTGCATCCCTTGCAATTTGCAAACCAAACTCCCTATTGATCATTCTTGGAGTAGATCCTTAAAAACCTATATTTTTGGAGCAACGCGACCTCTCCAAGTCTCACCAGCATCGATGACCCATCCTAAGATTATGAGAAACACTGATCATCACTAGTATTGACATCACACTGATGCTGATCCACTTCAGGAAGATTTAAAAAAAATGAAAGGAAGCTTCATGGCCTAGAAGCTTTGAGGGTGGAGATTTGGATGTTTTTTTGTTAGGATATGGTTGAGCCTCGTCCCCTGGGAATCTTGTTTCTACAAAAGAGGAACCTCCGAAAGAGATAAGCCATTTTCTCATCATAAGTGGATCCATGTACCCTCCTCCATCTCTATAAATTCATTATCCTCTAATGCCTCTGCTAGTTATAACATAATAAAGCATAACAGAGAGAGGTTTGAAGATTTCCATAAGCTTTGAAGGAGAGATTTGATCCCTTAGCCTTCTCACGTTGAGTTGAAAACAAGCTCTTTGGAGACATGCCCGGATTCAGACCCGCTGAAGAAGAGCTTCGAAATCAAATCGTGGTTTGTAACTCCTCTTTTGTTTATAATATGACATGAATGATATTTATTTCCATTCTTGTTCATGTTTATGATTGAGAATTTTGATATTCCTTGATCAGTTGGGTAGGTTAACTCTATCTATGCATGTTTCATTTGTATGCTTCTTGTTGTTTCTTATTCACTTCTGTAGGTAATTGAACGCTGGTAGCAGCGAAGATCAAGCTTTGGAAAAGCAAAGGATCAAGGAGCTTTTAAGAAGAACAACATCGAAACATCATATTGAGGTAGGCCATCTCTCTCAATCTATGTTTCATTTATGATCTAGGAAATTAGGTGTTAGCGTGTTTCCCTGGTTGCTAGACCCACTCTAGGGCTAGAGGTATCGTCTCTATACGTAGAGAGGATTTACCTATACAACAAGTTGGCGACTCCGTTGGGGACTCCTTTAGCCTCTTTGCACTCTCTGATTTTTTTGGTTTTTCATCCATATTTTGTTGAATAACCATGACTCCTTTGTTTCTGGATTTTGTGACTACTTACAATCATCCATATTTATTCTGAAGTGATAATCCTAGCTTGATTTAGACAAACCCATTTGTTTTTTTTTATAATTTTCCTTGATTGACATTATTAATAATTTGACAAATGCACTAATTAGCACTAAATGTTTTAATACAATCATGCTTTTTCCCTTCCAGAGTGAGGTGTAACCTCATAGTCACACCGATTTCTGTGTGATTTCTTGTAGGGTTTCTCTTCATTGAAATTTCAGTGTGTCTTACCCTTCCATGATTCTTTTCTCTGCTCAATTTACTTTTTATTTTCTTTGTTTCCATGACTTGATTGTATCATCAGTTTATCTTTGGTCTTCCTTATTTTGAGTCACGCATCCTCATCATCCTAGAGTTTCTAACTATTTCAAGCCATTTTATTGGTTCCATGCTTCGTTGAGTTCCAGACCTGCTGTCAGGTCAGTTTTGTCATCTATCTCCAACATTTTGATTTGGTTTTTTTTTTTTTTTATTTCTCGCTTGCTTTCTGTGATTAGGGTTTTCAAGTGTCCATCCCATGAGCATTTGATTCTCTCTTCTCCATCTCCATCATGGATCACATTTCTTGTTTGCAACTGAAAGATATTTCTTTGTATGATTAGTCAGTGTGAAAAGCAAAGAGTCTTTGTTTTGAGAAATTTATTTTGAATATCTCTTTAGTGCTTCAACCCTTTGAGTTTTGTGGAAATTAGAGCAATGCATTTGGGATACTCGAAACAAGTGTTTGTGTTCTTCCATTTAGTGTTTTTTTGCGTTCAGTTCATAAAAAGAAATATAATTTTTCATTCATCTCAAAATTTGTGTTTCGTTGAAAATGCATTAGATAAGTTTCATTCAGAAATCATTTTTGAGATTCACCATTGAACTTTGATTACGTTGTTTAATGATTAGAAATTAGAAGTGAATTGTGTGAATTATTTTTCAGCAAAAGATAAAGGAAATTATGGATATATTATAGTTTCATAGTTTTCGGGGAATTTTTTTTGTTTCATATATTACATTGCATAGTATACATCTTTGAATAATTTTTTTTGGATTGGGATAGTGTGAGTGTTCTAGTTCGGAAAAATTGTGTTGTCTACATTGTTGATTATTGCATCGTTGTTTGAAACTCCTTCCCCAAAAATCACCATACATCATAAAAATTGCTGATACATGTATAAAAACATAGATTATGAGCATGAATTTTACTTGGTACCAATGATTCTCCGATCGTCCTCCTCGATCACACACAATCAGCTCCTAAAGAATGAAGATAAAAAGGGTAAAAAACCTCTTCCAAGACTTGTGAAGGTAAAAAGTGAACACGTTTTTTACTTTTCTCATTTTTTTAAATGTTCAAGTCACTTTTAGGGTTTTTCCCATATATTTAATTATTTTTTCCTTGAGAACAGATAATGGGTTCATTCTTGTGCAGAAACAAGGTTCTAATTTTGATAGATGATATGAAATGAGTTCTAGTTTATTACTTTTTCAGACTCGATAAAAATAAACGAAAAAGTCACCCCCTCAAAGTCATCTCTAAGCTCTTTTCTGACTCTCATAAAATGAAAACATTTCTGAGAAAATTTCATTTTGAACTCGTTAAAGTAAAAAATTTCATTTTCCCAATATATATTTACCCCTTTTTCGAGCTGGGATAAAATATTTATGAAAAAGGAATACCTTAGTCAATCATAACTAAGAGGGTCTCTCGAACTTTTTTTTCTACCTTTTCAGATTCCAGAGACTATCTATGAAAAGGGCAAAATGGAGTTTTCTTTTCCACCTATTTTAAAACTTTCTAAGCATGAAAAGGTGTCAAGTTTCACCTTTGTCAGGCTCGTTAAAATTTAACGACATTGAAATCGTCACCATGACGCTACCAAGTTCCTCCTTCCTAGGGCTCGTAAAATGTACTAGGATGGATTTTCCGAAGGAAAAACTTATATGACAAGCATATACTATCCCCTTCAAGCTTATTTTTGAAAATCATTGGGGTACTCACCAGAAATGGTGGGGGGGAAATGGAAGTATTTATTAGTTGCATCGACATTATGTTGCTCTTGAACATGACACTTGTCTATAGTTCGTCTTAGGTTGGGGACATCCTATATTCATCACTTTTCCTCCATGGGTTTGGTAAATATGTTTCCCTCTCATTTAATTACCATCTTTCAACATGACCTCTGATTCCATTTGATTCAAATATTACCAAACTCTGGATTCGTGTCACCGATACGTTCAAGAGAAGTTCCCTTTGCAGTTTTTTATCCCCCAATTCTCTCTTCAGTCTTGATTCACAACCAAATTCTTCCTCTGTCTCATGTTGATAATGTGGGATACATCATAGCCCTCCTTCAAATGATCACTTTCTGTCGACTTCATCTCATTTTCTGGCAATTTTATTTAGAGACTCATTTCAGTACCTTAGATCCTGCATGCCTTAATGGTAGGTTTTTTGTATTCGACAATAGGTTCACCTCATTGGCCCTCGATTGGATAATTTCACGAGTGTTCGACTTCAGTTCCTTATTCACATCTCATGGATTGAACTGCTAGTACCTTGAGTGCCATTCCCATTATTGGTTGTCTCTCTCACTCCTGTTAACAATTTACATCATTTGCTGGTAATCCGGGGATTTTCTTGCATGCTCGACTTCAACTCACTCATTCATATGCATGAAATTGGACTTTATTGTGTGGTGATGGAGCGAAAGACCCTGTATTTTGTCAATATGCAAGGCGATATGAGTTATTCATGACTATATACATGACTCTTTTGACGGATGGCTGCGACCATACCTGAGCCCATATTTCTTATCCTTTTTATTATTGGATGGCTGTGTCCATGCCATGGGTTCTATTTACATGATCTATTATATAGATGGTTGCATCCATGCCTCATTCTCATGTATTTATATTATAGGTTTTAGTTGGATATATGTGCTTGATTTGCCGGTTTCTGATGGTGGCATCTTGGTCTTGGCATGTTCTCGTAAAGCACCTCACCCCTCACTCTCTTTATGCCTTCATGATTTAGGGGCATCTGTTACATATAATTTTATCACTGTCCCTGAACTCCATTTTCCAACATATTTGAGGACCCTAAACATTGACCTGTGTGTTCCTTTTCCATAATCAAAATATGCCATTGCATCCCTTGCAATTTGCAGACCAAATTCCCTATTGATCATTCCTGGAGTAGCGTGACCTCTCCAAGTCTCAACAGTGCCTATGATCCATCCTAAGCTTGTGAGAAACATTGATCAATGCTAGTATGGACATCACACTTGTGTCAGTCCACTTATAGGATATTCACAAAAAGGAAACGAAGCTTCATGGCCTAGAATATTCGAGGGCAGAGAGCTAGATGTCTGTTGGTCAGGATTTGGTTGAGCTTCCTCCATTAAACATCTCGTTGCTATAAAAGAGGAGCTTCCCAAAGAGATAAGCCATTTTCCCATCATAAGTGGATCCATGTCCCCTCCTCCATCTCTATAAATTCATCATCCTCCAATGCCTTTGCTAGTTAGAACATAATAGATCATAGAAGAGAGAGTTTTTAAGATTAACATAAGCTTTAAAGGAGAGATTTGAGTCCTTAGCCTTCTCATGCTAAGTTTAAAACAAGTGCTTTAGAGACGTGCCCGAATTCAGACCCGCTGAAGGAGAGCTCTAACTTCAAGGAACAGGTTGTAACTCGTCTTCTATTTATAATATGACACGATTGATATTTATTTCCATTCTCGTTCATGTTTATGATTGACAATTCTAACATTCCTTGATCAGTTGGGTAGGTTATATCTGTATATGCAAGTTGTATTTGTATGCTTCTTGTTGTTTCTTGGTCACTTGTGAAGGTAATTGAATGTTGGTAGCAGCGAAGATCAAGCTCTCGTAAAGAGAAAGGTCAAGGAGCTTCGATGAAGAACAACATTGCAGCATCAGATCAAGGTAGGCCATCTCTTTCGATCTACATTTTTTTTATGATATAGGGAAGTAGGTGTTAACATGTTTCCCTTGTTGCTAGACCCACTATTAGTCTATAGGGATTATATTTTTCCACATATAGGATTTACCTATACAACACTCCCCCTTGGGGAACACCATCCTTGGTGTTAAACCACACTATACCTCAGCAAAAATTCTAAAATGAAAACATACTACCCATGGAGATTTATAACTTAGCTTGATCCAATATTTATAATGAATAACCTACTCAAAAGAAAAATCCATCATGAAAACATTGTAATATAATAACCATACTGCTTATTGGAGCTTTATAACTTAGCTCATGGAAGTTTTTAAAGTAAAAACCACATATACTTATGGACCTTTTCTTCAACCAAAAAATAACCATATTGTTTACGGAGCTTTATAAATCCATCTTGATACAATATTTATGATAATATACACATATACACATTTTCTCAACCACCAAACGAAAGGATAAAATGCTTGAATCCACAACAAGGGAGTCGAGAGGCTCACACCTCCACCCTCAAAACTAGTACCAAGATTCACCTATTTTTTAGGAAGTCCAAAATCCACTTCCAAAGTCAAACCTACATCTAATGTCCAACGCTATAATCTTGTGCCACTTTTCATTTCAGTGATCAGTTACCAGCTCGTTGTTCTAGGGAACACTCCCAATGTGCATCTGATTCCATCTTGAAATGCTAATTACCAAAACAAATCCATCCCCAACCTTCCCTTATTTTCTACACAGTCCCTCGGGAAATTTGGTCACCCATTTCCATGTAGTCACCCACCTTCCAAGATTGCCATCATCCTCTATCCTGTGCGATCCATCCCTTTGAAAGGCTTCCTCGCATCGGAAGATACAAAAACCAAGTTAAACATTTGCCTCAAAAGCATCATATTGGTCATAACATGATCATGTAAATCAATGGGCTCTATTTGGGACCAGTGTCCCACAATGGTCCTGCTCTTGAAATGCTTTACCAACATACTTATAACTTTGGGCCAATTCCTTTTTCCACTACTAATTCTTGCAGTCAATTTCAACCACCCCAGACGGGAATTTCTATGCTTTCCTATTCCAAGCACATAACTTCCATTAGAGTCAAAATAAATTGAAATAAATTCACATCATACCTCATCAGTGGATAGTTAGTAAGGTACACTTGCAATTCTTCTTACTTCATGTCACAACAATTCAAAATAGCTCTTTGACCAAATCATCATTGATAAACATATCACATTTGATTAGCTTAAAATGAAATCATCATAAATCAAAGCATAAATCAGATGCATAGTAAAAAATGAAGTAAAATACTGATACTTATCTTTCCATGATTATTTTTCTTATTCCTTTTTTTACACACACTGAATCAGTTTACAAACTTGGAAACCACCCAATTCCTTCTCTTTAAGAAAAAAGGAAATCCAAAGACTAAACAATCTCAACCCTCAATATCATCAAGGGTATCCCAATACTAAACCATCTCAACCCTCAATATCAAGACAAGGGCCCAGACAATATGATACCTACCTATCCCATAATATTGTACAATAAAAACACATACAAAATATAATGAAACACATATGCCTACACTTGGTGTACAACACAACACATACAGAACACATATATGTACACATTGTACCATAGCATGAATACACATGTCTTGATACAACAACTGCATAATACCCATAACATCATACCCAATATCCACAACACAACATGTACGACCCATACACAATACCATTGTACCACCTGTACATAGTGCCACCTGCACAACGTGTACACAACACCACACGTACATGACACCACATGCCCAATATGCAAAAAACACCACATGTACATTGCACCACCTTAACAACATGTACACAGGACCACATGTGCACAACACCAATTGTACGACGTGTACATAGCACCACATGTACACAACACCATCTGCACAACATGTACACAACACCACATGTACCACATGTACATAGCACCACTTGCAGGCAACACCACATGTACAATCATGCACACTGCATAATATGTACTCATCACTGCATGTACAACCTTTACACTACACCATATATACATAACACTACATATGCAACATGTGCACTGGACCAAATGTACATAACACTACATTCACAACATGTAAATAGCACCATCTATACATAGAACTGCACATATGACATGTACTTACCACCATCGATACCCAACACTGCATATGAAATCATGCACACATCATCATATATAAAAAATACAATATATGCTGCCTATACCAAACATTGATATTGCACATCCTAAGACCACACTGTCCTTACCAAGCAACCTTGCTTCTAGTGTCTTATTCATGCTTTTCCCAACATGTCACGGATCATAATTCTCTCATTCCGTTGATGTATCCCTCATCATTACATACCATAGAATAAACATAGACATAGTATAATCACATAATATCAATTCATATCTACATGATATTGACCTCATAAATCTGCCAGGGCTACTCTTCCCACTTGATTCCTCATAAACCAGGAACCTCTTCATGTCATTTAATTTCATAAACAATCATTCTTCCACAATAATGATCCTTGATGGCCTTGCTAGACAATGACATACATACATATATATAATCATTAGCATAAATAAATCATGACCCCTAATGACCTTGTTATAAAATGACATATATATATATATATATAGATATATATACATACATACATACATACATACATACATACATACATACACACACACACACACACACACACACACACACACATTAGCATAACCATGATCACCACATAATTACAATACATCATAAGGTTTAGGTTAAGAGAACTCCCTTTATTCATGAAAAACATGCACAACAATGAGAACAATATTTCCCAACATAGCCAGTGAATTTGACACCTCAAATCCATTTACTTTACCTTTATTATTACCTTTCTCATGTTTGTTCTTCCATTGTCCATTTATCCTAATGGACACAACCAACTCAACCGACTCTCATACTCCTACCTTCATCTTCCCTTACTCATGCACCACGCTTCATATGGGTCTTATATTATGGGTTGTACTTCATTCAGCTCTTCCCCAGCTCAACTAAATTTCCTCTTTCCCCCACCAATCCCCAAGACCCTCAAAACGTAAAAGGAAAGGACCAAAAGAAATGAAGAAGAACCCCATGAGAACCAATAGTAATACGAAACCTCAAGAAACTTGATATGGCCAGACACTAGACATAAACAAAGTTGTAAGCAAGCACAACAAATCAAAAAGACCAAAAGCACAAGACTAGAAAAAAACACCATTACTCAATCCCCGTGGCTTCCAAATACTTCCAAAGGAAATCTCAAACTGATCCTTCTCCGTGATTTCATGGAAGTCTCTTTTCCATGCAATTCCATATATCATACTTCCATAAACAAATAATTTTCAGTGTACAAATAAATATAACAATATACCAGTTACCTTACCTTGTTGTGCCAAGCACGTTTCCTTGTAACTGAACACACATGTCAGCCACATGTTCCAAAGATCAAGACATCATATCTATTAATTTGAAATCAAACTTTACCAAGTATAACAACCATGTCATAATCAAAAATCAACTCACATTCATGATTCATAATACATAATCCTACAACTATAACATACTTAAACTCAAGTACATATCAATTGTTCTTAGCACATATGTGTTAGTGAAACCATCTCAAACAGGTTCATTCCTTCATGCAATCTTATAGATACAAACTCATATCATGCACTTAGTCAAACATTCAAAAAGTAAATAGAAGACATAATAGACACCAAATACATGACATAATCAAACATTCAAGCACCAAGTAGAAAACATAAGAAAGCTCATACCAAATAGGAGACATATAAAACACTTAAACAAAAAATATACAACATAATCAAACTCATACCTAAATGTATCTTAGGGGAGGATATCTTGTCTACCCAATCATTCTAGATTAGCATGATATAAATTTAGAACATATCAACCCAAACATACCTAAGGTCATGATATCCATAACAATAACTACCTAACATATTCACATCAAAAACTCATAAACAATTGTCATTCATGCATAACAATCACATAAGCATAGTCAGTCTAGATTAGTACAACATAATATCACCATAGGTTGACTCATACCTTAATTTCATAACCCTAACCATATGCATAGGCCAATATAAATTAGCATGATATATATAACATAAATATCCTACGTACAATGACCATAACCATCATGCAATTGACCAAAAAAAATATAAAAACATGTTTATATCCTTCATGAATAACTGATTCATGTACATATGATCACACTTATTAGATAACATCTATCATAGATGTAGCTATAACAACCATAGATTGACAGAAATGTACATAACCTTAATGATTATAACAATAATTATAAAACAAACATGCATGACAAACATACAATTATTGTATGATGATCTTCTCTTACCCCAAAGTCTAGTGTTGCAACCTTGCTCTGAGAATATGCATCTCCTCCTCTATCTTGGCCAACACATAGACATAATAACATAGTAATAGAATCATAATGACAAAAAATTACATGCAATGACCTCATGCATGACAACCTTAACCATGGAAATGCATGCATAAAAACATGCATTCATTCCATCCAGTCCAATTGTTTGAACATTCTAATACCACATTTGGTATTAGATATTACCCAAAGAGAGTGAAACCTTGCTCTGATACTACCTCTAGAAAACCCCACCCATCACATCTACCCAATTTCACCGACTTACATGGCATAAACATGAGACGAGAGGCCGTTATGAGTAGACTCAAATTCCTAGGTGACCTTAAGAAAATGGAGTAAAAAAAAAAACCTTATTGAATTCCCTCTAGTGCCACAAGACCCTCGAGGAGTAACCCAACACCTCTAGGTGTCCATCCCCTAAGACAAATTGGCCTTTCCATGAGTTTCACCCTCAGTCATTTCCTTGCCAAGGCATCATTATGTTTGTAAACTCTTAGTCACTCCCATAGGCCTGCATCAGTGTGACTGGAGCCTTTTTCTTTCATTTTTGTGCCAACAACTATGGCTTTGAAGGCTAGATTCCGGGGTTGGAGCTAGGCCTCTACCTAGAAATCACTGTAACTTCCAGGATTAATAAAATACACAAGGACAATACTTGTAAACCAAAAACTGACATGATGACTAGGCCTAACCATCCCCAACCAAGATTGACATTCTGTCAAACATTAAGGAATAATGCAACCTACAGGTCATGAATACAAGACTAAGCATAAGGGAGTGGAAAATAATATGAGACTTAACAATAAGGATTGCCACCCTCTCTCTTTAGTTGTCTTAAAATCAATTATGTCTTGCACCCATTATTATTTTAGTTACAAGTAAAAACATGGAATGATCAATGACTAGAACCAGTCACATAACCATGCTTATAACCAACATATAACCACATAAATAACCATATGATAACCTCCATTAAAGCCACATAATAACAAGTAAAAAATAAAGAGAACTTAGCTTTCATTAAACATAGGCAAGAGTCAACCAGGTTTGGGACTTCCACGTACCACCTGACCATAGATATGGTTGAACCAAATCTTTATTTCAGCCAGTCACCCTCCTGCCATATTACAAGAATGAATGTGGGATCTCATGGATAAACCAATCCAAAAACAACCTAGGGAATATATATGTTAAACCTCCTCCACCCTCACCATACCGTGATTGCACCTAAATCGACATCGAGATCATGAAACATAACCGAGCTTGGAATGCCTCCGTATCTCATCACCATACTTGAGTAATTTTATGTGCCATTGTCTCTGGGATTTACAAAAATATACATCGGATCATTATGCACTTACTGAGACACCACCCTAAGGCTTTACTGTGTATCCCACCAAAACTAGTCAAGGGATTCCTACGCTTTTGGGAATGTTCTTGATACCACCTCCACCCCAGATTCTGAAACCTTCCGAAAATTCCAAAGCTCGAAGCCGAGAACAATCCCATCCAAACATGGTTATCTGAAAATGGCAAGGAAAGGATGAAAACCACTATCAAAATCCGACAAAACCATGCCACCAATAGAAAAGGAACCAAATACCAGCATGCACATACCATGCATATCAAAACCATCTAGGAAATCATACATCCAATATGTTACCTGCAAGTATTCATTTTGAATTTGCTTGAGCCAACCTTTCCTTGCTTGATCTTTTCTTTCCTTTACCTTCTTTTCCTTTCTTGATCCAATTTTGAAACGCTCCAAGAAAACTCTAAGTGTTGAAGAGTGAGAGAGAGAGGGAATATAGATATAGCTCCAAAACCGAACTGATAAAAGTCTCATCCAAAAGCTTTCCAAATGATACTCAGAAGCCTTTTTATTAATCACTCCTCTATTTTCTTCATTTTCCATTATTTTCTTTCATTTTCCTCCTCACATGAAACCTGTGACCTTTAACCTTCCTTTTCTTCTAATTTCCATTATTTTCATAAATAAATGTTCCAAATACCTTTTTTCATTTTTAATTCTTTAGCCATTACCTTTTTGAATTTCCCCTTAGCCATAAACACATCTAGTGACACCCACTAGGATATAGTTTCCCAACATTCAACTTGTAATAAGTGTCCCTTAACCGTGGTCTTATTTTTCCTTTTATTAACTTTTATTACTTGAAATTTTAGCCCAGGTCTATTACAACTTCCTTCCAATTTTTTCTTCATCCTTCAAAGCCAACTGATATTCCTCCTCTATTGTCTTGGGTGAAAATACAATAATCTCATCTTGTATGTCCAATTTAAGACCATTTATATATCTTGTTGTATTTTTTGTAGACTCCTCTACATATCCTGCCCTCATATTCACCTTGTATAATTATTTTGTATACTCTCTCATTGTCATAAATCTTTGCCTAATATTTAGCATACTCCTTAACAAGGTAAGCTGGTAATATTTTGGTAAAATTTTACCTTTGAGTTTCACCACCATCTTGTCCCAACTTTTAATCTTTTGTTTTTATTTCTCCTTCTCTCTAATTTTACACCATCCCACAAGAAATATGCATTACCCTTTAACTTGGTTACAATGAACTTGACCTTCTTCTCCTCATCCATTTCTTCATATTCAAATATTTTATCCATTTTTCTGATCCAGTCTATAAGATCCTCTATATTCATGCTTCCTATATAAGAAGACATTTATGGTTTGGGTTTCATATAATATCCCAAAATGGCTTTTAATACCTTATCTTCTACTGGTTCTTCTAATGATTCTTCTTCTTCTAAAGATTATTCCTCTTCTGGATGCACATATAAATCTTTTGGTTCTCTCTACAAAATATTCTCCATTGTAGCCATATGTGGCTCCAATCATTGCATCATCCACAACACCTCTCCATTAGCAACAGGTCTTCTTCTTTCCCCTCTTCCCGTGCCTCATCTAGTGCCTCGCTCAAATTTGGGCAGCATGATTACTAATGTTCTTGAAGTAGATGTAGGGTCTTCTCTGATACCACTAGATAAATTCCTAACTCAAATTCGTTGGAACCTAGTCCAAATACAAATCAAATTCCTGGAATCGGTGCTTCTCTCACCCCTTCAGGATGCAATCCCGTTAAAATCACATTTGGAAGGATTAGGAAGGATGGCCAACTCTACGTGAGTATGGCCAAATTCCTTCTTTAGTAACAGGACCGTCGCCACCCTATTTATAACTTAGGACCGAGCCTACGTGGCACTTTCCATATAAAAATATTGTCCTACTTTATATATATATATATATATATATATATATCCCATTTCTATTGAAAAGGTCGCCTGCAAAGGCCACCAGGGTAAGCCCTTCGAGTGAGACCCTCTCAAGCTCTCCACCAAATACCAATGGGCTGACTATAGTATCCCACCACTATATGAAATCCACACAAAAAATCTCAACAGGATTGAATTTCTTGGAGGGGCCCACAATTAAGCTTTGGGTCACTCTATGTATATCTCATCACAATGGGAAAATTCACTTCCAAAAAGATGCTAGGTTGAAATATACAGGTTTTTTTCATTCTCGGGTTGCACAACTAACGGTCATGGGGTTTATTAACTGATCAAATTGTAAATTTGACTAAGTTTTGTGTGGGCTTCAGCTATAATATATATATGTATGAATCTATACTCAAACTCTCCTTGAGCTCCTCTAGTTCTCTTACTTCTCTCAGCTCTGCAGTACTCCTTCAGCTCCTCCTCTTGGCTTTGCGCCACTCTCTTGAGAAACATTTCTCTGTGCTTCCTCTCCTAGGCCCTTCTCCACTCCACCTGCAACTAGGCAACTTATATATATATATATATATATATATATATATATATATATATATATATATATATATACATATACATGTACATATATATTTTGTATGGTTCTCGCCTGCAACAATTAAATTTAATGTAAATTATTAGTCGTAGGTGTAGTTAAATATATACAGGTCATAAAAACTGAAAAAAGATTGGTTGGAATAATATTAAGAGCTCTCTCTCCCAACCTCGCTCCCTCCTTATTTTATTAAATCAAAGGAAACATAAATATTACATGAGAATTCGCTCCATATCCATGAATATAGGATCTAAGGACCAATTTAGGGATAATTACGCAAATTTACAAACATTGCAACAAATTTTCTAATTTAAAGAATAACATGTCAATCTAGAATAAATCCTAACCTAATATATTTAATTACACATACGACTAATAATTTATTTTAAAGTTAATTGTTGCAGGCCAGAACCATACACAATATATATATATGTATATATATATATATATATATATATATATATATATATATATATATATACATCCCCTCCTTATTTTATTAAATCAAAGGAAATATAAAGATTACATGAGAATTCGTTCCATATCCATGAATATAGGATCTAAGGACCAATTTAGGGAAAATTACACAAATTTACAAACATTGCAACAAATTTTCTAATTTAAAGAATAACATGTCAATATAGAATAAATCCTAACCTAACAAACTACTCATTGAGGAACCAACTCTTCTAGTGAATGATTTTGACGTCTCGGTCAATGAAAATTATGAATGCCCCTGCATCAGTTATGATGCTGATTTAATAACGCATATAAATATATATAAAAAAGTAAAAGCTTTCCATGAATGCAATAAACTAATTCACCCCTAACACCCTCAATTTAGTCAAGTTTCCAAGAAATAGTTGTTTTAAGCATAGTGTGACTAATAGACGAAATGACCCTTTTCGAAGGTTTTTCTGGTAAATTTTATTCAAAATTTGATGCACATTTTAAAAATCACAAGTATAAGTTGTTTAATTTTTAAATATTAAGTTCCTTAGGGATTTTATAGGGTGTTGAATCTATTTATGAATTCAAAAGTGTATTTTACGTGACAAGAAATAAAAAACTCGCAAGAAATTGTATTGTTGGATTTCGACCAAAAATCAATTATGTTTGTAAGTTACAGTTCATCGTTCTTTTACAATAGTAAATTATTGTAGGTTTTAATCTTGTACAGAAATTATCTGCAAAAAAATTATTAAAAATATAAAATAAACAATAGAGAGAGCATAAAGCATAAAACATATATACACAAAGATTTTTCCCCTAGATCCCAAATCGGGACTACCAACTTGATTTTTCATTATATTCATTTTAGTGTTACAACACATATATATCTTGAGCATTGTTCTTGCAGGATCGTGTACGGACTGAAACATACAGAGCGTTCTGACAACGGATCTACAAAATACCAGGGTAAAGAAACCATCTTGGCCCAAAATAATATACCGAGCCCATGTAAAACCATAAATGAAAAAGTTCAGCCACCTCTGACTGGGATTTAGGGATGGAAAAATTTGTCGGGGCGGTGCCTGGACCCCAAATGTAGGCGGCTAAGCACCCTATGAATCCTTGAATGTGGGAGGCTTGTCACATTGCCTAGGTGCAATGAACGAGGGGGATATCACCCCCATCGGTCTGTCCCCCCCGTGGCTATTTAGGCGGAAGGAATATAATACACACCCAATGTATTTGCGCATTTGACATGTGGGTGTATGAAATGCATTGTGCTTGGTAGGGGATGTTTCTTTCCTACAATAAATGTCACAGGGAAAAAATGAGTTATTAGATTGGTTAGTGAAGCATCATAACATGTAGAAAAATAGTTATAAAACATAGTATACTACAATAGAGGAGGAATCAAGAAACAAAAAATACAAATACAGTACAAGCTCAATATCAAGTTTAAACAAACTAATAATACCAACATAGAATGAATCCCCTTTTATTAGTTTTTGGTGGTAAAAAAGAGGTAGAACGCTAAAACACTCACAGTGAATCCTTAGAGCTATGGAGCTCTAATATTCAGAGCGAGGATGGCTCTTCCCTTAAGCTGCTTGAAAGCCTTTCTCTCTACTCGAACAAGTGGTAGGATAGCAGACAACTGATGCACTTCTCCTCTTGGATTGAAATGTTGGATGGCCAACAAATGAATCCCTCCACTCCTTACTGCTTGGACAACACACTGTTGATTTTCTCTTGAGAAATTTGGCCTGCATAACAATGTGTTCTAAATTTTTCTTCTTATGGTGGTATTTTATACAAAAATTTCAAATCTTCTTCCCTCTCTTAGTACAATTTTGGATGGTGACCCAAGAGTGGAGGTTGATTCCATTGTGTGCTACACTTTAGGCCTCAAGTTGGCTCTAAGGCGACTATCCTTGGCGACCTGGAGTGGAGAATCTTCTCCCTTAAGTATTCCAAATGGTAATGGACGGTGACCTTCCACCATACCCAGGATCACGTGACTATTTAAGGGATAATAGTGGAGATCTTTGCTACTATCGAAGAAAAGGTCGTGTTCAGCGCTTAGTGCCAGCGCTTTCTATGCACAACTTGATAAATTTTCCTGCTTTACCTTAGGAAAAGTTAAAATTTCCAGATTTTGTAATGTCTTTATTTCCTATAAATCCTTGTACTTGACATTTCATGATGTCTTTTTCCTGTTTGATTTTCTAGTGATAATACCCAAAAATATCTGGCTTGTTGTTTTCTTTCCGTAGGGGGGCATGAGAAAGCTTAGTCATTATTCCAACCTTGTAACACCCATTGTTTCTCTACACCAAGAGAACTTCTGAGTGCTCACCGACTTCCTCAATGCATCTACAACATTCTTCAAAGTGTCCACCTTTACAAGAAACACCTTTTTATCCTCAACCATATCTCTCACAAAGTGATATTGAACATCAATGTGATTTGTCTTTGAATGATAAGCAGGATTCTTGGCCAAGAAAAATTCACTTTTTCTATCACAGTCTATCCTTATAGGTCACTTCACCAACCCCATAATTGAACACAATCTTTGCAACCAAACTACTTCCTTTCTTGCATGAGTGGCCGCTATGAATTATGCCTCTGTAGTTGAAAGAGCCACTACATATTTTCTTTTACTCATCCCACTAACTGCACCTCCAAATAGGCTAAACACATACCCACTTGTAGATCTTCTTTGATCCAGATCTCCAACCCAGTCTAAATCAACAAAACCACAGATCTCCAAAACGTTGTCCAATCCTAGTCTTCCCTGGTAGCAAAAACCATAATCACTAGTGCCACACAAACATCTGAAAACCCGCTTCACTGTTGTCCAATTCTTCTTCCCTGGTTTTTACATAAACCTTCTCAATACTCACATTGCATGTGCAATTTCTGGTCTAGTAAAGAGCATTGAATGTGCAATTGCATACATCAGGCTACCCACTGCACTTTCATACAGAACACAAGACATATCCTAATCTTCTTCTTGTGCCTTGAGACAATTTTCAGCAGATATCTTTACACCTACAGGAATAGTAACCTTCATCAGTTTAATATCTTGCATATTGAACCTATGCACTATTTTCTCAACATAATTCCTCTGGTTTAAATAGAGCTTCCTCTTTGCCAAATATCTCTTAATTTCCATGCCCAAAATATACTTTTCAACACCAAGATCCTTCATGTCAAATTTGGAGAACAATTGGGTCTTCAAATCCTAGAAACTTTCTTTGTCATTTCCAACCAGCAACATATCATCCACATACAAGACCAAATAAATAACACAGTCACGAATTAATTTAAAATACACATAGTGATCCTCATTGATTCTAGTGAAGCCAAGTCCCCATATCATAGGTATAAAATGTCTAATACCACATCCTTGGTGACTGTTTTAACCCATACAAAGACTTTTTTAACCTGCATACCAGTTCTTTCTTACCCTTCACCGTAAAACCTTTAGGTTTCTTGATGTAGATCTCCTCTTCCATATCCTTGTGAATAAATTTTGTCTTCACATCCATCTGTTCTACCTATAAATCAAATGCAACAACAACAAGAGAAAAAATATCACCAAAATAAATACCCGACACCTGGGAATAACATTTTTCTACCAAACGATCTTTGTATTTCTCCACCTTTCCTTCTACATTTTTTTTCTTCTTAAACGCATATTTTCTCCCAATGGGCTTCCTTCCAGCTGGCAACTCCACGAGATCCCATGCCTCATTTTTGTGCAAGAATGCCATTTCATCAACCATGGCCTCCTTCCATAGTTTTCCATCCTTTGAATCCACTACCTCCCTGAGAGTACTAAGGTCATCATCAGTGATAGTTAAAGAAAAATTTGAACAAAAAATAGATGAACTATACCTTTATCACTTCCCTCTTTCCCAAATTGATCTTCTCATAGCCGAAGTTTTTGGCTCTTCCTCTTATGAATCTTGTTCTGTCATAGAGTCTGATTCGTCCTCCTTTGGCTCAAACTCTATATTCTCAGGTTCCTTTGGTATGACTTCATGTTTAACAACATATTTCACCTCTCTAAACACCACATCTCATCCTGCCTACTTCACCTGCCGAGTTGCAGGCTTGTAAACACCGTACGCCTGTACCCGGAGGAAGATACTGTTCGGTTTGTTCGGTTTATTATCCAGCTTTGGTCCTTTTCTCATGGAACATATGCATCACATCCAAATACCCTCAGATGTGAAAGAGAGGGTTTCTTACCAGTCCATACCTCATGTGGAGTCTTATCCTCCAACGTTGATGAAGGTGATCTGTTAACCAAGTAACATGCAGTCTCCATTGCCTCTGCCCATAATTCTCGTCCTAACCCGGTACCACTGAGCATGCTTCTTGCCTTTTCCATCAACATTCTATTCATTATTCTGCAACTCCATTTTGTTGAGGTGTGTATGGAGTAGTCTTCTGCCGTGCTATACCACACTTCTTACAGAATTCTTCCAATTCCTTCTTGCAGAACTCTCCACCATTATCTGTCCTCAACACCTTTATCTTCTTCTCTATCTGGTTTTCCACCAGGGCCTTAAATTCTTTAAATTTGTCAAAGACTTCAAATTTATTCCTAAATAAATATGTCCATGTATTCCTTGAGAAGCCATCTATGAATGAAAAATAGTACACAGAATTACCCAGTGATGGAACCGGCACAGGTCCAAACACATCACTGTGCACAAGATCTAATATCTTGTTCACGCTCTTAGCACCAGAAGGAAAACTCACATGATTCTGCTTCCCATATACACAATGTTCACAAAAATTGAAATCCAGAGAGAAATTATACATACCTTCTACCATACCATTACCATGTATTATCTGAAGGTCCTTCTCTCTAATATGTCCAAGCATTTGATTCCATAGCATGGTATTTTTTCCATAGACCGCTAGGCTTTCGCTCCACTTTTAGGAACCACAAAACTGTTGCACCCATCAATAATAGTGCTACCCTGAAGCTTGTACAAAGTTCTAATCTAAACTCCCCACATTAATACTAGTTCTCCCCGAACCATATTGCATGTATCGTTCTAGAACACTATTTTTTCACCTGCATCATCCATATTTCTTACATAAATTAGGTTTCTGGCCAATGCATGAATATGAAAAATGCCATGAAGTGTTCTAATCCTTCCACCTTATATCTTCAGGTTGAATTTTCCACGTCCAACGATGCTGACCTTCCTATCATCCCCTAAGAATACATCGCCACCATCATACTTATTATACTCATAAAACCACTCCCTATGGGAGTGAAGTGAAAGGATGCACCTAAGTCAATCAACCATGTCACATGATGTACATGTGTATTTGAAGAAGAAGCCAAATACACATACACACCTTCATCTGAGGTGATTTTTTCCTCTGTAGAAGGAGCATCATCAGATCCCTTTCCTTTCTCGGGAGCTTTAGATCTACAGTCCTTTTCGAAGTACCTTTCCTTTTCGAATTTCCAGCACACCTTTACAGGCTTTCCCAGAGATTTAGATCTCCCTCTAGATTTAGGTCTTCCAATCAAAAACTTACTTTTTTTTCTGTTCTGGGACCTTCCTCGTATAGATAAGGCATCTCCATTCTGGCCCTCCATATTTCTCCATCTCATTTCCTCCAACAGTAAGACTGATACAATTTCGTCAAATTTCAAGGTAATTGTATTGCTACCTATTGTAGTAACCAGACGATCCCACGAATCTGGTAGAGAACACAAAAAAAATTATACACTTATCTTCATCTAAGATTTTAATATCAACAGATCAAAACTGACTTACCACAGTATTGAAGGCATTCATATGCTCTGTCACTGAGTCTCCATCCTTCATCCTGAGGTTATACAACTTTTTCCGCAAGAACAATTTATTCACCAGAGACATAGATTGGTACAAAGTCCCTAACTTAACCCAAAAATTCTTCGCCGTAGCTTCCCCAGATACATTCAACAATACTGAATCTGAGATACACAATTGTATTGTGCTCTTTTCCTTCCAATCCAATTTCACCCAGTATTCATCTGAAATTTTCGTTGGTTTAGTACACGGATCCACCATGATCCACTGATCTTTATCCACCAGCAGATCCTCCATCTTGCTCTTACACAACTCAAAAATTTGACCATTAAATTTCTCGATCTCTATCTTTCCACTGCTTGCCATCTTCTTTCACCACAAGAATCGATCTCCCAGATCTCCCACTAAACAGGGTCTACCAAGGCCTGAACAAAACACCCCTCAGCAGTAAAGGCATCCCCTTGAAGCCAAAACAACTCTGATACCAAATATAGGTTTTAACCCTATACATAAATTATCTATTAATGAAATCTTAGAAATAGAAAATAAAAAATAGTGAGAGCATAGAACATAAAATAAATATACACAGAGATTTCCCCCCTAGATCCCAAATCGGGACTACCAACTTGATTTTTCATTATATTCCCTTTAGTGTTACAACACATATATATACATGTTGAAGCATTCATAAACCCCAATCCATTAACCCTGGACTAGAACATAATCATAGTTCCTTTGACCTGATGTAAAAAAAATTAGGGGCCGAAAACCATCATGGCCCAAAACCATGTGCAAACCCATGCAAAAAACCACAGGCGGGTCCACCCATGCACAACCTGTAAGTGAATAACATATATCTCTGTTTAATGAGAAGCTCTAACCCAGAATTAGTCAATTTCTACCTCCGCTTGAGCCCTTATTTCCTTGCACAAATCATAGAGAATAAGGCCCAATTTCTTAGGAATTTTCCTCCAATTGTTTACGCAATTCCCAAGTATTGATCATCTGACTGCATGCAAGACCTGTACGCTCAAACTATTTTACAAATTCTTGTTACATTGCCTCGGAATATACAACACAACTAGGAACTTGAATTCTCCACATGCACTAGTTATTTTAGGTTGATTGATTGGTTAATTGGATGATCAGTAATTTAGACTGTTGTCATACTACATAACTAACCTTTCTCTAGTTCCTCCAAATTTTTGAGCTAATTTAACTAAAATCAACTAGATTAACTAAAATAGATTAATAAAATTTAGAAATCACACATGATTAACAAAACTCCAAGCCCTCTAACTCAAATATATTGAGCTAACTGAGTGACAAGAGCCATGTCACATAAGTTAACTGACTCCAAGTTGTCTATTGATGTGGAAATTTTAATTTTATTAAATTGACTAAGGAAAAGTCAAATTGATACTTTCTTGTTGAAATTTTCAACACTCCCTCTCAGCAAGAAAGGGATTATCAACCACCCCTATCCCGCACCTATGGAATTTGAACTTCCCTCTTTAAAAATTATTTGTCAAGATGTTAGCATCTTGTTCTTTTATTGGAATGCATTATATCAACATTATTCACCTCTTCACATATTCCCATAAATGATGATATCATATATCTATATGCTTGGATCGATCGTGAAATACCATATTCTCATAGAGCTTAATACAACTACCATTATCACAATAGATCACAGTTGTATCCATAATCTAACCAAAAAATCCCATAAGTATATTCTCTTTCATATTACCTCACATTCTACTTGACTTTAAACCATATATTCTTCTTCAGCCAAGCTGAGCACCACAAATTGTTTCTTCCTGTTGTACCAAGAAACCGCTATGGACCCAACACTGAAAATTACACTTGATGTAATCTTTCGTTTGGATGGAATCCCTACCAAATTTGTATTTGTGAAGCCACACGGCTTCACTCCCTCTATCCGTATGTACCATAATACATACTGGGTAGTGCCTCTGAGGTACCATCAAACATGTTTAGTTTCCTTCCAATATAATTTTGTCAGCCTAACCATAGCTTGGCTCATCTAGTTGAATTCATAGCACATATTTGTTCGTTTTTTGAGAAGATATATCAATGAACCCAGTAATTTCTAGTAAATGGTAGCATCCACCTCTTCACCTAAAGTGATAATCTCCTTCCTCCAGTTGGTCACTAGAGGTGTCTGAGTGGGTTTAAAACTCTCCATGTAAAATATTTGTAGTATGTCGGTGACATGCTTGCCATGAGACACAAAGAATTCCCCATTTCCTTGTCATACTTCCAGCTCAAGGAAGTAGTGCATGAGACCCATGTCCTTCATTTCAAATTACCTTGCAAGGTTCTCCTTGCAAGAGTTGATCAACTTCTCATGACCTGTTAATATTAAATCATCAACGTAAAAAAAAAATGATAATAAATTTACATTCTACCAAAATATGATAGAGGTTCACATCCGCTTCACTTTTGGTGAAGCCCAATCCTATGAGATAATTGTTGATCCTTGCGTAACAAGAACAAAGATCCTATTTTCGATTTTACAATGATCTCTTGAGTTTGCACACATGCGACTCTCGATCAAATGTCTCAAAACATTATGTTTGCTCTATATACACCTCTTCCTCAACAACGCCATTGAGAAATGTTGTTTTTACATCCATCTGGTGGATATTCCACCCCATTTTTGCAACCAATGCAATAATTGATCTAGTGGATGAATACCTTACTACAGGAGAAAATGTTTCCTCATAGCCAATTCCCTCAACTTTAGAGAATTATTTGGCCACAAATATGGAATTATACTTCTCTACGCTTTCTTTTATTGCATGCTTAACCTTAAATATCCATCTCAAACCCACAACTGATTTATTTGTTGGTCTTGGAACCACTTCCCAAACAATTTTATTCATGATGGATTTGTATTCTTCTACCATTTCATCAACCCAAATAGGTTACTCAAGTTCTTCCTTGAAAGAGGATGGCTCTGTCTCTATAAGCTCAGTCATTAGAGCCATGTAGCTAGTGTACCCCTCAGCTCACCTCCTTTGTCTGTGAAAATTTGAAGGAGCTCCCACATTGTCCCTCGCATCCTGCATCAATATATCAACTTTCTTCGTTCTTTTTCTTCCTTATCTAGATGGTTCTTCTTGAGTGGATGTCTCCACTCTTTACTCCACTATTTATGGCTATTCCACAACTTCCTGAGGCTCCTCCTTTGGAGCAAAAAGCTCCTCTTCTAGTGGAATTTGAAATTTCCTCTCAAGGGAGCACTACATCACTTTCTCTTCATCAAATTTTACATCTCTTTCCACAACTGACATTATAAGGGAAGGTAAGTACATATGGTAATTGTGTGGAGTTTCAGTGTAACCCAAAAAAACTCCCAACTCTACTATTGGCTCAAGATTCTTCCTCAAATATTTGGAGACATGGCAGTAACCAAAGGTTCTAAAAATATTGAAGTGAGATACATCCGACTTCATCCCTGAGAAAGCCTCCTCGTACTCATACCAAGAATTCGATGAGGACTCTGGTTTCTCAAGTAGACTATTGTGTTACAAGCCTCTTCTCAAAAATGCAGTAGTAGGCCTTCGTCATGTATTATAGCTCTCACAACTCCTACAATGATCTGGTTCTTCCTCATATCCACCCCATTCTGTTGTGGATAGTGGGGTGTCATCATCCCTCTTAGAATTCCTTCTTTCACACAAAACTCCTTGAAGTCATTCAAAACATACTCACCTGCATTGTAAGTCATGAGAGCCTTCACCTTCTTTCTGGTCTCTTTCTCAACTAGTGCCTTGAATTATACAAATTTTGAGAATGTATCATCCTTATTCTGCATGAATAATATCTAGAAATTCCTTAATAAATCATCAATAAAAATAACAAAATATTTTTTTTTCTGGTAGTGGAGGCTGTCGAGAAATGTCTCATAGCATCAAAGTGGACTCTTTCCAAGACTAAATGTGCTTTTATGTCTCTCTCATGGAATGTAGATTTGACATAATTCCCAAAGTACAACCTTTGAAGACATCCTGCTACTCAAGTTCTCCTTTAGGGAGGCCAACAATTATTTTCTACATAATTTTCAAGGTGCCATGATACAAATGGCCCAATATCATGTGCCAAATCTCACTGACATCACAACTCTACACTTTCTTTGACTTACTTCTTAATGCAACACAATCTTCCACATCCAACTTGTACTAGTTCTTCACCCGAACCCCGATCTACTTCACCTGTCTAGTGGCTATGTGTTTCACGAATTATTTAACTTTTTTGAATATCACATTGTAACCATGATGTTCCAAAAATTTTATAGAGATGAGATTATTCTTTAGGCCTAGAACAAACATGAAATATTTGAGGTGAAGAGAAGATCCTGACTCCCTCTAAAACTGAAAGGTTAATGTACTAGTCATGGTAACATTGTACCTTCCATCATCCCCCCAACTCAATATGCATCTGGAGATATTTCTCCTCCAAGTCACTCAAGAAACTTCCACACCCTGTCATGTGGAAGGAGGCACTAGAATCCAAGTACCACTCACTCACCCATCACTGTCTCAGTCATGCATGTGATAAGGGTGAAGTCAAGCTCGAACTGGGAAGTGAAATATTCATCTCCTCCTCCTCCTGAGTTCTTCTTGCTATAATTTTTGTGTGGACACTTCATAGCATAGTGCTTGAATTCATGAAAATTGAATCATTTTATTTCAAACAAGTATTTCATCTTCCCCCCTTGGCTAGATTTTGGTTTGGTTTGAGATTTATTCCCTTTTCCTTTCTTTCCCTTTCCAACCAATGAAAAATTTTCTTCATCCTCTCCCTTGGATGAACTTCCATCTCTGGTACTTCACATGATCTCTTCTTATATCAAATTGGACCACAAGAATTCCCAATTCAGTAATTTATCCCTCCTCTTCCCCGATTCTAAGTAGCTATGACAACTTTTAGGAAGGCATAGAAGGTCTAAGTTCACCAAGTCATCTTCTACAACTTTCACACCAACCCCTCCAAGCTCATCATGAAATTGGATAAATATTCTGAGATACTACTAAACAGTATCATTCTTCTTCATCTTGATGTTTCAAAGTTTATATTTTAGGGCTAGTTTTCTATCATCACTTTTATTCTCGAAAAAAATTATTAGTGCCTTCCACATTGCAAAAGGAGTTTCTTTCCCATGGATATTTGAGACAATGTGGTCTTGCACTCTCTCCAAGATTATTCTCCTTGCCTTGACTACATATTTATGTCATATTTTGGGCATCATTTGATCCTGGTTATGCAATGTATGTCTTGACATATTCCAAAATTTTGTTGTCATAAATCACCACCTCCATCCAATCCTTCCATGTAGTGAAATTCGAGCTTACTTCCAAGGCATACTCTAATCTCAACCCATTGAAGGTCATTTCCCCAAATATGAAGAGATCCTAGTACACCGAAGTTGAAAATTCAAACCTCTTGAGAAAAAACTTTGAAATTTGTGTTCTTATGTGAATCATGCTCTGATACCATGTATCAATATGGTTATAGAATTACATCTTCTAAAGAAATTTTAATATAAATCAAGATACACAATTCTACTCTATTGCTCTACAAAAAATAATTCACAATTTAGAAAAAAAATCTCATACTTGCAATAAGAAATAACACATATGCACAAAAATTTTTTGTAGCGGAGCCCAACTCAGAAAAACTGCTTAATCCTCTTTTCATTAATAAGATGAATAGAGATGTATTACAATTTCTTTCCCACACTGAGCACAACCTGCAAGTGAACAACCTATCTCTCTTCTCAATGAGAAGCTCTAACCCAAAGTTAGTCAATTTCTACCTCTGTTTGAGCCCCTATTTCCTTGCACAAATGCTATAGAATTAGCTCCTATTGTTGTCTAGGTAAATCCCCTCTGCGGATAGAGGCGATCCCTCTAGCCCTAGGGTGGGTCTAGCAATTACGGGAACATACTAACATCTACCTTCCTAGATTGTAAATGAAATTCAGAGCAAGGAATATGTCCTACCTCGTTTTGATGCTATGTTGTTGTCTTTCGTCAAAGCTTCTTGATGTGTTTCTCTTCTCTAGCTTGATACATGCTGCTACCAATGTTTGATTTCCTATGCAGACAGTCAAGACACCATGACAAACGTAGAACCAAGACAAACGTAAAACAATTACAACCTATCTAACTGATCAAGGAATGCTAGAAATCTCATTATAAATGTAAAAAAGAGTGGAAGATAAACATCGTATGCATTTTATTATGATAAAGACAAGGGGAGTTTACAACCAAGCCTTGATGTTGAGGCTCTCCTTCAATAGGTCTGTATCCAAGCACATTTTACACACCCTCATGAACAAAGGTCCAAGATCTCATTATGTTCTCAACACACACAAACAATCACACTCTGCACTATTCTCCCGAAGCTATGATTGCTTCCTCTCTATGCTAAATTTTTCAGCTATATGTTCAACTAGAACATGTTCAACTAGCACATCAATGGAAGATGGCTATATTTATAGAGGATAGGAGGAGGTTGGGATCGCTACAATAGTGGAAGGGAGACCTTATCCCTTGGTCGAACCACTCCCTATGACTCATCCACGAAGTTGTTGTGATCGAAACTTCGACTCTATTTTTAAAAAAATTTCCATAAATAGATTGGCGTGGGCAGCTCACTAAGATAGAGCGCCAACTAGCGTGGGCTCAGTGTTAATTTTCCTCATTGGCGTGAGAGCATAACGTGCTACCAGTGCCAAGGAAACAACAGGTGTTTTTAGTGGTCTGCTCAGGAAATGGTCAACAGAGGGAATGTTGTCCTCATGGCAAGGGATGCAATGATGGTATTTGCAAGGCATGTCACTGCTTATTGGTCACAGAAATTACCCTCCAATGGGTGAGATGGGGATTGCAGGGACAGTGAAATTTTTTTATGTAACACCTATTTTTTAGGAATTTTACTCCAATTTATTGCGCAATTCCCAAGGATTGGTCATCTAACTGCATTCAACACCTGTACACTCAAACTAGTTTATAACTACTTGTTACACTACATTGGAATCTCCACCATAGCTAGGAACTCGAATTATTTTCATACACTATTTATTTTAGATTGGTCAATTAGTTAAATCAGTTATCACAAAGTTATATTGTTGTCCCACTACACAATTGACCTTCCATTAGTTCCTCCAACTATTAGAACTAGTTTAACTAAAATCAACTCGATATAATTGAACTGGATTAATAAAATTTAAAATTAACATATGCTTAACTGAACACCAATCCCTCTAACTCGAATTTACTAAGCTAACTGAGTGATAAGAGCCATGTCACACAAATTAAATTCCTCCAAGTTGTTTTTTGATGTGGATATTTTAATTTTCTCAATTTGACTAAGGAAAATTGAAATTGAGACTTTCTTGTTGCAATTTTCACTATATTACATTTCTATTGTTATATTTTATGCACACTAGAACCACTCATGGTCCCATTTTATTATAATTTTACCTTTTATCTCATGTATATATACTAAGGAGACATAGTCTTCAGATCAGCAATATTGTCTTTTATATTGTATCCATTGTAAAACGAGGTATTCCCTCAAAGTGTATTATAATCATTAATTTCCTATAATTTCTAAAATTCAAGGTTCATAACATTTAGTATCAGAGCTCATGATCCTAGGATTCTTCTACTTTAAATAGGTTATCATGGAATTTTCATTATCAAGTTTTTCTTGTAGGTTTCAAAGAGTGAAACTTGGAGAATATTGAGGAGAAATATTTGGTTAAATTTGTTTCAAATTTCATATCTCACTTATATATTTTTTAATATGTGCTCCAAGGAATTTAGGGTTTCTGAATGTTATTAACTTATCAATCTCAAACATGTCACTTTTTCATTTTCATTACAATTTTTTTTTTGGTTGTTTCAAACCATGACACTTGGAACACGCTGAGGTGAAATATTATTAAAAATCTAGTTCAAATTTTAGATATTGATTTCCTATCATTTAGGATATATGCTTTGAGGAGTTTCAGGTTTCCAAATGCTCCTAAAATCAGTTTCAAACAAGTTATTTGGATTTCAAGCTATTGTATTTTTTGTTTATTGAAGAAATCTCTGGATTATCAACAATGTTATAAAACAATGGTCAACATTTCAAATCCCAACAGGGATCCATCTTCAGGCCAAGATGTTGAATGAAGTTGGATCCCCATTGGGATTCGAAACATTGACCATTGTTTTATAACATTGTGGATAATCCAAATATTTCTTCAATAAAGTTATTTGGAATTTTCGCAACGATTTTTTTGTTGGAAGGTTTTAGAGAGTGAAACATGGATCATGTTAAGGATAAACTTTAGAGAAAATTTGGTTCAAGTTTTAAAATTTGGTTGAGTTTAATTTCATATTTATACCTTGTGGAAGTTAAGGTTTATGAAAAATCTTGAAATATATTTTAAATAGTTCGGCGTGGAATTTTTTCCATATATTATTTTCTGGGACTTTTTAGGCTATGATCATATAGAAATTTCATAAGTATATTTGAATAATTCAAAACATGGAACGCTATACAATTTTGCACGTGGGAAGAGGAAATATATTAGTAAATTTTGGGAAAGTTAAGATAAATCTCACTTGTAAAATGAAATTCTAGTTAAACATATGGAATTGCAGAATAGACATATCCAATCATTATATTTAAATGTTTTAGATCCAAAATAACTCAAATCACACACACACACACACACACACACAGATATCTATATATATATATATATATATATATATATATATATATATATATAAACAAACTATCTATTTATATATTCTCCAAATTTAGGTATTAAACTTACAAATGACCTAACTATTGATTTCAAGATCCCCTTTTTTGGTGACTAAAAGTTTTGATAAAGAGGAGTACCATTATTATTTTCCAAAAGGCCTCCAAAGAAAGCTACTACACCAATTAAATGTATTTAAGGCTCATCCTTGACTCATGAAGAAAGTGAGGTCTGAGAATCTAGGTTATCTCATTTAGAGAAGAACGTGAATGAAATGGATCATAGTATGTCAATAAAGGTGTATTTATCAAGTTATCAAGAAATAATTAAAGAGAAATAGAAAACAAGATAAATTAAAATAATGAATCAATAGAAAATAATATGAATGAAAATATTGAAGAAATAGAAACAAATATGAATGAAAATAAGGAAGAAATACAAAAATCCACAAATTCACTGGAAAACATTTTCTTACAAATCCTTCATAGAAGCAATATTCATATAAAAGGAAATAAGGAAAAAATTATAGTAAGAAATATTTCTAAAGTGGATGTGGAGATCCAAGTGAATCATGAGCATAAAGAGAAGCATGATTTTTAGAATCAATATTATACGGGGAGTATATGCTATGACAATTAGAGAGCAAAAACACTAAATCATAGAACCATAGTCATGAATTTTAAATCTAGGATACACTTGATCAAAGCTTCAAGTCATCACCAAGGAACTACTATGTTCAAAATATTGATATGAAGAATTTTTATGGTAACTATCCTATAACATGGATATTTCATATGGAGAAATACTTTGATCTACATCAAGTGGTATCCTTACAAAAGCTAAATATTGCATCCATGTTTTTAGAAAAAGATCAACATGAATGATATCAATGGCTTTCTGAAAGGAAAATGGATTCTATTATATTTTGGTCCATTTTTATATAGGAAATGATAACACATAATGAGGAGATTCAGAGAAATACATTCTTCATTAAATTGGTAAATCTCCGATAAAAGGGTCCAATTATAGAGCACATTCAACAATTCTAAATTTTGAGTCTAAAATTAAATAATATTTCAAAATATAATTTATTAAACCTATTTATGGGAACATTAAAGGAAAGCACCCAACATAAGGTGCATCTCTTTGAACCTAAATCTCTAGAGCATGCTTTCAGTCCAACTAGAAAAGTTGAAAGTAAAAATATGGTGACTATAAAATTGGTCACTAATAAATATAGAAAAAATCATGCTCCCTTACCTAAACCAATAAGGTTGACTCCTTAGAAAATGGATGAATGAGCATGAAGAGATTGTTTTGATAGTAATTATAGTAAGGGGAATAAATGCAGTGAGAATTAATTATTCTACAGAAACTGTGAAGATGAAGAAGATAAAGAAGTGAGAACTTCACAAAATCTAGAGCTAGAAGAGACTACTCCAACAGTCTCTTGTCATGCATTGGTTGTAAGAAGTACTTTGTAAACCCTCAATATAGAAGGATGTATCAAAACTAAAAATCAAACAAAAATTATTCATTCATTTGTACCCATCAATTCATCAATTAGAAATTGCAAAAACTTCTTAAGTTCCTTGTATATACAATGCTAAATTTTCAACTAATGATTGCAAATGGAGGTACCATAATTTTTTTAGCAAAATTGCAATAATATTAAGTTGAATATGGGGGAGTATTTATTTATTAGTCTCATGATTTCAATCCAAATGGGTGGTGTTGATTTTGTATTAGGAGACCAATGGGTACAATCATTGGGAACAATGGCCCTTAATTTTCAAGATCTTTCATAATATTTTTTCATACGGAAAGGAAATTGAACATAGAGTTATAAAAGGGAAACCTATTAAATTTAAAATCTCTAATAGCATGAAAAAATTTCTAACAATGGGACACGAAGGTGTAATTACATAATCGTGTTCATTAGTTGTTCAAACATCTATATCCTTCTCTCTAATGGATATCCAAGAAGTTATCAACAAATATTATAAGGTATTTGGAGAGATACCTAAGGGTATTCCACCTACCTCATATCATGACCATACTATTCATTTGCAACCTGGAAGTGTACCACGTACCATTAAGCCTTACAATTATCCACATGCACAAAAGAGTGATATTTAGCATATGGTTCAAGAAATGCTATAGGAAGGCATCATTCAACCTAGACAAAGCACTTTCTCTTCATCAGTGATTATGGTTATAAAAGAGGGTGGTTCATGGATTATGTGTCTAGATTATAAACAACCCAACAAAATCACAATCAAATATGAATTTTCTATTTATGTCACTAATGAAGTATTAGATGAACTAGATGGAGGTTTTTGTTTTTACTAAGTTGGAGGTTCATTCTAGATATCATCAAACCATTACGAGGCAATAAAATATTCCCAAAATAGCCTTTAGAATAGTAAATTTGATTATGAATTTTTGGTTATGCCATTTGGACTTACAAATTCTCCTTCAATATTTCAAAGTTTGACGATTTTTATTTTCAAACCATTCCTTAGAAAATAATTTACTAGTGTTTTTTTGATGGCAACTAATCTACAAAAAATCTTCAGAAGAGCATGCACAATGTGTTGACAGGGTATTAACACTATCGAAAAATAAATAATTATATGTAAAGCCTACAAAGTGTGCCTTTGGGGTTCAATAAGTGTAATAGTCATGTTATATTGTATCACTTGAAGGTGTCAATATGGATCCTAACAAAGTAAAATCTATTAGGGAATGTCCAATCCCTAATACCTTGAAGAAAATCATAGGAATATTATGATTGATAGGTTATTACTACAATTTTTTCAATAATTATGGTCAAATAGAAACACCTCTAACAAAAATATTGAATAAGGAAGGATCTTCTTGGAATAAAGAGGAAAAAAATATTTTTATGAACTTAAAGAGGCTATCTATACAACTCCCATATTGACAACACTTGACTTATTAAAAACAAAACCATTCATTATGGAGTGCGATGTCTCACGCCATGGAATTGATGAAGTTTTGATGCAAGAAGGAGGGTCCCTTACATTTGAAAGTAATGAACTTAAAGGAAAGAACTTACTTATACCCATATATGAAAAAGAAATGTTCGCCATAATGCATGCAGATGAGAAATGACATCCATACCTAATAATAAGACACTTCAAATTAAAAACAAATAATGTTAGCCTAAATTTATTATTGGAGAAAAGGTTGTCTTCAAAATAACAATAAAAATGGGTCACGTATATGCTAAGTTATTACTTTAAAATTATCTACAAACTGGAAAAACAAAATATTTTGGAAGATGCATGCTCAAGGAAAGAGGAAGACAAAAATGGTTTATTATGCATTATTCCATTGAAAGGGACTATAAAGGTTTAACTAGTAGAGGGCCATAAACAACACCAACAAGAAGTTGACAACATAGTCAAGGAGAACTTGATTATGGAAGAAAATAGCATGAAACCACAAACGAATGAAAATCACAATGAAAGGGAATTTGAAATGAGGGATTAGGTATTTGTAAGAATAAAACCATATACAGAGATGTTCCTCAGGTAACAAAAGAATGACAATAAATTATCACCATGGTATTACAGCCCCTATAAGGTGTTGCAAAGGATTGAAAGCATGGATTGTGAATTCGAGTTGCCTTCATATTCACGTTTACATATAGTCTTCCATGTTTCTTTCTTAACGAAGGTAATCTATGAAAATATCCTAGTCAAAGTTATTCTACTAAACATTGATGAAGAAGGGAAAATAATATTAGAACCAAAAATATCTTCATGATCAATATATAAGGTGTAATACCATGATCATGAAATAATAGATAGTGGATCCATGTCAACATGAGATTATATCGATGAGCATATACAAACCGGATCTGAATTTGAATGCACATAATAATAAAATTTGAAATTGTGAAGAATAATATTGATCCTCCAGAGTACCAAGAAGTAGTTGGCCTATCAAATAATATCAAGTGTCATCACCAAAAGAAGACACCACCAAATCCCATAGTCTTTAATCCAAATCCATGATAACTAATAACCTACGCCATGCAAGTAAATGATCTAAATTTAAATATGGTAAAAACACAATAATTAATCATTGATATATAACATTTCCAAAAGTGGGGTAACCCGACAACATTGGGAATGAGAACCAAGGTATATAGTAATTATTACAAGTGAAACACTACAAGGAAAAGACCCTCTAGTGGATTTTTTTGAGGAACCCCTTATAAAAATACCTCATACATCCATTTCTAGTGGAGGTTACTAGAGGAGGTTGGCCGGCGGAGGGTTTTGAAGATGTTTTATGCTCGGTGCGCTTATCATTCAACATTGCACAGGTTCTCCTTACAAGCGAAATCACCGGTGCACACAAAACATTGGCACATCAGACACCATGCACTCCGTACACAATCGCTCGGTGCGTCGTATTACTGTAGAGCACCGGTGCTTCACAACTCTTCCACGCCAGTGCATTATAAAACACCACACCAAAACTGAAAATGCCTAGTGCGGTATTAAGAACCCACACCGATGCATCATAAAAAAATGCACCAAAAAAAAAACTGACCAGTGCATTCGTAAGAAACAGCACCAGTGCATCTATAAAGCACGTGCACTAGAGAAGGATTAGAAAAAAATTACGGCAAAAAAAACCGGATTTTTCACTTTTTCAGTGATCTAGAGCTCTCAATTACTGGTGTGCTCTACAAGAGAAGGCACTAGTGTGCACAAACTCTTACACACCAGTGCATCATAAAAAACCCCATCAAAATAGAAGCGGTCAATGTGTTCGCCTAAAACAGCACCAGTGCTCCTATAAAACACGCGCACTGAAAAAGGGTTAAATAAAAGAAAAAAATTACAGCCCAAAAATCGTATTTTTCACTTTTTTGCTCTCAATCACCGATGCGCTCTACAAGAGAAAGCACCGGTCGCACAAGAAATTGCACACTAGACACTGTGTGCTCCGTATAGACATGCCTACTGCGTCCTATTACTGTAAAGCACTAGGGCTTCAAGACTATTCCGCCCCAGTGCATCATGAAACACCACGCCAAAACTAAAACAACCTGGTGTGTTGTGAAGTAACCACCCCGGTGCATCATAAAACAACACGCCAAATCTGAAACAGCCTGGTGCGTTCTTAGGAAACCGCATCGGTGTGCCTATAAAACCCTGCGCACCGAAACAGGGTTAAATAAAAAAAAAATTGCGGCCAAAAAACTGCATTTTTCACTTTTCTCAGTACTCCAGAACTCTCAAGCATCGGTGCAATTTCTCCTTCTTTGAGCCACCCTGACATCGGTGCTCCCATTTCACCCATTGCATGCACTCCTGTTGTGCATTGGCCACCAATATCTAGCTTGCATTTTGAAAAACGGTGGGCAAATTTTCTTTTGCAAATTCTACAGCCAATATGCCTCCTCGACGACGAAATGTACAGGTATTTTTCTAGTTTTTCCATAATTAAGCTTTCTAGAGGATTAAAATTTGAAATAAACTTAAAATTAACCATTAAAAAAGAACAAATAAAATTTGTCATGTGGTGTGCATGAACCATTCGGCTCGCACCGACAAGCGGTCCTACCTGTAAACTTTACAGGCCGCACTGCAACCGGTGCTAACGGTATCCACACCATTTCTAGGGAGGTACCCAAAGGTGCCCCGCATTATTTTTATAATTTAAAAAACCTTTGTGGTGCGGTCATTTAGCTAGGCACACCGTTGACCATGGGAATAGCAACGCAGTGCGTTGATGGATATATCCGCCCTGGTGTCTGTCAGCGCACCGCATTCGGCATTCCTACAGGGTCAACGATGCGGCCGGGTAAAAGACGGCACTGTTGACTATATAATTTGTCAGGAAGTCGGTGCACTGACACAACTATATGTGCCGAGGCATATATTTTAGTCAGCACACTTATTTTCTAACACCATATATAGTCAACGAGGCCTGAAAAAATTTCAGGTGCACCGCATATAGTGTGTTTTATGTCATCTTGTGCACCACCTCCGGTGCTCTACAAAAAAAAGCCGCACTAGAACCGGTGCATGACTTATTTTGTCGCGCACCAACTGGTTTGTTTTTTTTTTTTTCAAAAAAAATTATATATGTATATTCCTAAATACATGTTTTATTTAATAAAAAAAAATTATTTAATATGTCAATGATTCAGAGAGAAGAGGAGGAACATCAACAACAATAGCCAAAGTAGTATGACATGCTTCGCCAGTGGGAGGCATGGGAGAGGGAGACCGATGTGTACCCTCACCTTATTACAGCAAATACCCAAGGGATCCTAAGGCATGTAGGCCTCCTCAATTTCTATGAGGAGGCTACTTCCCTAAAGACCCATAGTGTCTTTTTGAGACATCTTATCCGCAGGTGGAATGCCCATCGATAGGCTTTCTAAGTTGGTCTTGACTAGTGGTACACACCCACTGAGGAGGATATTTATTTCATTACAAGGCTATCGAGGAGAGGGGTGGATTTTCCCTCGTTCCCAGAGGTTCCAGCTGGTTGTGTAGAGGGGAGTCAGTTAATTTATTCCCAGAGATACATTGGAGCAAATGTATTGTCTCCTTTAGAGTTTCAGGTCTGTGGAGGTCAGCTACGTATTGGTGCATTTGGTAGACAGGATGTGCAGTGCCTCTCACTTCTAATTTCTACCATTTCACACAACACCAGTGATAGGCAACGCACTAGTTGCCCGCGTCTAGATTATGTTGATTCTTTAGTATAGGAGCCACAACTTGTCAGGTGGTCTGCCATTTTTTTGCAACAGTTTTGTATGACCTTAGATAGATGTCGTGCTCATGCACAAGGGAGGGTCAACTTCCCTTTTGCTTCAGATATTTTTTGTTTATTTTTTGAGAGGTTTCTAAAGATGAGGCATGATTTTTTTCGGAAGCCTCGTAGGCTGATGTTGGAGGCTCGGATGCACACGTAGGGGAAGATGATGCCCAAGAGGGGAGAGACTATGTTTCCAACTAGGATATCGCATGATGCACTGGACTTACTAGCCAGTGTTGATGAGTTGCATCCCTTCATTATGGTCCCATGTCCGTATGTTGGATTAGATTGGTGAGGGTGTGCCAACATCCTCTTCACAGTTGATGAGCTGCCAGATGATAGAGGTAATATTACTGTTTTATATATTTATATTTATTCTAGCATGTTCTTTAACTTGTTTTTATTAAATTGTGTAATGAAATTGTCTAATTATTTTTGTGTACTTGTATATATTTTATAGAAATTGGCCCTTTTGATGGTGAGGAGATGCCAGAACCACGACATGATCTAGGTGTGGATCCTGATGATGATCAGGACATGGCAGATGCCAAGGATCATGATCAAGAGGCTGATGGAGAGAGACATGCTCCTCATGCTGGTGTGCCAGTATCACCTTTTTCTAGGCACGGTCGACCTGATACTCAATATAGGATGGAGTTAGGCAACCAACTCAGTGCATTGATTGTTGAGGCAGGCATCAGGCCCGCTCATTACAGAGACATACAGACCGATGATTGGCTAATATAGATATGGAGAGGCATGCTACATGGCATGTACAACCTAATGCGGCATGTCGTAGGAGCTACGATAGTTGTTACATAACTGAGGAGGACTGTTACACGTTATAGGCATGGTCGAGCCACATCACGTGATGGACAGTTCGTGAGCAGTGACTCATCTCATGATCATTCACCTCGCATCTCACCTGATGAGCATGAGGCTCCACTAGCATATAGAAATCATCATGGAGATGAGCCTAGACCATCGGCCATGTCCAGTCATCAGCAGCCTGTAGTATCCATTAGTATTAGTCATGATAATGAGCAAGCTAGTCCATCGAGCGTCAAGGCTGCACCATTGACTGAGCATGCCTCCACTAGTATTGCTTATATTGATGGTGTACTACCACCAGCTAATCCATCCATCAGTACTAGTCATGATCATGAGAAGGCTCGACCATCGACCGTCGAGGCTACACCATTGATTGAGAAGGCCTCCACTAGTACTGCTATTGATTTTGACATACCACCACCAGCTGATCCATGACATTTATATTACAGTTGTATATTTTTAACATTATTCAGCTATATATGAATATATATATATATATATATATATATATATATGGTCCATGTATTTTATGTTCATGTTGCAGTTGTACTTAATTTACATGTTGGTGATCATCATGTTGTGTATATCGTTAGGTCATGTTAGATATGTTCATTTAATGTTTAGCTTGCAGACAGATGTGTATGTGATAACATGAGTTATTTGACATGCAATCTATATATATATTTGATATTTGTGTTATGATGATGTTAATATATAATGTTAATTTTATGTTTGAATGTGTTTTTTAGTCGAATATGATGTTTTTACGATGGTTATCATGATCGTGATGTTTATTGATTAATTTAATATTAAATGACCATGATATTTATTAAATATTATGTCGTGATTGTAATTGAAATTGAAATTTTAATTGTATGTAAAATTGTAAAATTGTATTTGTATATGTAATTGTAATTTTAACTGTAATTGTATGTAAAATATTTAATGTAAAATTTTAATTGTAATTGTAATATTTTTAATTTACTGTGAAACGATTGTAATTTTAATTTTAATTGTAATTGTATATATGAAAATTTGTAAAATTGTAATTGTAATTGTAACTGTATGTAAAATTCTAAAATTTTAATTTTAATTTTAATTGTAATTCTATGTAAAATATTTGTAAAATTATAATTGTAATTATAAATGTAATTCTAATTCTAATTCTAATTATATATTGTAAAATATTTGTAAAATTTTAATTGTATTATGAAATGATTGTAAGTGTAAATGTAATTGTATGTAAAATTAAAATTCTAATTCTAATTCTAATCGTAATTGAATGTGAAATTGTAAAATTGTAATTGTAATTCTAATTCTAATTCTAATTTTAATTTTAACTGTAATTGTATGTAAAATATTTAATGTAAAATTTTAATTTTAATTGTAATATTTAATTTATTGTGAAATGATTGTAATTGTAATTGTAATTGTATATATTACAAATTGTAAAATTGTAATTGTAATTCTAATTGTATTTAAAATTCTAAATTTAATTGTATGTAAATGTAATTGTATGTAAAATTAAAATTCTAATTGTAATTCTAATCGAATTTGCATGTGAAATTGTAAAATTGTAATTGTAATTGTAATTCTAATTCTAATTCTAATTCTAATTCTAATTCTAATTGTATGTAAAATATTTGTAAAATTTTAATTGTATTAATGTCAAAATTTTAATTTTATTAATGTGAAATGATTTTATTAAAATATTTAAATTTGTAAATAATTGTAAATAATTGTAAAATAATACATCTAGAATAATATGAATTTTTTTAACATAATAAAGTTTAGAAAATAATGAAAATAAATTCATGTACTTTAGAATTATCATTATTTTATTATGATCTTACACACAAAAAAAAAAAACTTTAGACAGTCCAGTACACTTATCATCATAACACGCACCGGTGCGTCTTATTACTCTAACGCATCGGTGCTCCAGAACGCTTATGCACCGGTGCATCATAAAACACTGCACCAAAATAAAAACCTCAATCTTACAAACCGCCTCGGTGTGCCTATAAAACAACACACACCAAAATAGGGTTATTCTGTAAAGTGCATTATTGGAGTAGCGGAGGGTTCGAATTGTGGGCAATAATTTTTCTAAGGAGATGAGGGTTTGAAAAGATGAGATTTTGAATTTCGGTCGAGAAGTTTATAATAGATAAAATGAGTGATTCAAACAGAAAGACAGATAAAGATGCTTACAGGGATGCAGATGGCTACAGAGCTTGACAGAGTATAAGAGGACTATAGGTTGAGACTGGCAGAGAGCATTCGGTTGAGGCCGACGATAGGGTTAAGAGGTCCCATGATGGAGAAATGGAGAGCAGATTTGATGGTAGAGAAAGATCAATTGAGGTAGTTGATAAACCCAACAGACACCATGAAGGGAAGGATTCTCATTCCATTAAGGATAGCAGAGAAATATCAATTGATGTTGTTGATCATGCTGGTAGGTCCCATGAAGGGAAATATTCTCCAGAATGTGTTTAAAAGCAGCTAGGAGTATTTTCCAAACTTCGATTGGCTTACATAAACTTTTACCAGTAAAGCTGACGTTGCATACAATCACATCTTCGGCTTTCAATTAAACCTGAATGGCATCTATAACTTCTCTTAGCTGTGGTCCTATGGATGAAACCAGTGAAAATTCTTCTTGTATTATAAATGGAAATCTAGTGACCATTTCTGTGGGAAGAAAAGCATAGATACCTACAACTACCATATTTCCAACTGCAAATCGGTTTCCCATTGGAAAAACTAATGTAATATCCTATTTTTCAATGTTTTTCCTCTTCTCAACTCTATACTCATTTTCTATGGGAAACCATTGCCTCCACATGTAATAACTGCATCGTCTAGTCGAAAATCGGTCCTCTTCTGCTAACAAATGTAGAATGAAGGACTCGTTTTCATTGCTCCCAGAACATTACCCTTCTGCATATTATATGTACTAATTGCTTGCAGGCCATCCGTCTATCTGTAGATTATATTCTAAAACATATTGGTTGCAAATAATTAAATGTCAATTACAACAGGTTCACATGCCACAACTTCCCACTTGGGGCCTGTCGTATTGCATCTTCACACGCCCCACATTGCATTCTCTCCACATAATCAGTGGGGACCTCCTGCAATAAACAAAATGAATTAGCAGAATAGTTATTTCATCAAGAATTTATCCAATTCCAATTCTCAATTTTAATTCTAATTCTAGTTCTCAAGAATAAACAAAATTATAATTCTCAATTTCTATGGTTGGAGTTCACTAAATTTTGGTGTTCACACCTAAAATTAATTTCGGTACCTTAACCGCAAATTGGTGCTATTGTACATATAACCACACCAGTGTCGGTGTTACAAAATGGCGCACCGGTGCAATGCTATTAAGTGACGTACCGGTGACAAATAAACGCAAATAAAAAAAGCGCAACTCTATTTTCTTTAAGTGAAAAAAAAAGTGGGAAATTGAAAAATGGGCGGAAAAATATTTTTGAAAACCTAATTTCACAAAATAATTCTTTAAATACTAAAAACTTTTCATTATTTCACTATTTTTTCTAAAATTTTCAACCATATATTTGCAGGAGACATACCTGGAGCAAGAGAGCATGAGGGCACTGTGAAGCAGTGAAATACGTTCGAACAAAAGTATTCAGACAATCAGAAATCAAACCTCAGGTGATTCAAACCTTGTATCATAGAATTTCAAACCATCTCGTGATTAAATTTGATTATTTTTTTTAGTTTTCTGCAGTTTTTTTACTTTTTTCTACAGTTTTATCCATTTTTACCCTAAACCCTTCATTTTTTTTTTTGCCCTTTCTTCTTCCTATTTCTGTAATTTCAGAATTAGGGCTTTTCATTTTAGATTGACATCCAAACCACGGGATGACTTGCATAGTCATATCCCAATCCATTCGGCCATTGCGTGAATTTTTGGAAAAAATGGATTTTATTTTTATCGGTGTGCCCGGCATAACCCAGTGCGCCGGTATGCTTTATTACAAAGTGCACCGTGCAAGTACTATGTAATAAAAAAATTGAAAGATTTTTTTTTAAATCAGTGCTCCATATCTGAAATAGGGCATCGGTGTTCCATGTTAAGAGGATAGCACCGTGCGGTCTATTACACTGTTTGTGCAGTGCATTCATAATACCCCACGCACCAGCAGTGGTGCATACATAAAAAAAGGCGCACCGATGTCTTGATATTCATTTTTTACCTGAAAAGTTGATAATTTATTTATAAATATATTAATTAATGATATGGTAAGGTTTTAGATTGATAAATAAATGACTGATAAGAGATCAAGTAACAGAAATACTAATAACACGTCAAGAAAAGCAAAAAAGGAAATTTCTTTGTAAATTCTTTATAAAACATATTACTTTTGAACTATATGTAAGTTTAAATAATCTATATTATTTACTCTGTATCATGCAGAGCCAAAAAATAATGAATCTCGATGATATTATTTCTAATCTAGGACCAGAAGGGTGTAAAATCTTAATGGAAAAATTGCAAAAGGATAAATCAGGTGAATGAAAAATTACTATCGATCAAATATGAGTTTATTTTTTCAATTATCATTAATAATATACTTAAAAATTTTAGATAACATGTGTCAAACGGTCTATTAATTCACATATGTTTAATGTTCTATAGGGACCAACAACTCAGAAAAGGAATGTTGTTCTAAGAAAAGAAAAAAAAATAGAACATGAAAATGAAAATGAATTTCTCCTTAGCTCATGTGGAGTGGTGTTGGAAGTTAACAAAAGGGGGAAAATTTTTACAAAAGTTTGAAGGATCTAGTGGAACGAATGTATAGATGTTCTTTCCACTTACAATACAAAAATCAATCCAATGATTCCAATAACCAAATTTTATCTAAAATACAACAAGAGTTTCCAGAGAATTGGTCAATAAGACATGTCAGAATTTTAATAGCTAAAATGTACAACAACAAAAAAGAAGGAATGAAAAAGTAATTATAGTCCTTTAAATGTTTGTCTAGAATTATTTATAAATATCACTTTTGTTATATTTACTTATTAGATATCAATATATAACTTAAATATTTTATTGTCATGTTACATTTTCAGGAAGATTATGAAAATCTCAAAAGATGAAAGATCTTATATCAGAAATATGCAAGTAGGAATGTCCAAAAAGGTGTACAAGGAGATGGTCAAAGAAATGGACAAAATTGCATCGCAAGAGGAGCCATCTCAACAAAAACGTGCTTCAAATGTAATATGTAATCATTGAATTTTTCGATCATTAGGTACAATAAATAAACAATTTAGCATTAAATATTAATTCTCAAGAATTTTCTTGCAGAAAAGAAAAGAAAATGGAACCCATTTAGCACATAAAAAAGGATGACAAGGAATAAAAGGGTTGATATCTAAGTTTGTGAGTAATTTTTACTTCCTTATAACAACTTAACTAGATTTCATTTTTGTATTTTTTAAGTTTTTTTACAAAAATCATCATTGAATGTCTTCAAACAGGTGCTAACATACAAAGAAGAGTCATTAGACGAATTGATTGAAATTGGGTTAAATATGGGTTGTGAGTATATGTTGGCATATCAGAAATTAATTGTCGAATTTGTATGCATCTATCGATCTTGTTTTACTTAGCTCCGTCTATAATTAATAGAACAAAAACATCTTTTATATTAAATATATGACCTGTTATGGGGTATAAAACTTGCAGGAAATAAAGTATGGAACTGCACCAATAGATGAAATTTTGAAAGATGGCACGGTACATGGTTTTGAAAGAATGTGTATAGTTTATGAGTCAATTGTTGCTATGGTACGTCATTTTCCTTTTCAATTTAAATTGATGTATATTCTTTAATATTGCAATTTTTATGATTCTCACCAATGTATATACACTCATTTCAGTTTATTTATATGTTTGTAGATGGAAGGTGAAGAAGAAGAAAAAAATCAACACCATGAACAAAACATTCCTGAAAATAACCCAAGTCATGGAAGTAGCTCTAGCAGTGACAATAGTTCAAGCGAAGAATGATGATCACTATGTTTGGATACAAATGCAAGGCGTTGTATTTTTTGAAATATGTCTGTGAAATCAAACATTTTGTTTAATGTAATGGACATAGTGTCTTAATTGAAAGAGAAAGGGATACCAATAACTGTCCCATTTTGTATGATAAAGACTATATTATTCATATATATTATATATCATAAAATATGTTTTAATTTATTATATTGTGTTCTCCATTTTCGCTATTACATTCTCCATTGTCGTTCTCAAATGCACTAATAAAAATTTAATTCATATGAATATTGTTATGATATATATATGTGTCAAGTTTTGATGAATAATGAATTTTTAAAAACCACAATAATTATGATATGATATAAAAAATTAATCCAAACATCACATTCAAATGCATTAATAAGAATTTAATTAATACGAATATTGTTATAAGATGTGTCAAATTTTGATGAATAATGAATTTAAAACAATCACAATAATTGCACTGTCACAAGTCGATGTTTCTAAAAAATACAAAATAAAAACCGGTGCGTGTCAGTAACTATACACCGGTGTGTTTGTATTAAGAAGTGCATCGGTGCGTTTCTACGAACTATGAGCATCGAAAAAGCGTAAGGACCATCCTGACCATTCTGACCATATTCGTCATTTAGATAAGAGTAAGGACCATCCTGACCATCTTTGTCATATCTTTCTTCATTTTCGACACTACAGTATCCCACTAAATCCGCACAAATGCGTCTTCTACATCGATTTTGGTAGACTCTTAGGGTTTATTGTGTCTAAAGACATGATTCACCTTGATCTGCTCAAAGTCGAGGCTATCATTAATCCCCCCTCTCCATCTTCATTACATCAGCTACAGAGTCTATAGGGGAAGGCTAATTTTTTAAACCGTTTTATACCTAACTATGTCAAAGTGGCTAAAGGATTCACGTGATTATTAAAGTAGGGTGTCCCTTTCCTTTGGGATGAGATCGCCCAGAAGTATTTTCATGGTTTGAAGTCGTTTCTTGTCAACGCTCCTCTATTGCGTTCTCTGAACTATCATCGTGATTTTTCCCTCTATTTCTCTGTCGCTTTTAGCACAATTGCCATGGTTCTGGTTCAAGACAATGATGACGGTGACGAGCATGTTATTTACTATCTCTCTCAAAAACCTTTTCAATATTGAAACATGTTATGCCCATGTCAAGAAGTTAGCGTTAGCTGCATTTCAAGCGGTTCAGTGTTTTCGTCATTGTATTTTGTTGTGTACTGTGACTGTGATTTCTGAATGCAACCCCATGACCTCCATATTGTCTTGATAATTCTTGGGGGGGAAATACTCAAAGTGGATTTTTATCCTCCAAGAGTTTGATCTGTAATTTACTACTGCCAAGTCGAAGAAGTAATTAGTATTTTTCGATTTTATCTACCCCTTCCCTATGACTCTGCTCCGTTTGGTTGTGAAGAATGCATTCCAGATGATATGCTTTTTCTAATTAGCACACTCGATCCTTGGTGCGGTGATATCATCGTATATCTTTAGACTTACACTTTTAGATCTGAGTTGACGAAGGATGCTCGTCGATGCATCTACCATCAATTGCAACCTTATTGTATTTTCGGAGATACACTCTACCGCATCGGAGTCAATTCCATTCTCTGCCGGTGTTTGACTCTCGAGGAGGCTGAGAAAGTTTTGAATGATTGCCACAGTGACGCCTGTGGCGATCACATGTCTAGTTATGCCACTGCATAGAAGATTCTTCGTGTTGGGTATTTTTGGCCCTCTATCTTCAAGGACTGCATTGTTGCTGTCCGTAAATGTCATGATTGCCAGATCTATCAACACAAAATGCACGCGCCACCTACACATCTCCACCCTGTCATTACTGTTGGTCCCTTTGCAAAGTGGGGCGTCGATTTTATGACGTGTAACCCTCACTCGGCCGAGGGGCATGCTTATATTATCGTAGCTGTTGACTACTTCACCAAATGGGGTGAAGCAATGCCTACACTTGCCGCCGACGATAAGACAGCAGCTCAATTCATATTCAATCACATCATTTCTAGGTTTGGTGTCCCTCAAGCCATCGTTACTGATCATGGTTCCCATTTTCAGCATTATATGGTGGTAGAGTTGACTTCCAGGTTGGGCTTGCGTCACGACAGCTCAACGTTGTACTATCCTCGGGCCAATGGCCAGGTCGAAGCTGTGAACAAAGTTCTTGTTACCATGCTTCAACGTACGATTGGGATCCACAAATCCAACTGGCATCTCATGTTATTTTCAGCTCTCTGGGCATACCGAACCTCAGTGAAGGATGTGACCGGATTCACTCCATTCCAGCTTGTTTACGGTCTGGAAGCTGCCCTTCCGATTGAGTGTGAAATACCTTCGCTCAAGTTGGCTGTTGAATTACTGCCCAACACTTCACCACACTTCACCTGAAGAAGAGCGTCTTCTTTACTTAGAGAGGCTGGATGAAACTTGCCACTTTGCTCATCGAAGCATAGAAGAAGCGGGTCAAAGCCCATTTTGACCAGTTGGTTTCCCCTCGCTCCTTTGTAGAAGGAGACCTTGTCCTCCTGTATGACCAAGCTGATGATAATCTGGGGGCAGGGAAATTTCAACCCATGTGGCATGGGCCTTACATCGTTAAACGCATTTTGAAGAATGGGGCCTATGAGCTCATTGATTACGAAGGTCATCCTTTAGATCAGCTCAAAAATGGGTTGTATCTCAAAAAGTATTATGCATGAGTCATTCGTGCATACCTTGTGTACATAGGTGTTCTTTTCATTTTCGTACATTTTTTGGCTTGGTGTGTTTTGTGAACGTTTTCCTGCTTATTGGGTTGTTGCTTATTATGCAGATGTCTATTACCCCTTATGTCGGTTTCGCGGATGGTGCTTCCCCAGTACCCGGAACTTGTCTTCGGCAGCCTGGGTGATTTATGATCCTGCTGGTGAGTTGATAGACCTGCAAGGTATTTGTCTAGGACGAACTACAAACAATGTTGCTAAATATAATGTTGTCATTGCACTGTTAACCGAGGCGATTACCCTCAGCATTAGTGCATTGGTTGTAAATCTAGACTCACAACTTGTTGTTCTTCAACTTAATGGGCATTATTCAGTTAGAAACCCTCACATTTTAAGATTGTATTTACATGTTTGTTTGCTGGAAAGACATTTTGATTATATCACATATCAACATATTCCTAGACAAATGAATGCATTAATTGATACAGTGGCCAACATTGTATTGGATAGACATTTGTGTAATCTGTAAAATCATCATCACATGAGAGACTCATATCAAATAGGAAAATAGATATATATATATATATATATATATCGAATGTTTGCATCAGTGTGCACCATAAGAGTCAAAAAATATGTGTGTTTCTGTTACATCCTGAGACATCATGTCTCTCAAAAATATGCAAAAATAAAGCCTAGGTGTCTAATCGGCATGATGATCATGATAGCATGTCACTGCCGGGACAAGTCGCCTCAGCAAGCAGTGAACTCAGTTTGACACCCCTACAATGTGTCTCTGATATGACCAAGGAACATCGTCGAATCGCGTATAGTCTGGAACCCCACGACCGATTCCCTCTAAGTTGTGCACGATCTCCTCCTCCTCACCTTGAGGAGCAACATCAAAGTCCCGAGGTATTCGCCTCGCTATCGGAGACATCCCTGCAGGTCTCTCTAGGCCTACATCTGCAAATGCATGGAACATACATACCAAAAAAATCATAATGCTCATGAAAATTAAAAATGAGACTTACCAAGTGCTTCATCCCAATCCTCTCCTTTTGGGAGTGGGAGGTCCGGATCACCAGTGAAATCTATGCCAGAGTAGGGCCAATCCTCCACGACAATCAATTGTCGGCGGAGCCAATCAAAGAACTTGGGTCTCCAGGACATCTACTGACTACCCCCTGACCTTGGCATCAGATCTGCCCATCGGGCCATCCGTGGTTACAGTGCTGGCGGTGTCGGGACTATCACCTCCTGACACTGAAAGGTTGGTAGTCGTTCTAGGATGAACAATACCAGGATAGACCCATAACCGAATTGTTTCAATTTGGTCTTCTTGCACTTTTTCAGTTGACGTTTTATATTGATTGTTACTACCTCTGCCTAGTTGTAGATGGTCGGTATCAAGCAGTCTACAACAAGAAGTAGTTTTTTTTTTTGTTGCTTCGTGAGGTGCTTGTGATCCCGCAGCTCGTGTGATCGTGTGTAGCACTACCTTCAGTGCTAAATCCAGGATAGTTTGGATATCCACTTTCCTGCTTTTTGATCCTTTCCGTGCCCCTGGACATACCCTGTCAATTACCATGCTCATGTTCTCCATGGTAGGCCAGTTGCCGGTTAAGATTGGTGCTACTCCCCTCCGCGACAATCCTGTTATGAAATAGATATCTAAAACATCAATCTTGAGTTCCTGATCTCGAAGAATGATTTTTTCCTGATCCTCGTCCCAAATACTGATCAAGTATTACAGCAGCTCTGGTTGAGCTCTAAGGCATGGTGTCATGAAGAACTTTTTCAGTCCACAGTCTTTGAGAGCTTCCATGCATCTCTCATTCTCCATGGCAAGCTCATCCTCTTCACTATGTTCCTTTTCCTTCCACTTGATTAACATTTTGCCATTTTTTCACCTGCAAACATGTTCATATGGACATTATTAGCCAAATCCAAAGACAATATTTGTGAAATTTAGGCTTGCTCACTTGCATTGTAAGTTTTGAAAGGTCTGCGAGGTTGGTGTGACTGTTTTAGAAATAGTCGCGCCAATGGGCGTGCCCTTGTTCAAAAAATCGAATGGTTGGTGCGAGTCCGTGCTCGAAACTCGTGCCAACCGTTGTGCCCTAGTTTTCACAATTCCCCCCCTCAGAAATTAAAACTGAAATTTGTAGGTAATAAAAGAAGGCTTAAAATGTGGGGAAGGATGTTGGCTCTTACCTAGAACTGACGGATTCGAGATTGGTCTCCTGGATTACTCGCTATCGTCGCTGCAAAATCGCAATGTAAAATGGGTAACTATTACTCCACAAGAGGTAAAAGTGAAAAGTAATTGTTTTTTTATCATTTTTTGCATTTTATAACTTTTCATAACCCTAATTAGGTTTTAAGACATGTTTTTCGATTATTACATTATGTTATTTCGAGAAATGGGTTTTACGTTTGTTTCTTGTGCGGCGACAGGTCTTTAATGAGATAGCGATGAAGTCACGAGTTGTATTTTATACTTTTTCGGACTCGGTAAAAACACGAAAAAGTCACTACTGGAGTCATCTTTCAGCGCTTTTTTGACTCTCTAAAACTGAAAAGATTGCCAAGACTCTTGTCGTTTTGAACTCGTTAAATGGATGCGAGACGATATCTACCTAGTATACGTTTACCCCTTTTTCAGGTTGGGATAGATTATTTACGAAAAAGGAATACCCTAGCCTATCACGACTAAGAGGTTCTTTCAGACATTGTTTTCTACCTTTTCGGATCTGAGAGACTATTTACGAGAAGGGACATGCTGGATTTTTCTTTTCCGCTTCTTTTCAAACTCTCTAAACATGAAAAGACGTCGAGTTCTTCCTTTTTCAAACTCGTTAAACCGTGATGACATCAGACGTCGTCACCATGACGTTACTCGAGTTCCTCCTTCCTAGGGCTCGTAAAATGTATTAGGTTGGATTTGTCCTAAGGAAAAACTTACAGCGCAAGCATATGATATCCCCTTCAAGCTTGTTTTCAAAAATAATTGGGGTACTCGCCAGAAATGGTGGGGGAAAATTGAACCAGTTCTTAGTTGTGTCGGCAGTATGTCGCTCTTGAACATGACACTCGTCTGCTTTCGTGTCAGGTTGGGGACATCTCATTTCGTCATTTTTGCCTTCATGGGTTTGGGTAATCTATTTTGACCTCTCATCTGCTCTCTGCCACATCATCATGACCTCAGATCCCTTTGATGTCAAACTCTGCCATATCCAGAGTCGTGTCGCTGATATGTTCAAGAGAAGTTTGCCTCTGCAGTTTTCAACCTCCCTTTGATTCTCTGTTGTTCCTAATTCACTTTCATCATATTCCTTTGTCTTGTGTCAATGATGTGAGAAACATTATGGCCCTCCTTCGACCAGGTCACTTCCTGCCAACTTCAGCTCATTATCCAGGAAGTTGGTCTAGAGACTCCCTACCAGTACCTTGGAGCCTGCATGCCTCAATGGCAGGTTCTTCACATTCGACGACAGATCCACATCATTGGCCTTCGATCAAGTGATTATGCAGGTGTTCGACGTCAGCTCACTGTTCACATTCCGTGGATTGTACCTGTTGTACCTTGAGAGCCATTGTCATTATTGGTGGTTTCTCTCGCGCCTGTTAACAACTTTCATCATTGGCTGGTAATCAGGTGATATTCTTGCATGTTTGACTCTAGCTCACATATTCGCATGCTTGAATTTGTACTTGTTCGGGTCGATATGGAGCGCAAGACCCTGGGTTTTGTCTGATAAGACCCAGGCTGCGAGATATTGTGGTTTATCATGGCTTTATTACATGACTTTTTGATTGGATGGCTACGACCATACCTGAGTCTATTTATTGATCCTTACTGTTGGATGGCTGCGTCCATACCTTGGATCCTACTTTATATGTACTATATTATGGATGGTTGCACCCATGCCACATGTTCATGTCTCAGAGATATCAGTTGTATTTGTAATTGCAGGTTTTTCGACGGCGGTGTTTGGTTCGAACGCATTCTCGTAAAGCATTTCACCCCTTCCTCTCTCTTGGACCTCATGCCTTAGGGGGCATCTGTTACACAACATTTTGTCACCGTCCCTGCAATCCCCATCCTGCACATTGGAGGCTCATTTCTGTGATCAAAATAAAGTGTCATGCCTTGCAAATACCATCATTGCATCCCTTGCCATGAGGACAACATCCCTTCTGTTGACCATTTCCTTAACAGACCATCAGAAACACCTATTTTTGCCTTGGCACTGGTAGCCCGTTATGCCCTTGCGCCTATGAGGCAAATTAAAACTGGTCCCCGCGCCAGCTGGCGCTCTGTCTCGGTTAGCTGCCCGTGCTAATCTGTTTATGGAAAGTTTTTTAAAAATAGAGGCGAAGTTTCGATCATAACAACTTTGTGGGCGAGTCATAGGGAGTGGTTCGACTGAATAACCACGGCCTTCCTCCTTTGGCCTCTTATTTCCACCTTTTGGGGAAACCTCCCAAGGGATAAGGCCTCCCTTCCACCATAGTAGGGATCCCAACCTCCTCCTCTCCCTTTATAAATATAACCATCTTCCATTGATGTGCTAGCTGAACTGAACATATTATAGCAGAAAAGTTGAAGAGATTTCTATTCACTTTGCTAGAAAAGATAGAACAGAAGAGGCGCCTTATAGAGAGAGCTTAGGCTTGTGTCTTCATCCTGTGCGAATTCCCTTGAAATTCATCGAGACACACTTCGACTGAACCCTGCTGAAGGAGACTGCGACGTCAAGGCTTGGTTGTAACTCTTTCTTCTATCAATACATATGCATGACTATTATCTGGTTCCCATTTTGCGTTGATGTGTTTTATTTGATGCAATATGCTTAACCCTCCTTGACTGGTTAGTAGTTATGAATGAGATTGTTGTTTCGTATGCTGCTCTTGTTTGCTGATCTTTGTGCAGGTATCCAAGCATTGCTGTGAAAGGATTGTGACCCGCCAAGACAGGAATCAAGAGGCCACCACTACAACAACCATGACAACAACGTTGAACTCCAGGTAGGTTGATCCACCTCGTCTATTTCATTCATTAATTAGGAACCTACGCTCTAGCTTGTCCTTTTGTTACTAGACCCACTCTAGGGCTAGAGGGATCGTCTCTCTTCGCAGAGAAGATTTACCTTCATAACAAGCACTACCACTCAACTTCTTAAAGTTGAGCTCCATCGGTGTCGACACGGACTTACAGTCCACCATTCCAAATCTTTCAAGAAGCTTCACAATATATTTTCCTTGAGAAAGGAAAATCTCACCAGGTCTCTTCCAGACCTCCAGGCCTAGGAAATAATGCATCAGTCCTAGGTCCTTCATCTTGAACTCAGCGGCGAGCTCCCTTTTGCACTAATGAATGAGAGGGTCAGCACCTGTCAGGAAGAGGTCGTCCACATACAGCACGAGAATGAGAGGCTTTTCTCTATCAACCTTGAAGTAAAGGTTTGGATTAGCATTACTACGAGTTAAGCCCAGCTCCATCAGGTAGTTATCTATCCTCTCATACCAAGCTCTGGGTGCTTGCTTCAACCCATAGAGGGTTTTCTTCAACCTGCACACATGGGTGTCCCGATCCTGGACTTCGAACCCCAGAGGTTGCTCCACATACACCTCTTCCTTTATCGCTCCATGCAGAAATGCAGTCTTCACATCCATCTGATGAAGACTCCATCCTTGCATAGCAGCAAGGGCTATGATAGATCAGATGGTGGTATATCGGGCCACAGGTGAAAATATGTCATTGTAGTCTACGCCTTCCTTTTGAGAGAAGCCACAGACAACGAATCTTGCCTTGAAATTTTTAGCACTTCCATCAGACCCATGCTTGATCTTGTAGAGCCATTTCGAGGTGACAACTGCTTTGTCCTTCGGTCTTGGAACCACATCCCATACACCATTCTTCATTATGGACTCATATTCTTTGTGCATAGCATCCTTCCAGACTTGATGCTTTACAACTTCCTCAAAAGATCCAGGTTCAGATTGTATAATAGTACTCATGGCTGCTAGATACCCTTGGTATCTATTTGGCTTCTTGCTTTCATGGAATGTCCTTGGGGCCATATGTCGCTCGACATCCGCGAGAGTGTCCCTGAGCCATGATGGTCTCTTCCTCATCGAAGGAGGTGGATCAATTGGGTCCATCGGTCCTTCAGCATTGGACATCGTCTCATCCTTCAGTTCTTCTTGATTTCCAGGCCTTGCTTCAAGATCTTTCTTCGATCTCAGAAGATTGACTACTTTTCTCAGGGAAGCATCTTCTTCAAAGGTAACATCGTGGCATATCTCCACTTCCCTTTGACCAGGCACATAGACTCTATAGGCCTTCGAAGTTTCGTTGTAGCCCACAAGCATTCCCTTCTTTCCAGAAGCATCCAGCTTTCTCTTCTCCTTCGGTACATGAAAATAAACACGACATCCAAAAACTCTAAAATGTGAGAGGTTAGGTTTCTTACCAGAGAAAACCTCTTCGGGAGTTTTGGAATCCAGAGCAGAATGCGGGCATTGATTTTGTATGTACATGGCAGTGTTTGCAGCTTCTCCCCACAAAAACTTCGGTAGACCTTGGTCACATAGCATGGCATGGGCAACTTGCACAATGGTCTTATTCTTTCGTTTAGCAATGTCATTTTGCTCAGGAGTATAGACAGTTGTGGTCTCCCTCTTGATGCCAGCTTCTCTGCAAAAGTTCTTGAACTCGTTCAGCTCATATTCAGTGCTATTATCGGTCCTCAATATCTTAATCTTCTTTCTTGTTAGATTTTCCACCAAGGCTTTGAAGGTATGGAACCACATGAAAGCCTCTTCCTTCTTTTTCAAGAAGTATATCCATGTTTTACGAGAGAAGTCATCTATGAACGTCATATAATAAGAACATCCTCCCAAAGATATAACGGGCAACATGGCAGACATATCAGAATGTACTAATTGCAAGACATCATATGTCTTTGTGACGCTTGAGGGGAAAGGTCCCCTTGTATGCTTTCCTTCGGCACAACCCTTACATACACCGTCATGATCATTTGAGAACTCGGGCATTCCCGTCACCACCTTACTTGCTTCGGGAAGGGCCTTGTAGTGAAGATGTCCAAACCTCCGGTGTCATAGTTCAGTCTATCGGATAGTATCACACGTCATCGCTCCCAGTGGACTTCCTCCAACCTGGTAGAGTGTATCAACTCTAAACCCAATCGTGATAGCTTCCTTGAAACTATTCTTCCAGATGCGCACCTTCCCATCAATGAATGCCACATTGAAACCTTTGTCTTCCATGGCCGATATAGACACAAGGTTCTTCTTCAAATCAAGTACGTATAGTACATCTTGCAAACAGAGGACTTGACTTTGAGACAAGTGGAGCGTCACAGTCCCTGTTCCTTTCACAGGATATGTGGCATTATCTCCAAGGATAATTTCCAGAATAGTATCCTTCTCAACCATATCAGAAAGTGCTTCCTTGAACCCAGTGATGTGCCTTGAGGCACCACTATCTATCAACCAGACATCCATAGTGTTGGGTGGAGATGAAGCAAAGAGGGCAGATACAAGAATGAATTTATTTCTTTTATCAACAACATTTGATTCCTCATACTTGGAATTTCTCGACCTTTCAAAAGGTTGCCCATTTCCGCCGGAGGGAGCCTTCCTCTTCCCCTTGAACCTGTTGTTCCTTTGATTGCCATTCCTCTGGTTGTTGTTGTTTTTGTCATCATCAGGAGAATCCTTCTTGAAAGGGCATTCTCTAGCATAGTGACCTGCCTTGTGACAAGTGTAACACTTTCCTTTCTTTCCTTGGGCCCCTGCTCTTCCTTTGTTCCTTGGACCACCAAAGTTCTTCTTCTTAGTATGAACAGCGAAGGCAGCATTTCCTTCATTTTCATATTCCTTCATCCTTGTCTCTTCTTGTACGCATCTCGATAATACTTCGTCAAAATTAGGTATGACATTGTTATTGAGAATGGTAGTGTTGAATACATGCCATTCGGATGAGAGAAATCCAAGTGAGGTGAGAACCATCTCTCGGTCAGCTACTTTCTCCCCAATAGCCAGCAGATTATTCCTGATTTTGGTCAGCTTCAGAAAATATGATTGAACAAACTCATCCTTGTCTTTCTTTAGATTCTTCAATTGGTTCTTGAAGAATAGGACTTGATTCACATTTTTTGCCTTGGACATGTTGACCAACTTATCATACATCTCCTTGGATGTGCCTAGCTCAGAGATGTAGGCAATCAAATTCTTATGAATTGAGTCCCTTATCATCAGCTTTGCTTTGATTTCCCCCTTCTTGTAACTTGTTTTGGCAACAACAGTTGCAGTGGATGGAGGCTCTTGTTTTACCCCGCACATAGTCCATGAAATCTTGGTCTTCCAACACAAGATCCAATGTCATCTTCCAGGCATGGAAGTCATCATTCCCAGTCAATTTGTCATTAGTCTTAAAGCCATTGTAGTTAGAGGAATCCATGCTCTTCTTCGATGATTGCTACAAACTAGGGCTTTGTCTTCACCTCAGCTTTGATACCATGTAAATTTTTGTAGATGTTCTATGCTTGGTGCAACTTTACTTTTTATCCCAATATCAATCAGCAATCACATAAACAATAAAGTAAAATGTTGATAGAACATACCAATAGATCGACAGAAGAAAAGCCAAAATGTATAAGAGTGTTGGTGCGTTACAGTGGTCAGCAGGATGCTTCAGCCAGCAAAGTCTCAATACGGTCAGCCAACCAGAAGAGTCACACAACCCTCTTGGACAGCCAGATTAGTCAAACCCAAAAGTCAACGAAAGTCAACACTATCACAATCAATGGTCAACGCAAACAGCAGCAGCATCAAAGTCAACGCAGCCAAGTCAAAGTCAACGTCCAGCCTCAGGATTTGTGCGAAAAAATGTGGATTGAGGAAATCGAAATTTTCACCAAGTTTCGGGTCAGTTTGACCAAGCATTGACCAAAGTCAACACTGGTCAACTCTACGCTGAAAAACCCTAGGTCAAAAAACAAAAATATCTTTGTTGTGTTTCCCACGCGTGAATGAAGAAGAGCCTCCAATGTGATCGAACCAATCAGATGAGGAGAGAGAATGTGATGTGATGGATGAGTGAAAATGTCCTCCAACGTTGACAAATTTATATCCATCAATGAGGGTCTGTGACACAACTGCTGGGGCTCCAAGCCTTCAGGCCAACCTGCACATATTTTGAATAAATTCAAAATAAATGTTTTGCTCATTGGATCAAGACGATCTTTAGATCAATCTTGCACCGTTCCGAAAGAGGAGTCCAATAAAAATATTGGCATCTTCATCTGAGTATCACAACATGGAGTTTGGACCTAGTTGTCCAAAATTAACAGATGTCTTAGTCATTAATGAGATAGGATGGCCCACCTCATCAATTCACCTTTGCCTTTTGAACTTTAGGATCTTTTTTGAAATTTTGAAACTTTGGAACCATTATTACATATAAAAACATAAATTACATTTGAAATCAAATTTATTGAAAATACTTGCCTATTACCACTCCTCCAATTGTTGGATTTTATGCATGAAATGGGAGTTTGGTGACCTTGAAACCCTAATGACTAATGAAGGCTCTTAACTGAATGGAATCATGATGTATGTTGTATCTCAAGAAACAATCCCTTGGTTGTGGTAAGGAATCGGTGCTTAAGACATTTTATAAATGTATGTCACAATTACCATATCAAATGGCCTTTGTTTAACACCCTTGGAATTCAGTTACTTAATACCATCAATAATCTGATATAATGAAAGCCTTCACAATGCCATAAACTGTTGATATTTGAATGGAACAAAAAGAAGAACTGTAAGAGAAACTCAAAATGATATGTTGAAAACATAGAATCTACCACTTTTAAGTTTCAGAGGAAATTTGTGGAGGAAGAGAGAACTTAAAATAATATGCTATAAACATAGAATCTATCACTTTAAATTTCTATCAAGAGTTTATGAAGAGAGAAGAGATGAGGTGAAGGAGCGCAAATTAAGGTTATTTAACTCTTACTCACAAATGTAATTAAGAGACCGGCTACTACATTACTTCACTTCATCCAAAGAGGAATAGCCACAGAGCGAAACAGGAAAGACGTATCAACATCAACACGTGTAGGAAACTTGATCTTCTTTCCTTAATTTCTAAGAAAATTCAGTCATAAACTAATAGTCATCCAGAGGTCCAAAACTCGGAACCACTTTTCTTTATTTCTATCTACTAAAATACATCACAATGGTTCATAACTGCTGAACTTGAAACTATTCGACTACCTAAGTTGTTAATATAACTTGTACAATCATACTTGAGAGAGAAAATTCAAATTGGAAATATTGTTTGTTTGCTGAATTTGATGTTGCTGACGCGTCCTCCCGCGGTGCTGAGGTGGCCTTTCTGGTCATGATGTAGTGGTTGCACAGCTTTGTAACGACGCCTCCATGCCCAACTTGACCCAGTTTTCGTGCTCCTAACGGTGCCGCTATACGCTTTTCTGCCCGACTCTGCCTATGCCCCTGTGCTTCAAACGTTGTCACTTGTATCACCTGCTACTCGACTCTGCCTCTTCTCCTTTGTTCTGCGTCGGGTCACTTACCCGAGTTTCTCTGCCGTGTTCTGCCTATTTCTTCATTGCCAAGGAATTTCACCAGTTTCACGTTATAACCTCTTTTCTTCCTCTGACATGGTTTAATGCATGAAAATGCCTTACTTCCGGATCTGAAAACCTTTGGAATTCACTTTTGAAACTGCGTCGTATCCGCCCACACATCACATTTCACTGATTTTAGCTTGTCTTTGACACTTATCTTCTAAGTTTTGTGATGTGCGCTATGCGATCGGGTCCCACCGAGCATCGCATGTCGGATTTCAGAGACTTTATCACTTACCTCAGTGATTATCCTTTGAAATTCGCGATTTGCAATTTTGTGATCGGGCCCCACCACATCGCGCATCATGCTTCGGCGAGTATATCATTTACCTTAGCCCTTAACTATTAAAACTAGCAATGTGCGCTATGCGGTCGGGTCCCACTGGGCATTGCATATCGCACTTCAGCCAGTTTATCATTTACCTCACGTGCCTGTCTTTTGAAACTTTTGGTTTTCAGCTTGCGATTTAATCTCCGTCGTCCATCTCTCCGCTCCAGTTCTGCGCTTTGATCCCGACCGTCTATTTTCCCCTTTGCGCCTTCTCTAGAACTCTTAAGTTTTTAAGGGAAATGTGCCCTTTCTCTGCCTTTGGGAAATAAGTTCGTTTACTCCATGGCGTAGCCCTCCCAAACTGATTCAGTGTTCTGCCACGCTAATCCCTCTTGAGCTTATGAATGAGCTCGACTCGACCCTGTCCAGTGTGCAATTCCCTGAACGCGCCCTTCGGTCTGGCTCTTGAACTGTTCTTCACGTGACCGAGCCTGACTCGACCCACCTTCACATCTCATCACGTAATGTTAAATGTTCCAACATATAAATCAAAATTCTTCTATGACACAAACTTTTACATTTTCTAACGTATATGCTTTTTTGGTGTTTTGAAAAATATTTCAAAGGTAAATGAAAATGAGCCACAACAATGGAGATGATTGAAATGATGATGAAAACCTTTGAACGATGATACACAGCTTATTTGATGACATGAACCAGCAATTTAAAATTTTGGAAAGAGTGGAAACACTCCTAGACCTAATGCCCAGTGACCAAATTTTTACTTAAAGATTTAGTGAAATGATAAAAATTTGACTTAGGGACCCTATTAAGGCATGATAAGGGTCCATTTAATCACTGGTGACAGGATGCAAAGACTGACACTAACACGCTCTACTAACCCAGTCTATAATCAGGTCATTGTAGGATATTGGGCATAACTATTTCTTGAAGAATCCAATATTGATCAAACCAACGGGGTTGGAAAGAGGACTCATAGGGCTACCACAGGACGCAATTTCAGACCTTGGAGATATGAAATTACATAGGTATAGTAGATTCAATACCGAGCTTCTAGAAGGCAAGAAAAATTATGCATTCAAGGATCACTGTAGTAAGGACAACGCTTCAATAGTCAAGGGTAATTCTGCTACAACATGGTATGTATGATTAGTGTTTGAATTTTAATTTAAATATCATCTTTGACATGTGTTTATGCAAGACAATGTAAGTATTTTGTATGTATGTTTGATTGGGTTTCGTTAATAAATGTTGAACGTATTTACATTTGAATTTTGAATATTTCTCTGACATATCGTTTGTAGGACAGTGTAAGTATTTTGTTTGTACATTGGTTTGGGTCTTGTTCATTAATGCATGTGTAGGAAGGAGGACACAATAGGACAACTTAGACACATACTAGAAGGACAATGCAACGCCAAAGTACCATTACTTGAAGCAAGCACAACCATACCTCAACAACTGCTAGTGTTCAAAGAAGTAGTATCAAGTCAAGTATCAGGTCGTGTCGAAACTCAGTATTGTAAAAATCATCATTGCAAAATTGTAAGAGTCATTATTGTAAAAGAGTCAATTTTCCTAGAGTTGGAGAGGATTGTTGGGAGGCATGTGTCATTGTTGGATAATGTTATGGTTGGGTTGCAGGTCATAGTGTGATTGGGTGATTGGTCTAGTTCAAGAAAGTCATTGTGAATCACATTGTATCGTGGATCATTGTCCCTGGTACGGGAGTCCGCACTCGTCTTATTTCTGATCATTATAGGGTGGAAAGGAGGTGCTAGGTTTGTGCATGAAGTCACCTACAGGTTGGATCCTGTGAACACTTCAGGGTGGTAGGTTGGTCTAGGATGTTGGGGCATCCATTTAGTTGACTACTGAAGAAACCAGAGCATTGGCGCATCCTTCCAGTGGGAAATAGAGAAGAATGTTGTTTTAGAATTCTAGGAAGTTGTACCTTTCATTTTAGTTGGGGCTGAAGATTAAAGAATTTATTAGAAAATCATTCGGTGGTTTTTGACCCGGAGGGGGTTTTCCACCTAAAATTCGTGTGCCTATTGTGTTCTGTTATTTACTGTTGTTACTGGATAAACATCAAGAATAATTGAAGATTAACTAATGCTCTGAAAAGATTTAAAAGTGCTAATTGATAAGAAATATTAATTCACCCCCCCTCTTAGTATTTCCAACAGTTAGTTTCCCAACGAGAAAAGTATAAAGGAAGGGCTTGGGGTCATTTGGAGGGCACACACATTGCAGAGCACTGAAGCTAAGTCGAATCTCTGGGGCAGGGTTTGCTAAGGAACTAGATGTGAGTTTGCAGTGCAGTGAGGAGCAAAGATCGGGAAGGGATGATCTGATCCAAGACTGAGAATACAATAGCAGAGAGGCAGCTTGTACCAGGTAACGCAGAGGCCAGCCAGAGGGATGCAGTCTAGCCAATATCACGCAGAAGATTGTGAGCTTGCGTAAGCCCAGACAGGGTGACACAGGCCCAACTAGGGCAGCGCAGAGGCAGCGCAACACCAGTTAGGGTGATGTAGTGGGTATGTTGGCTAGTAGGGGCCGACGCAGAGGCTGTAGAGGCAGCGCTGAGGGTTCCAGAGGGCCAGAAAGGGCTCGAATTCGTAATTCCTTGGTGAGGGTTTGATTAGCCATATTTTCTGTCTCCGAGTGAAAGGTACACCTGCCATGTATTTTCTCGGTAGGGCAAACCATTACTGGTGCCTTGAATGTTGTATTTGGATTCTGCATAATAATAAAACCCTCTAGAGTTGTTGCACCGGTTTTTCCGACGACATTTATCCGAAAAATCTGTGTAATTTTGTCACATGTGCATGTTGTTCAGTAAATGATCTGTAGATGTGTAGGCTGTAGTTTTTATTTTCTTTAATGTTTTTCTGAATACTTCAGATTAATAACTTGTTAATTAATCAAACAAGTAGGTGAAGTAGATCAAGACACTGCAGTAGGGTTTTTGTTTTGAAACTTTCACATGGTATCAGAGCATTGCAGATCAAGTTGATCCACCAGCAGAGTGGCTGAAGATAATTGCTGCAGGAAGACAGCTGAAGCAACAGAGATCTAGAAGAAGGCAACACATCACCAAGAGGGACCCAGAGCCATCTAAACGACGCAGAGGCAACACAGAGCCTTATAGAGTGATGTAGGGGCAGCCTGCATTGCACAGATGCTACGCTGAGCCAGTCTGCGCACATAGAGGCTGACGCAACACCAGGAGGGTGACACAGTCCGTGTGGAGAATTGTTGTGCAATTTGCCAAAGTCTGGAAGTGCAACTTCTGGTCTTCAGAAGTTGATGGTGTGGCATAGGTTCTGTCGGTGCATAACAGTGCTTAGCAAAGGTGACAAAAGCGGGAGGAGAATAATCGCTCAACAGATTTTTGTGAAATTTTCAAGAAGGAAAATATTACTGCAATACTTGGTTTATTTCTCCTACTTAAGAGATAAGTTATTTACAGATGCTTTAGTAAATTCTGAAATAAACACATTTGCAGATATTCACTATCATCAAGAGCATAAGAACAAAAAGATAAGTTACACAAGTAGCACAATAGAAACAACCATATGAACATAATTATTTTTGGACAATTGTCCCCGAAAAAACCCAATGTGGGAAAACCAGTGCAGCAGATGAGGGTTTTGTATTTATTTTAAAAAATGGAATGTACATTTACAAGAATCTGATGAGTAGAGAAAAATTAGCACAAACACCTGGTTGAATTTTCTGGAACCTCCAGACAAATTTCAGACCCTCGAGGTGACCTCCTTCACCCTCTGCGTCATCTAGAGTGAGAGCTCTGCGCAGTCTCTCCCTGGACTGCATAACTCTGCGTGGAGGGGGTCTTGCTACTGATCAACTCACCCTTCCCTTCATCCTCCAGACTTCTGCTTTCCGATAATTGATTCCTCCCTGCTCCTTCTGCTTCTGCAACCCTGCCTCTACAATCTCACCCACTGAAATCGAATTCTCCTACTTCATAATCAATTTCCTTCGGGTACTGAGAGTGTCCCCAGCTTGATTTCCAAATGGCCCTCAAGTCTCCTCTTATAGTCTTCTCGCTGATGAATCAACAGCCAAGAGTATATCGTTAATCAATGGCTCAGATTAAAAGATGACTTGATCTTTGTTTTCTAGAAGATTCACACTCTGATATATTAATGCCCTTTAATTATTTAATTTCCCTAAGTTTAAACATAGGGTCTACATTAAAATAATTAATTATTTTAATAAAGTCATATCCGAGTGGAATTTCCACAAACGATTTTTGGGTTCTCTGGATAACTGTTGTCCAAGCCTCTCTACCAAAAATGAGACTTAGAACACTTCCCGATGCTATAGAAATCAACACTCCCTCTTAGCGAGGAAGGTGTTTAAGAAAGATACCATTGTACTACTCTGACTCTATAATATCTGTTGCGCTGATGTTGTCCTGGTTGTTGCCCCTCATCTCTGTGTTGCTGCTTCCTATACTGCTGCCTTGTGACACTGCCTTTGCCACTGCTGCATCCGTACTGCATCTCCCTCTGCTTCTAGAGACCACCCTTTCCTCTAATGGAAGGGATTCTTGACCATCCCCATCTTCTCTCTGAAGTAAGTGAATTTGATCTTACTCAGAGCCTTTGTGAGGATATCTGCTACCTGTTCTCCTGTAGGAGTGTATCGCAATAGTACTGCTCCTCTTTGGACATAGTCCCTGATGAATTGGCAGCGAATGTCAATATGTTTCGACCGGTCAAGAAACGCAGGATTTTGAGAGAGCTTAATGCAACTATGATTATCACACATAATCTCAGTCGGTTCCATCCATCTCTTGAGCAGGTTCAAGAGCAACTTGCAGAGCCATATGGCCTTGCACGAAGTGGTGCTTGCTGCCATGTACTCTGCCTCAGTTGAACTTAGTGCTGTGGATTTCTGTTTCCTGCTGCACGAGGAGGTCATTCCTAATCCGAGACTGAAACAATACCCACTGGTAATTTTCCGATCCACTGTGCTTCCAGCCCAATCTGCATCTGTGAACCCACTTAACTAGACCTCATTGCCCTTAGTGTACTTCAACCCATACTCAACTGTCCCTCTCAGATATCTGAGAATATGTTTGGTTGCTGCCCAGTGAGCCCTCCTTGGTTCACCATGAACTGATTGAGAGTATTCACTGCATAACAGATGTTTGGTCTAGTATTGACTAGATACATCAATGATCCGATGAGCTGCCTGTAGAAGGTGGGATCAGCCTCATCATCCCCTGTTGTGTCTATCTTCTTCCAGTTAGTAGTCATTGGCGTGACCATGGGTCTATAGTCTTCCATCTAAAACCTTTTCAGGATTTCTGTAGTGTATCTTCCTTGCCCTAGGAAGATTTCTCCTTTCTGTTGCTAGACTTCTAATCCAAGAAAATAGTGCATCTTCCCTAGGTCCTTCATGTTGAATTTCATAGCTAGATTCTCCTTGCAATCTTTGATGAGCTTGGATGATCCTGTCAAGAACAGATCATCCACATAAAGTACCAGAATAAGTGGCTCATTTCCTACTCTTAAGTAGTAGAGGTTGGGGTCTGTGTCACTCTTGACGAACCCCATCTTCTGCAAGTAGTTATCAATCCGCCCATACCATGCCCTGGGGGCTTGTTTTAAACCATATAAGGCTTTCTTAATCCTAAAACATGACTCTTATGTTCATGTGTCTCGAAGCCCTCTAGTTGTTCTATGTACACTTCCTCCTTTATCACCCCATTCAAGAACATTGTCTTGACATCCATTTGGTGAATCTCCCATCCCATCTGTGCAGCCAGAGAGATGGCGGATCTGATAGAAGTGTAGCGAGCTACTGGGGCGAAGGTTTCCTCATAATCAATGCCTTCTTTCTGTGCATACCCCTTAGCTACAAATCTTGCCTTGAATTTCTCTATGCTACCATCTGCAGCATATTTGAACTTGTAGATCCACCTGGATCCTACAACTGATTTGTCCTGTGGTCTAGGAACTACTTCCCAGACATCATTTGTCATGATGGAGCTATACTCATCCACCATGGCATCCACCCACACTTTATGCTATGTTACTTCCCGAAAGGTGGACATTTCACCAACCTGAGCTACCAGTGCCTAATATCTATCTGGTTGTTTCCTTATCCTCTTTCCTTCTCTAGGGGCCGCAACAAATTCTTCTGCATCCTTAAGAATTTTTTGAATTTCTCTGCTCGGTCTACCATCAGTGGTGGGCGGTCTTACTTCTCCTTCTTGTTCTTCTTCGAAGGATATCTCCTCAGAATCCTTGTGCCTTGGAGTGGCACTTGATTCATCCTTTGTAGGTCATTGAAGCTGTACTAGAGGATCCTCCTCAATCTGCGTATCTGTGGATATTTCCCGAGATTTCCTGAAGGCTCTCTCCTCCAGGAATTTTACATCCCTTCTTACCATGATTTTCCTGCTCTCTGGGATATAGATGCGATATGCTTTCACATTCTCACTATAGCCCATCAGAAAACCCTTTTCTGCAGCCTGATCCAACTTCTTCCTCTTTTCATTTGGAACACAACAGTACACCATGCTGCCAAATATCCTGAAGTGGCTCACCTCTAGCTTGCTGCCTGTGAACACACTCTCGGGAGTCACCTTCCCCAAGGCTCTATGGGGAACTCTGTTCTGGATATATGCTGTTGTATTGCAGGCCTCTGCCCATAAGAATTTGGGCATATCTTGGTCGTACAGAATTGCCCTAGCAGCTTCTATTATGGTTCGATTCTTCCGTTCTGTAACTCCATTTTGCTCTGGATTGTATGGAGTTGTCCATTCTCTCTTGATGCCTTCCCTTGCATAGAAATGGGTGAAGTCCTTATCAATATATTCTCCACCGTTATCTGGCCACAAATTCTTGATATTATTTCCCGTAGAATTTTCCAGCAATGCTTTGAAATCTTTGAATCGATCAAAGACTTCATCTTTGGTTTTCAGAAAATAGATCCAAGTTTTTCTGGAATGATCATCAATGAAGGTGGCAAAATATTTTGCACCATTGAGAGCAGTTGTGGACATTGGATCGCAAATGTCAGAGTTTATTAACTCCAATACACTTATGGTTCTATTGCTGCTTCTTGGAAATGTTGCCTTAACTTACTTCCCTAGTACGCACTCCTTGCAAACTTCGTTTTTCTTCATGTTGAGTTAAGGAGCCCCTATGCCAATATTTTTGAGAATCCCCAAGGCTCCATGATGTAGATGCCCCATCCTTCTAAGCCATAATTCATTCAGATCTATGTTTTTTGTACTGCCAATCAGGGCCACCTGAGATTCAATTTGGAGCTTATATAGCTTGTGACTCCTTACTCTAATTTGTGCCTTTTTGCTCCAACTAGGGTGTTTTACATACACCTTATCTCTAATAAGGTATACGTTATAGCCCTTGTTCTGAAGTTGAGACACTAAGAGTAAAATCATCCCCAACCCTCGTACATGCAGAACATTCATGGCTCGAATCTTGTTGCCATCTTCGGTCTGAAATGTTATGGTACCTCTCCCAATGGGGGTACATTTTGCCTTGTTTCCCTTAGTTATCTAGAAATTCATCTGTTCTTCTTGGTAGCTCGGAAAACATTCTCGAACCCCTGTCATGTGAGCAAATGATCCACTGTCAATATACCAAACACTTGGAGGAGTTGTGCTCGACAAACAAGCAAGATCCTCCTCTAGTCTGGATACCAACACTTTCATGTCGTGTTCCCTCTGCATTTCTGGGTGCTCTGGAGGACTGTGTGAACCCTTCCGGATGATGGATCTCTGGTCCATGGCAGATCTCCCCTTTCTGTCTTTAGCCCTTAGCTTTGGTACCATGTGAAATTTTCAAGAAGGAAAATATTACTGCAATACTTGGTTTATTTCTCCTACTTATGAGATAAGTTATTTACAGATGCTTTAGTAAATTCTGAAATAAACACATTTGCAGATCTTCACTATCATCAATAGCATAAGAACATAAATATAAGTTACACAAGTAGCACAATAGAAACAACCATATGAGCACAGTTATTTTTGGACAATTGTCCCCGGAAAAACCTAATGTGGGAAAACTGATGTAGCAGATGAGGGGTTTGTATTTATTTTCAGAAATGAAAGTACATTTACAAGAGTTTGATGAGCAGAGAAAAATTAGCAAACACCTGGCTGAATTTTTTGGAACCTCCAAACAAATTTCAGACCCTCGAGGTGAACCTCCTTCACCCTCTGCGTCATCCAGCGTGAGAGCTCTACGCAGTCTCTCCCTGGATTCTGTAATTCTGCGTGGAGGGTGTCTTGTTGTTGATCAGCTCACCCTTCCCTTCATCCTCCAGACTTATGCTTCCCGATAACTGACTCCTCCCTCCTTCTGCTTCTGCAACCCTACCTCTACAATCTCACTCACTAAAATCGAATTCTCTTGCTTCATAATCAATTTCCTTTGGGTACTGAGAGTGTCCCTGGCTTGATTTCCAAATGACCCTCAAGTCTCCTCTTATAGTCTTCTCACTGATGAATCAATGGCCAAGATTATATCGTTAATCAATGGCTCAGATTAAAAGATGACTTGATCTTCATTTTTGAGAAGATTCACACTCTGCTCTATTAATACCCTTTAATTATTTAATTTCCCTAAGTTTAAACTTAGGGTCTGCATTAAAATAATTAATTATTTTAATAAAGTCATATCCGAGTGGAATTTCCATAAAGGATTTTTGGGTTCTCTGGATAACTGTTGTCCAAGCCTCTCTACCAAAAATGAGACTTAGAACACTTACTGATGCTATAGAAAACAACAATTTTGTGCCAACAGGAGGGTGATTGTAGAGGACTGATTCACTTGATTTGACGGAGGATTTCCGAAAGAGAAATCAGTTGTCAGAGGGAGCAGCTACTCTAGAGGGTTTCTATCGCCAAGAAAACCAGATCAGTCTCTTGTTGAGTGTTGCAGCAAGAAGAGGGAGAAGAGTACCTGTTTCGATAGATTTGAACTAGTTGGCCAAGTATGGACTGCGTGATTGGGATAGATTAGACAGTGTGTCCAACTTCGCGATCAGGAAGGCCATAATCCTATCAGTCCTGGAGGAGTACAACATCAGGGAACATTGAAAAATGTCGTAGTTGTGCTTACCGATGCAAACGCTCTGCAAAATCTTAACGAGAATCACGCATGGTCAAAGCGCTTGATCATGGATGGGGTGAAGGATCACGTGGTCCCACACATTGCCGAGAAGAAGACGACAAATGAGGTGTTGACAACTTTGACCACGGTGTATCAGGGGAGCTTCGTCCAACATAAGATGCTTATGGAGAACCAAATGAGGATGTTTCGGATGCACAAAGGGGAAGAGGTCGATCCATTCCTCTCCAGATTGCAGACTATTAGGGATCAAATGATTGCCATGGGGGCAACTCCGGATGAAGGAATCTTAGTAAGGAGAACCCTGAATATTGTCACTGGTGAGTGGGAGACCTTTGTCCAAAGCATTTTGGGCAGAGCACAATTCCCCAATTGGGGTGACATGTGGATCGTCCTTCGAGAGCAGGAGATCTGACGGATGACCAAGAGGGAATTCAGCACCAGAAGTAGCAAAGTGAAAAAGGAGGAGGAAGAGGATGCAACCCTTGCATCAAAGGAACGACGACAGCAAGGGAAGAAGAAGAGGGACCTATCAAAGGTCTAGCGCTTTAAATGTGGTGAACTTGGACACTTCGCCAGCACTTGTCCTCACAGGAAGGACAAGGAATCTTCTGATTCCAAGGCAACAACAGCTAAAGGGGATAGTGGTAGTGAGGATGATGTGGCTATGAGTGCTCATGTACCTTAAGAGAAGAGGTGGGACGACATAGATCTGTAGAGCAGCTACATATGTGGCGGGATCCTTAAGGTGCCCAAACACTTGGATCACATACTAGTTGTTAGGGTTCTATAATAATAGGGTTCATAAAATTTTGAATTGACTTTGATAGTATTGTAAATATGTACATTACTTGCTTTTTGCAAGTTATTTTCCCATATTTTGAACAAATGAAAAATAATAAAAAATAAAAAAAGAGGGTAAAATGTCCTAAAAGAAAAATCAAAGGACTTAGAAAAATATATACCCCAAAAGAAAAAGAAATAAGACCTGAAAGTGAGCAAGTCCAAATGCCACTACTTTTACTTTCACTACAAGAATAATGATTATGTGCAGAGTGTCAATAAATGCCATAATCCATGATCAGTTACACAATTTAATCTTAACTTTTCATGCTTTCAATTTCATGTTTTAGATATAGAAAATAAAGATTTGTCAAACAGTTTAAACTTGAAAAATCAGTAGATAGGTAGAGAATAATGAGAAGCTCAACAGTTTAATCTGAGCCCTCGGATGAAATAAGGTAGATCTAGATAGTTTTATGCTTTGAAAGAAAATGTTTTAAGGTTGCAAGCCTAAATGCACCTGCAAATTGAAGAAAAAATGTTAGAAATAAAGTTGGGTAGGTAGAAAGCAGTGGAGAAATCATGTAAATAATACATCATTGGGAAAAATCACTAATTTTCTCTCCCCCATAAGTATTCAGTATTCTAAGCTATCAGTCAAACAGGCTCAGAGCATTTCTCTGACTTTTGTTGGCACCGGACCCAAAGCTCTATGACTAGTTAATTAAAAATATTGAGTTCTTATGTTAAATCCTCATTTATCATCATTTACCCTTCATTCATACATCAAAACCCTTTTTTTCTAAGTAAAGATACATTCTTACTTAGTAAAATTGTAACCCTAAAATAATTAACTTCATCCCTTCAAAAACATTCATAAAAACCCTCAAAATTTCATTTATCCTAAGTATTAGTGAAAAAAATATAAAGATGCTCAATGCTTGATTTTATACTATACTTAGAGATAATATGTATTTTGTTTTATTACACTACCCTTTCATATTAACCTTTAACATACTTCTATTAAATCCCTAAGAAATACCCTCCCATACTTATTAATTCCTTATATCTAAATACCCCAAAAAACCCACTATTATAAAGTTTTGACCAAAGTCTATTATCCCATGTGCGCCAATAAAAAACCCAAATTATGAAGCCCTTTGGTCTAAAAAATATCATTATTCATGTATTCCGCCCCTATAGTCTTTAAACCATTGAAAAAGGTTTAAAACACTATATAATATATATTAACTTGCCCGCTTATGTTTTATTAAAACAATTAACAAAGGTTTTAAATAAAAACGTTAACCACACCTATATCATTATTAAAACAATTTTATATATGTTTTAAACCATATAACCCCTGCCACATAATAAACCCTTCTGCATATAACCAATCCCGGTCCCACCTTTCCACTTCAAAGCAACTCTCGACACGATCTCAGCCATTCGCATTAAACCCTCAGATCTGACGGTCGACGTCTAATATCGCGCAAAATAGATGCACGATCGCCCAAACTCCAAAGTCGCGCGAAATAGGCAGTTTTGTATTTCCTCTCTCATCCACGTGGTTGATCATTATTGGATCACGTGGATTGGACTTGAAACCACTTACCACTCGACATCCATGCGATAACTATCCGCGGTTTTCATCTGTTCCAACTCTGAAACCACCCTCCCGCTTGACTAGACCTGCATTCAATGTGATTCAAACATTTTGATAAAACCTTTGGTAAATGCGTTAATTCAAATATCATTCACGTTTAAACATTGTATCGCTTCCCTGATTGATAAAACCCTACTAAAGCCCCTAGTTTCCATTTTAACGCCCAAAACCTCCAAAATCTTCCAAAACACACCCATAAATATTGATGAGGAGTTACGCCTTACTCCAAATAAGCTGTTGAAGTTATCAAATCGACCAGAAACTGAAGAAACCATTTTAAAGCCGATACCTGCATTCAAACAGGTATTCTTCTGAGTTTTAAACTTGCAACCAAATTTAAAAACCTTTTTTAAAGAAAGAGAAAACATTTCAAAGTTAAGAAATTGAGTAGTTAAATTACCAAAAAGTCCCAAAAACAGGCCAAACTCTGGCAAAATTTTCCCAGGAACCCTAGTTGTCTGTTGCGCGATATTTTCAAGGAAATTTATCAATTATTTACAGTTTAATGATCAATTTCAAGCTCTAAAAGGCTAGAAATCCTCTGCATGTACCCTAATCTTCTGTAAATCCTTTTTCAATAGAGTTTTAGTCCATTTTTTCAGTCAAAAAACTAAGAAAACCCCTGTTTTCTGTTGTATACCCATTTTTAAAGCCTCATAACTTCTTTGAGAAACCTAATTGGGCATAAAATCCCAAAAGAGACTATTTTGCCAAATTTGCCCAATCAAGCCTTTGTTATACTAAAATTGCCTCTGCAAACTGTTTAAACTTGCAGAAGCCAATCAAGATGCCTAAAAAATAGAGTGTAAACAAGCCTGAAGGTTCTAAAACTCCTAAACCTACTCCTGCCATGACTCCAAATACTGCAATTGTAGTCAATTCATTACAACCCCCAGTTCTTGATATTGAGCATATTCCCCTAGCTGATATTGACTACAAAATAGCTGATCCCATAGTTGAATTCAATCTGTTAGATATCTATAACTAGTGTTTTGAGAAATATTTAGATGATCATGAAGAAATTCATATTTGGGAGTCCAATCTGCCTAAATATGTAGTCCCTCTAACTCACCCTTGTTAAGAAATTATCAGATTATGTCACCAGTACTATATTCCTGAACAAAGAGCTATTGTGAATGCAAATAAAGAGGTCCTATTTACCATCACTACAGAGTCAATAAGCCAAATGTTGCAGCTTCAACCAGACCCCCAAGCAGTTCCTTTGTCTATTGAAGCCCTCACTAAGCTATACATTGGCCTAGATTTCCCTAAAAGATTCATGATTTTTCAGACTTTTATGCCCCTGCATGTTGAAATTCCCAAATTAAATCCTCCATATTCAACTGCCAAGTTCCCTGAAGGCTCAAGGCATGTAATCTCCATGCTTTCTTTCATACTTGGGTATTTCACTGATGAGCACACTGATGAGTCTATCTTGGGATTTTTGTCCACCTTTTCTCTCGGTCAACTGCCCTCAGTTATCTTTGACTATGCTGGTTTCATTGCTGATAGTATTCACTATCAATTGACTAATTTACAGTTGGAAGGAGTATTCTGATATACCTCCTATCTTTTGCACATGTTTCTTTTCTTCCAATCAGAGAGCTTTCCAATTTCACTTCAAAAGTTGGATATAGAAGGAAAACCTATATCAGTTATCTTTTGGACATCCATACTCAGAAAAGAAGGCACAAATTTCAGTTATTCAGAGTTTGCAAAGTTGTTTTTACATCCAGTAGCCACCATGTTGACTAAAACAGAGCAGCCTAGAATAGGTGAGGAAATGAAGAAAATATTGCAGTTATCATAACAAAGAAAAGTAGGTGATTGGTATTTGTATGAGAAATTCACTGAAGTCAGAGTTTTTGGTTCTAACTTGTTGCCTTACAAGTTACCCAAGCATCCATCAATGAGGATCTTTGCCTTGGAGTACATCAGGCAGATCCTAAATTTTGATTCAATTAATTTCATGGCAGCCAAAAATAAAACCCAATTTAAACTCAAAAATCAAATTAGGCCATTCATATGTAATCATAGAGATGCAGAAAATGAAGCAGCAAATCAACTACTGGAATATAAATTAGAAGAAATTTTCCCATGGAATTATGATCCACAAGGGATCTTAAGTAAACTAAGGGTAAAATGTAAATTGACACCCTTTATCCATGGATCAAAGCTAGAAATAGAGAAGTTTGCTAATCAAATTGAGTGGGTTGAAAACACTTTAACAGAGGCAGTAAACCAAAGGAATACTAGTCACACTTTGGAAATTGCCAAATAGCTAGAGACATCCACTAAGAGAATCAGAGAAGAGGGAGCTTATACTGCAGAGACTACAACAGAAACAAAGTTCAAGATCATTTACAACAAGAGGCCAAAACTGGATACAACAGCTAAAAGTAAAGTAACAATAGATGTTGAAGAAACAGAGCCCTTGAATACCAACACTGATTTTCCAGAGACCAATGTATCTGTTGTAGTTATTAGTGAGTCAAATCAAAATCAAGAACAATTGAATAATGAAGAGACACAGATGATGGAAAGGCAGCAAAGTATGGAGGCTTCTTCCTCACATTCAGCTGAGGAAAAGGATTTGGATATTAAGGAAAAATACAAGCAAATCAAATTGAAGAATGAGGAAATCAAAACTGAAATATATTCTTAGTTTTTGAAGCAAAAGCCAGGTAATCAAAACAGATTCCTATCAGCATTTGATTATTCAACTAAAAAATTGATTATGTCAATATTACAGCCCACAATATCAGTGCCAAAGATAGTCGCTGACTATAAGAAAGTTGATATGGAAGTAGCTACAAACAAAATCCATGAATTGGATCAAATTGAGTTTCATAGGCAAACCTCAGAGATGTTGCATTCCACAGTCACAACAAAAGCTATGAGTGCTCATAAGCTTCAAAATACCATCTCTAATATGCAAGATCAAATGAAGATGGATAAATCTTTATTATATGCAAAGGATCTAAGGATAAAGGCCTTAGAAGATTTAGTATTGCAGCTAGGATATCACTCTACAAACATCAAAGGAGCAGAAGCATTAGTAAAGAAGAAAAATGAGGATATAGCTGCCTTGAGGAAACAACTCAAACTTCCTCAAAGTGAGTATCCTCAGACAAAGGAAGTTTTATAGGATCAAAAGGAAAAATATGAAATGATGAGTTTAATACTTCAACTGACAGCTCAAATTAAGGAATTGGAAGTACAAATGGACCAACTTGTCCAAGAAAAGGAGATAGTAAAATAACCAATGATTCCCACAGTCATCCCAGTCATCACTGCAGTAGTGCCTTCAACTTTAGGAGAAAAGTTGGCACCCAAAGAGCCGCTGGCCACTGTCGTGTCAGTGACTTCTTCAACAACTTCAGCCACTGAATCCTCTACAATAGTGTTGCCACTTACAGATGAAAGCAGTCAACTAGTAAAAGCAATGGAAGAGATGTCTTTGAAGACAAATGAAATTAACAGGTTGACAAAGATGACTGAAAATCTTGAGAAGACAAACAAATCAACTAAGATAGATGCTAAAATACATGAACAAAATGCCCACAAATTGAGTGAAGAGGTAAAGAAGCTACAAAAATAATTAACTCTCAAAGATCAGATATCTTACATCAAAAATTACATATGGAATAATGTAATTGAAGTCATCCATGATGTGTGGCCTTCAATTCAGGTAATTTTTTAGCAGAGAGAGTTATTATTGGCAGCCCAAGCAAAGATCCAAAAGACACAAGCTGATTTAGCTGATAAACCAGAACAAGTTGTAAGATTAATCAATTTCCTCAACAGTAAGAATAGACAGGAACTGGAAGAACTAAAAATCAATGACATGACAACAACTATCCTAGAAATTAGGAAAGTTACCACCAAAAGAAATTTAATTTGGCAGCTTGAAGAGAAATGTGAAGGTATGAATATTGCTATAACCAGATTCATGGTTAAATTCACCAATTTAAGGCAAAAGGGACTTCCTGATATCATGGTTATTGATAAGTTAATGCCTCAAAATGATTATGACAAGAAGATAAGATAATATGCCAAGGAGCAGGTGAACAAGCCAATAGGTCTAGGCATTCCCACAGGAAAAGTATTGCCAAAAAGTTTTGAAGATTTGTTTTATTTGCAGTATGAGATCAAGCACTTATTTGTCATCAAGCCCACATTTGCTAGGTACACTGAAGCTGATGAGAATTTTAGAAAACTCAAAAATATTCAAATTCCTAAAAATGAGGATTGGCAAGCATTGATTGATTTATTATGAAGAATGCAAGACAAACAAATGAAAAAGGAAAAATCTATTTCCTGATTTCACTGTCAAAACAACTTTTATAGCAGTGAAGCAGTTTTACTGAAGGTTAAACAATATCCGAAATAAAAGAGTATAAGTGAGAAAGAGTATCAGTGAAGGCAAGTTAGATTCAAAAAATATCTAAAGAGCCAACAAAGAGGACACATAAGCAGCCAACTGCTTCTTATCATAAAACAATTTCTATTTCTTTTGAATAAAATAGGACAACTTGTTGATTTGTTAAGTAGTTGTCATTATTATTGTTGTAAGATATTTTATTTTCCTAAGTTAATTCCTAGAAGTCATCTAGGATATTTTGTAAAACATTATGTATAAATACTTCACCCTTTTGAAGTATTTTGTGTGGAATAAAACTGCTGGAGATTATTATAGATATTTTGTTGACTTGAAGGCTTTAGATTTCGATTTTGAGTAGCAGACTAGATCAACTATTTGGCATCATACTTCAGGATCCCTGTGATAAGCTATCTGGAGTGAAGTACACTCTAAAACTTGTCATTGTTATCTTCTTTTGTTACATGCATACATCTGTGTTTTAATTCTAAATCTGAATGTATAACTAGGAGTATTACTACAGGACATGTTAATAGCACCCTGTTTTTAACTAGTTATCATTTCTTTGTTTTCATCTGATTTCCGATGTAGGGAATTCTTAATTGCTCCCTCTCCCGTTTGACCTCTATCTTCTACTTCCCTTTTCCGGATCAAAGGATTCTTAAGTGCCCTTTATCCCGATCATACCATCTCAAAAACCAATTTTCCAAGATCTCCAAGGGTTATCTATCTTGCCCTGCAGACATTTGACCTTTTAGACCTTGATCCCAGTTGTGTTAGCTTGACTTAGACTTCATAGCGCAATGGACAAGTAGATTTTCCTCTATCTACCCTCCAAGTGAAATTTTCCCACCAAATCCAACAAAACCAAACCAAATCTGCTTTTTCATAGCTAGCTTAATATTCACAAATTAAAACAAAGTTAAACTTTAAAGAGAGATCCCTCTCTGAACCCTAGGAAGGTTAGATCCTAGAGTTTGAAGTAGGTTTGTGGTTACCTCTAGTATTCTTTGACTAAAAACCAAAATCCCACAACTTGAGAATTTACTGGAGTGATAACACTAGCTATGGGAGCCTTAAGGCAATAGCAGTATGACTAGAGCAGTGGGTGCAGAAGATCATGGAGAAACAGATGCAAAGTTGGGACGCTGAAGTCTGGATCAGAGCAGAGGAGATGCAACAACAACGTGGAAGCAGCAATAGCGTGGAAGCAGTATCGCATAGGCTGATGGGATTTCAACAACGCAGAGGCAATACTTACTCATTTCAGTGCAGCAGAAAGCAAAGTGCTTCAGAGTGACAGCACAGAGGCAGTGCTTACGCATTGCAGTGCAGCAGAAAGCAAAGTGCTTCAGAGTGACAGCGCAGAGCAGCAATAGAGGTGCTTTAGTGATGAGATGCAACCCAACTGACTTCTCTGTAAGTGATTGGGTGATGGTCCTTCAGTTGCTTACTTCTCAGCAACTGAGTTTCAGTGCAGTAGTTAGCAGTGGCAGTGCTATGGGCAGCGTGATGCAGCGATTTGAGAGGGAGCTGTAATACATATGTGGCAATGTGAGTGGCAGTGACATGGGCAGCAGTACGGTGGCAGCAGCGCAGTGGATGGAGGGCAGCAGGCCAAGCATCAACAACGCAGAAACCGATGTCGAGATCAGGTGATACTTCAGTGTGGAAGTATTGCTAGAGCACACTCCTTGCTAAGAGGGAGTGTTGAGATTTTGAGGTAGCATCGGGTGTTCTTTAGCTCTGAAACTTTGTGGAGGGGCTAAGATACACGAGATCTCCAAGACCCAGAAAGCGTTTGGAGAAATTTCATCCAATGTAATAGTTATTCAAATAATTAATTTTTAATGGGGACCCTAAGTCTAACTTAGGGAAATTAAAAAATTAAAGTGAATTAATTTACACATGTGATGAAATGTTCTAAGTGACGTGGATCAAGCATTCTTTTAATCTCAACCATTGATTAGAGATTAGATCACGGTTGTTGGTTTCCTAATGAGAAAAGTATAAAGGAAGGGCATGGGGTCAATTGGAGGACACACACATTGCAGAGCATTGAAGCTAAGTTGAATCTCTGGGGCAGGGTTTGTTGAGGAATTCGAAGTGAGTTTGCAGTGCAATGAGGGGGAGAGATCGGTAAGGGATGATCTGATCCAACGTCGAGAATACAGCAGCAGAGAGGTAGCCTATACCAGGCAGCACAGAGGCCAGCCAGAGGGACGCAGTCCAGCCATGACCACGCAGAAGACCGTGTAGAGGCTACGTAAGCCCAACCAAGGTGACGTAGGCCCAGCCAAGGCAGTGCAGGGCAGTAGAAATCCAGCCAAGGTGACGCAGGCGCAACTAGGGTAGTGCAACACCAGTTAGGGTGACGCAATGGGTACGCTAGCCAGTAAGGGCTGACGCAGAGGCTACAGAGGCTGCGCTGAGGGTTCCAGTGGGCCAGAAAGGGCTTGAATTCGTGATTCCCTGGTGAGGGTTGGATCATCCGTATTTTCTGTCTCCGAGTGAAAGGTACAACTATCGTGTATTTTCTCGATAGGGAAAACCATTTCTGGTGTCGTGAATGTTGTATTTAGATTCTACATAATAATAAAACCCTCTAGAGTTATTGCACCGATTTTCCCGAAATGGGTTTTTCTGGGGACATTTGTCCAAAAAATCTGTGTAATTTTGTCACATGTGGGTGTTGTTCAGTAAATGATCTGTATATGTGTAAGCTGTAGTTTGTATTTTCTTTAATTTTTTTCTGAATACTTTAGATTAATAACTTGTTAATTAATCAAACAAGTAGGTGAAGTAAATCAAGACAATGCAGTAGGGTTTCTGTTTTGAAAATTTCACATCTTTGAGATTCCCAGGGAGCCCAAATTTGACCGAGTCAGAAAGGGGTCAAGTTTACAGTAAGATTTAATGATTTTTCGCTAATAATTCAACCATGCAATCTGTTTCTTTAGCAGAGGTGTGCATTCATTCGGGGAATTTTGAGGTCTAAAATGGCCCTCCTAAGGAAATTATTAAATAATAGTGGAAATAATAAAAACAAGATTGGATTACATCATCAAATTTTAGAGGGAAAAAAGAAAAAACTATTTTTTTCATCTCGTATTTTCAACTTATCTCCCTATGGGTTTACTCAAATTTCGAGCGGAAACACTCATTGGATGCATAATTTGATTCATTATCCAAGGAGTATCCATGTTGCATACTTTCGATGGGCCCTACTACACGAAAAATGATAAATACATGAAAAATGTGATTGTAATCATGTTTTTTCATGTATTTCTCATTTTTCACGTAGTAGTATCTATCAAAAGTATGCAAAATGGGTACTCCTTAGATGAGGAATTAAGTTTTGCATCCAATGAGTACTACCACTCGAAATTTGTGTAAAACCTTAGGGAGATAAGTTGAAAATACGAGTTGAAAAAGTAGTTTTATTATTTTATTATTTTTTAATCTTTTACTTTTTCACTCCAAAAATGGTGAATCACCCCTCACGGTTGACATTGTCATCTTGAATCCTATTGGTTCTTATAAAGTTCATTTTAGTTGTACAGACCCATTTTAGACCTCAAAATTCCCCTAATGTTCAGGCCATTCCCAAAAGTGGAGGTATAAGATGCATTGATGTCATGTTTTTTTTTTTTTTTTTGCTTAGATGATCATTTGATGTTGAAATCCTTGTTTGCCACTTTGTTGCAGAATCCTTGTACGCCACTTCTTGTGAGAGTTTGATATTTTTTCATGCTAAAGGAGAAATTATATGAGTGAAAGTTATTATAGGAGAATGTGTCGTGAAGAGAAATGCCACTCTGGTTAATGGAGTTTTTCCTTGTATTGACAAAGAATACATCATGTATGTTGATTTCTGGTAGCATTGGATGTGCTCTAAGTCTCAAAATTTGCAGGGAGGCTTAGTCACGTGTATTCCAAAATACCCAGAAAGTGTTTTGGGAAATTTCACCCGGATGAGATTTTATTAAAATAATTAATTATTTTTAATGGCAACTTAAGTCTAAAATTACGGAGTTAAAATAATTAAAGTGTATTAATAGAACTCAGTGTGAATCTTCAAGAAAAAGATGAAGATCAAGTCAAGTTAATCTTAGCCCTTGATTATGTTTTAATCCGGACCATTGATTTCTCAACGAGAAGATTATAAGAAGGACTCCGATGGGCATTTGGAAATATACTAGGCAGATACTCAGTTGCCCAAGAGGATCGATTTCCTCACTGGCTGGAGTTTGGCAATAGAAAATTGAATCAAAGGGAGAATTACAAGTTCAAGAGAGAGGGCATTAGCAAGAGTTGAGAGTGCAAGATCAGACCGAAGGAAGCAACGTAGAGGAGGGACAGAGCAGAGGTTGTGGCGCAGGGACAGGGACAACGCAAAAGTTGTGATGTGGGGATTGCGCAATCACTACACAGAGGCTAATGAAGTGAGATGCAGTGAGGCCATAGTGTCTCTCCAGGGTCAGAATTTCACTGTGGAGCGTGAAAAAAATTGTTTGTAAAATTTCTCACAGAAATTCCTCTTCTATTATGTTGGTTGTATTTTGTACAAGAGATTTTGCTAAAGAATAATAAAGAAACCCTCATCTGCTACACTGATATTTCCCACATTGGGTTTTTCTGGGGACAATTGTCCAAAATAATTGTGTCATTGTGATTATACTTGTGCTAGCATGTTTCCTTGCATTTACTTTCCACAAAATTTTTAATTGTCAAGGCTACAATGTATTTCATTTCAATATTTACCGTAGTACATGATAAATAATTTGTTCAAATAAATAACAAATAGAAGAAATATAATTAGTTGTTGTAGAAGCTAAATTTTCACATGGTATCATAGCAAAGAAGACAGATCCAGAAGAGCCGATGCTAAACAGAAGAGGGAGATCGAAAGACTGCGTAGGTAGCAGATCGAATCCCCTGAGTGATTGCGTAGTCTAGTCCAGGAGGGCAAAATTTTTGTGGGAAAATTTCTTCTGAGTGAGTCGACAGAGAGAAAGATTTCCAGATCTTAAATTTGCTAGTGACAGAGAGAGCAATGCAACAACTTCAACACAGTGCATTATTTAGGTGGGACGCAGTTTTTTGCTGGGCAGAAAAACGTCAGAAATCGAAGGAAAAATAGCACAAATAAGTATGGAAAATCAGGATGTCTTTGAATTATCTTTCAGATTGGAAGAAGACTTCGCATGCTTGTCAAGTTCAGCATCTGCAAGTGTTTGTTACATTGATAGCGAGGCTTCAGATCACATGATTGAAGTACGAGAATATTTCTTGAGTTATCAAGAAGAGCAGATGGATTTCCAAATCACTATGGGAAACAGAACGAAAGGCAGTCCAACAGGGAGAGGCACCTGTTTCCTTTCAGACGGAGGTAGGAACTAGCATTAGAGCTACTAATGTGTTGCATGTTCCCGAGTTAGGAATGAATCTGATTTCAGTGTCCCAGTAATAGGACAAGCGATACGATGTATACTTCATTGGAAAGAAGGTATACATCAAACATCCAAGCTGGAAGAAGATGAGACAAATTGGAGCTCGAAACAACAAATTATATAAATTGCAGCTCGAGTCTCCGATGGCACTGATAGGCAACAATCTTGATGGTGAAAAATATTTGAATGAACTATGGCACAGGCGAATGGGACACTTGCACCATAGAGCACTAAGGATGCTCAGAGAGACTGTTACAGGAGTTCTAGTCCTCAGTACTGAGCATGATGACTTATGCCGAGGATGCGTACTAGGAAAGTACACTAAGGCAACTTTTTCTAGAAGTGACAATAAAGAAAAGGCGTATTAGGATTGATACACTCAGATATTTGTGGCCCAATGTCCACAAGAGCTCTTGGCGGTGGTGAATACTTTGTCACCTTTATTGATGATCACTCCAGAAAAACCTAGATCTACTTTCTAAAGACCAAGGATGAGGTCTTTGATCGGTTCAAAGAGTTTAAGGCTCTCGTGGAGAACATGACAGGGAAAAAGAAAAAGGTATTACGCTCAGATAACAATGGAGAGTATACAGACAAAGACTTCACAGATTTCTGCGTAAAGGAGGGCATCAAAAGAGAGTGGCCAACACCATATAATCCACAGCAAAATGGATTGGCGGAGCAAATTATTGAACTATTGTTGGTGTGGCAAAGGTTATGTTATATGATTAGGACTTGCCTATATTCTTCTGGGCAGAGGCATGCAACAAAATGGTGTATATTCATAATAGAACCCCTCACTGAGCATTGGGGAAGAAAACGCCTAAAGGAGTCTTCACAGGGAGAAAGCCAGAAGTGATCCATCTCAGGATATTCAGAAGTCTGGCATATTGTCACATTCCAGACAAGAACCGTAGTAAACTGGATCAGACTACAGAAAAGGGATATCTCGTAGGATATAGCGAGACCTCAAAAGCATACAGAATCTACTTTTCTAATAGCAGGAAAATTGTAGTAAGACGAGATGCAAAGTTCATGGAGGATAGAGCTTTCAGGAAATCTCGTGAGATGCTAACAGAAGAACAGTCAGCAGAGGTTCCATTAGTCCAACAACAGCAAGGGCGGCAGGGAGGACAGGCAGGAGGACAGACACCAAGATTGAGTACACTGACTAGTACCAACATTTCCTCAGAGGGAGGAGATTATGGTAGTTCTTAGCAAATGTAACAGCAACAATAGGAGGCGGATTTGAGGGAGCCTTCTACCATCAGTGTTAGAACCAGTAGGGAAGAACGACAGACACCGAGGGATGCAGAGGAGTTCATTGGAGCTCCCAGAACCGAAAAAAGGCAACGTAGGCAACCTGACAGATACCAAGCCTTGGTAGCACAGGTTGAAGAACCTTCCAGTTTTCAGGAAGCCGTACAACACCAAGTATGGGTGGATTCCATGGTAGAAGAGTACAACTCTAACATGACGAATGATGTCTGGGAAGTGTTACCTATACTTGAAGATAGATCAGTTGTAGGATCAATATGGATCTACAAGATCAATTATGTTGCAGATGACAAAGTAGAGATGTACAAAGCTAGGTTCGTGGCAAAGGGGTACATGAAGAAGGAAGGAATAGATTATGAGGAGACCTTTGCCCCTGTAGCCAGATATACCTCTATCAGATTTGTTATATCTCTAGCAACTCAGATGGGATGGGAGATTCACCATATGGATGTCAAGACAACATTTTTGAATGGGATGATAGAAGAGGAGGTGTACATAGAACAGTTGAAGGCTTCAAGACCCATTAGAAGAGAACTGATGTATGCATATTGAAGAAAGCCCTATATGGACTCAAGCAGGTACACAGATCATGGTATGGTCAGATTGATAGTTACTTGCAGCAGTTGGGATTCATCAAGAGTGATGCAGATCCCAATCTCTACTATCTGATGGTAGAGAATGAGCCACTCATTTTGGTATTATACATAGATGATTTGTTTCTTACAGGATCATCTAGGCTTACAAAGGACTGCAAGAAGAATCTTGAAGCAGAATTTGACATGAAGGATATGGAGTTGATGCATTATTTTCTAGTGTTGGAATTTTGCCAGAAAAAATGAGAGATCTTCCTTGAGCAAGGAAGATATGCTACAGAGATTCTGAAGAGATTCAGAATGTAGGATTGTCGAGATATGGCGACGCCTATGATCACAAACTGAAAGAAAATAGATGCATCAGGAGACAGGGAAGTATACCCCACCTTGTACAAATAGCTCATTGGGTCACTCATGTATCTAGTCAACACCAGGCCAGACATTTGTTTCACTGTCAACACCCTTAGTTCATTATGGAACCAAAAAGGATAAATTGGGTAGCAGCTAGGCACATTCTCATATATGTGCATGGAACAGTCATATATGGGTTGAAATACACCTAAGGAGATAATGTCAGATTGAGCGGGTTGACAGATGCGGATTGGGCAGGGAGTTCAGCAGACTGAAAAAGTACCTTTGGGTGATGCTTCAGTGTTGGAGCAGGAATGATCTCTTGGTGCAGTAGGAAGCAGAAGTCGGTAGCTATGAGCTCAGTGAAAGAAAAATATATGGCAGCCAACACAGCAACATGCGAAGCTATATGGCTTAGGAAGTTGCTTGTGTGCTTGTTCAGGAAGAGGATGGAAGCGACCAGTGTTTACTATGATAATCAGAGTTGTATAAATCTCTCTAATAATCCAGTATTTCATGATCGATTGAAACACATAGATATCAGATGTCAATTTATCAGAGACTGTGTTCAGCGTGGGGTAGTACAACTGCAGTATGTCCCCACAGGAGATCAGGTAGCTGTTATGCAAATTAATCTCTCTTGCGGACAAGAGCGATCTCCCTAGTATTCAACGAATAGCTAGAAACAAACATCCATTTGAAAACCCTTTTCTCTATGCTAATTGCATTTCAGAATTATTATAAGAAAGTAAAGAGGACATGCCTCTACCTTGAAATCCAACGTTTGATGTAGTCTTTTATCCAGTCGCTCCAAAGAGGCTTCTTCAATAAGTAGAAATTGTAATCAAAGACAAGACAAAAGAATCAAAGCATCTGCAACATATAATAATCAAGAAAAGCTAATCCATCTTAGTGATCAAGGAGTCTAAGTATTGATGTCATTCAATAAGCACGAGAAAAACTCAATGAGAAAAAGAGATCCATATGTATTATCTTGAATGAAAAGAGTAAACTTACAACCTGATGCCTTGATGTCGTACAGATTTCTCCTGGGGTCCTAAACAATCGTTAATCCTTCAGTTTGACAAGCCTTCCTCTCTAAATACCAGCATGGAGTTATGGACATAAGGGTGTGACCATTCTCATGCCAACAACAACTAGTGTAGAAAGTATGCACTCTTGGGAATTTCTTCAGCAATACCTTTACAATTTACGAGTTATAATCTACTAGCTACAATCTACCCTTGAGACTGAAACTTGAGCTTAATTTATAGGGAAATGGAGGTATTTTTCAGTTCCATGAAGAGGGGGATGGATTCCTTTCATGAAAGGATTTGAGCTCCATGCACCAAGGGATAAGATCCATGAGTGGAGGGATAAAGCTCGAACTGATCGCGCCTCTAGAAGCTTCTAGTTGGGAGAATATTCGACCAGCTAGGCTTCTAGATTTTTCTTTTTCTTTTATTTGACTTTTTACGGGGGTTCGCAGGTTTTAGTAGCAGAACGTGCGGGGGTTGCCGTGGTTTATAGACCAAGTATCCGCGGACCTGCAGGAAAAGGCTAGAAAAAAGTGCGGAGGTAGACTTTTAAGGGTTTTAAAGAGATTTTCTCCAATTCCAAGACTTGATTCAGGAACATTAAGGTTTTTGACTTCGAAGGGAGCACAATATAGGTAGTGATAGACCTATATGGACAATCAAATGTCATGGTGACAAAATAACGTGTAACAGTAGCAGATGTACTCACAAAGGCTCTAGGAAGAGCTAAGTTCATCAATTTTAGGGAGCATATGGGTATGGTAGAGAACCTATTTCAGTAGCAGAAACAGATGGGTCCTCAGTTGCAGCAACAGCAGATGAGAGGGAGTTGTAGTGCGGATGCAGTAGTTGGCAGCAGTATGCAGGGTCAGCAGCAACACAGATGCAGCAACGCAGTAATTGGTGGACAACAGTGTTAGACATTAGCAGCACAGACAAAGATGTTACAGAGTTAGGGTGATGCTTCAACACGTTGCATTACTAGAGCACATTCCTCGCTAAGAGGGAGTGTTGATTTCTGGTAGCATCGGATGTGCTCTAAGTCTCAAAATTTGTAGGGAAGCTTAGACACATGTATTCCAAAATACCCAGAAAGTGTTTTGGGAAATTCCACCCAGATGAGGTTTTATTAAAATAATTAATTATTTTTAATGGCAGCCTAAGTCTAAACTTAGGAAATTAAAATAATTAAAGTGTATTAATAGAACTAGGTGTGAATCTTCTAGAAAAAGACGAGGATCAAGTCAAGTTAATCTTAGTCCTTGATTATGTTTTAATTTGGGTCGTTTATTTCTCAATGAGAAGATTATAAGGACTTTGATGGGCATTTGGAAATATACCAGGAAGGTACTTAGTTGCCCAAGAAGATCGATTTCCTCACTGGCTGAAGTTTGGCAAGAGAAAATTGAATTAGAGGGAGAGTTGTAGGCTAGAGAGAGAGGGCATCAACAAGAGTCAAGAGTGTAGGATCAGACAGGAGGAAGCAGCGTAGAGGCTATGATGCAAGGATAGGGACAACGCAGAGGTTGTGATGCTGGGACTGCACAGTCATTGCACAGAGGTTGACACAATGAGGCCATAGGGTCTCTCTAGGGTTAGAATTTCATTGCGGAGCATGAGAAAAATTGTTTGTAAAATTTCTCATGGAAATTCCTCTTTTATTTTGATGGTTGTATTTTGTACAAGAGATTTTGCTGAAGAATCATAAAGAAACCCTCATCTGTTGCACCGGTTTTCCCACATTGGGTTTTTTCAGGGACGACTGTCCAAAAAAACTGTCATTGTGATTATACTTTTGCTAGCATTTTTCAATGCATTTACTTTCTATAGAATATTTAATTGTGAAGGTTGCAGTGTATTTTATTTTGATATTTACCGTAGTACACAACAAATAATTTTTTCAAATAAATAACAAATAGAAGAAATATAATCAGTTGCTGCAATAGCATTCTGAAAAGTGGAATTTTCACAATGTACTCATCATCATCTTGCTGCATTTAATGAAGCGGCCTCCCCACTCTTGACACCGGGCCGGGAGACTAGTCCACATTGGACGAACTCTGTTATTCTTTGATTTGGTGGTTGCCTTTATGTTTCCTCTTCTTTAAAGTATGCACATGTGGTTTTTTCATACTCTTTCACACACAATTTTGCAAACATCACATAAGTAAAAGATCTTGGTTAATTCTAGTAGTTGATAAAATATGGAATAGTTACCTTGTCCTTAGAAGGAACATTGGCCCTCATTTGACCCTCTTCTTCCTATTTTTATGTGGGACATCCTCTCTCTTTGAAGATTCTTGTATGTGAGGCATAACTTAGTTTATGCATTTTTTACCTTGTTCTCATAGTTAATTGGAGGATAAGCCTTTTTTGTGATTTACTAATCTAGGTATAAAGAGAAAATATTATTGTAATAAGATGGTTGTTTAGCCTACTCTATATATAAGAGGCTACCCCTTAACTTTCTTGGTTGTTGATTGGCATATTTGAGAATACTTTGTTGAGTATCAATTGAGGCCATTTGGTGTTGATTCAAGTTCTTCTCCCTTAGCTCTTATTTTTGTCCTTTTATGATTGGATGTGGATGTCAAGTCTCCTACATATACCAAATTAGCAAATCGATCCATTTAAGGGGTAAACACTACCATTTGGAAGGAGCATTGCATGTCAGATAACTTCTCCACTTTTTTCCTTCACTAATTTAATAGTTGTTTATTGGTTCCTTGCTTTATATATCCTCTAGGAATTCTAGAAAGATAACTAGTTTCAATTACTAGATTAAAGTTGATTTTGCTAATTGAAGGTGATCCTTCTCAAACCCCTTCCTTGTAGGGTCCTAGTTCTATTTTCACCTAAATTAAAGAGAAGGTAAATTGAGTCTTTCATAGCCCTGCCTCCTTTCTCTAAGACATTTAAAAAAATAGGGCATTTAAAATAAGTCCTTGTTGACCCCATTAGCTGTAGGATTGAGGCACTTGGCTCCTCCCATCAACCACCAAATACATAAAATAATCCAAAATATTTTCTTTTATTTTTGTTTATTTGAAATCTAAAGAAAATTCATTTAATATCATTAAATTAAATTTCATTCCAAGTGTAGTTGTTTTAATTTCAGGTATATTTGTTTCCTAGACTTGTTCCAATTAGGGTTTATTTTAAAAGTTGTCCTCTTGAATAGACTAGCTGAGGTTTTACTCTTAAAAGAAACTAAAATTTCAAGTTTCATCTTTTGATTTTTTTGGGTAATATATCTTCTACATGTAAATCTGGAATTTTCTTAGAATATTTTAAAAAAGATTTACATCAAGATCAAGTTTAGGTCTATTTCATCGTATAAGATTTGTTCTTCAAGATTTACTGGAATTTCTATTTGTGGTTTTACCGTAAGTTGGATTTACTATTTAATTCAAGCCTATTCATTACAAAGATAAATATAATCATATTGGGAAAGATTTCACTAATTATCTTTCAATTCCTAATCGTGATCTGACCCTAAATGTTTATTTTAAAGTGCATATCTTATCTTTGGTGTGATTTCATTCTAGCTACAAATTTGAAATTTACATGTTACGTCAATAAATCAGATTAAGCAATTGGACAAGACAAGTTATATTTTGAATTTGTCATCATTTAAACACAAATTGGAATTATTCTTAAAGCTTCATTTAGATCGATTTGTATTTTTCTTAAAGTTTGAATCTTTTATGTTTTATCCTTCAGCTAAAGTTGTCTTTAAACAATTATTTCCAGATTTACTATAAGTTTTATATTCTGTTTACCAAAGTCTTGCTTGGCCTAAGCTCATTGTTACAAGGACTTATTGTAACATTGATCACGTAGATTGTAATTTATCTCATTAACTTTAATATTACATCATTAAAGAGATTAAGCAAATGGGTTTTGCCACTAAAACTCAAATCTGGATATTTGCCTCTTCACATAATAAATCATATTTTGAGGTCAATCCATTTATTTCTCCATTGCTCTAGCATCTACATGGATTGATGTAGTATTTGTTTATTTCATTAAGGATATTCTAATTGTGCAAAGCATTATATTACTGTTACACAGTAATTTGTCACCGTCCTAACCATTCCCCATCCCGCACAATGGAGGACCCATTCCGTGACCTGTGAACATTGTCATGCTTTGAGATCACCATCAATGCATCCCTCTGAATGTGAGTGATATTTTCCCTTGAGACATCTCCTTGCAAAAATCACAAAAAACATCCCTTTTTGCATTGGCGCGGGCAGTCAGTTCAAGACTCGCGCCACTGAGGAAAATCCTACACAGAGGTCGCGCCACTTGGCGCTCTGTCATAGAGCAGCAATCGCGCCACCCATTTTAGGGATTGTTTTTTAAATATGGATGGCGGAAGTTGAGTTAAAACAAACTCACAAACCACTGCCTATCTTGAGTTGGGAGGTTTGGCTGCGGGAGTTCTATGGAAGGGAATTGGTTTTGCCACCTCCCATGGAACCTTCCTTGTTGATAGGGCCAATCCAATAATAATAGGGATCCCAACTCCCTCCTTCCCCATCTATATAAGCTTGCTCAAATCCAAGGCAAGCTAGTCTTGAAGGGCTGAAGCTTTGCATCTCCTATTCCCAAGTGCCTTTGTGCTGAAAAGAATCCCTTCTTTCCCTTAAGGCCCATTCGAGCGAGGAGACCATTGTTACGAGACTCTGGAGAGGTTTCCCTTTCCCTAGGCGAGCTTTGCGAGACGTGGACGACCGGAGACCCGTACGAAGGAGGCTGCAGCGTCAGAACTTGGTTGTAACTTCTATTCGTTTATCATTTTAATAGATGACTATGATTATGGTTCCACTCCTTTTTCCATTATGTTAATGCGAGTAATATCTTTTCTGACCGATGTTTAGTTACGTATGCTGGTTCCTATGCTTGTATCTGTTCGTTTCTTCTGTGTGCAGGTGTTCATCCACGGAGATCGTGGAAGGATTGTGATCTGCCAGGGCTGAAGGACGGGGACATCTCTTCTTCGGATCTAGCATTGGAATCCAGGTAGGCTCTTATCCCAAGTCTTTCATTCGTAACTAGGAGCTTGCGTCATAGCATTGTTTGTTTGTTGCTAGACCCCTGCTGGGCTAGTAGGGATCGCCTCTGTCCGCAGAGGGGATTTACCTCCTCAACAAATTGGCGACTCCACTGGGGATCGTCCGGTCTTCATTGTCTCGTTTATGTTGTTTCGCTTTGATCGTTTTTCCTTGCTTGATGAACCTTCTGGGTTGGATTCTTTCTGTGTTTTGGCTTTTGGTTCAGCCCCCAGAGGATCAGATCTGACCTTTGTTTTTCCGAATTTTCACCTTTTCATAGTTGGCTTGATTGGCGCGGTTTCTAGCCTGACAGTCGCGCCACTTGGCGCAGGTTGCTAGTTCATTACTCGCGCCATCCCCTGTCTGGCGCGGATTACAGCCAGACAGTCGCGCCATTTCCTGTAGGTGGTAGGGTTATCCTTGTTCGGAAGTTTCTTTTGGTCAGTACTTTGCTTCTGGGTTTGTTTTAGATTCAGCTTGAAGTGGGAAGTCTGGTTTTGGTTGGGAGAAATTCTTTGATTTTTCATTTTCAGGCAATGGCGCTTGTTGTCAGTTAGCAACCCGCGCCACTTGGCCATTGGCGCTAGTTTTCAAGTAAAAGTCGCGCCAAGTGGCGCTAGTTGTCAATGTACAAGTCGGGCCACTTTCAGGGTGTATGAAAATTGAGTTTTTTTTCCCTTAATCCTTCACCAGTGTGTCTTTCCCTTTGGGTCTTTCCTCTGTATGAGCATAGATTACATTGCTCATTAGTTGGAATGTCTTCTTTCTATGATTATTTGATGTAAAAGGGAATGAATGCCTTGTTTTGATCTCTTGCTTTGGAAGTCCTTTTTGTGTTTGACCGCATATGTCTTGTCAACTTTTGAGGGATTTTTTCACAAAGTATTTTGAAACAACGATTGCATTCTTAGTGTTTGTTTGCATCCCTTTTGCTTTCATCTTTCATTAAGAATATTTGCGTTCTTTTAGTTTTCGTCTCATAGTTTGCTTTTCGTTTAAATGCATTAGATCACATTGCATCGGAAAGTGTTTTTGAGATTCATCATTGGACTTAGGTCACATTGTTTGGTGATTGAAAACTAAAAGTCGCTTTGAGTGCATTCTCTTTTGTTAAAAGTATGCATTAAGTAGATTCTCATTTTATCGAAAAATGCATTGAGTGCATTCTTATTATTTGAAAAGAAAAAGGAAATTGTGCATAGATTACAATTGCATAGTTTTCGGAAAAAGAATTTTGCATAGATTACATTGCATAATTCACTTCGTTGGATGTTTTAGAATACTTTTGGATAGTGAAAGTCATCTAGTTTGGAAAAGTTTCGTTTTCAGTTTTGTTGTTTGTTGCATCATTGTTTGAAGCTCTTCCCTTAACTAGATAGCATTCATCGAATTGAAAAGTTTTCTTTTCTCATATAGCTTTGCATTTAGGAGTCTTTTCGGACACTACATACGGTAGGGCCTGAAAATTGAAACTTAATTGAAGATCAACTGTAAAATTTATTCAATTAACCTAAGGCAGCATTGGAACTTAACGAAACATATTTAGAAGGTCTAGGCTAGAGACGTGTTTCGGCGTCGTTAAACCTAGCAGCTGTCGTTCGCCTGTTGGCTTTAGACAGCGCTAGTACGGACTTGCGCTCCCCGTACCGTCGCGTATATAAAGGGAGACCCCTATAGGTTTGCAATCCTTTATCCACAGGAAGCCGAGTCTGCCGCCTTTTACCCGTGATACACCGAACACAGCATTCGGGGAGACTACCTGCACGTACGGAAAGTCCTTGGTCGATTTATGTTTCATTATTGAAACCAAGGTGTATATTGCAGTTCACGGATATTTGGTACACCCTTTGTGCCTAGTTTTTTCCTGAGCAGTCATTTGGTCTTTTCTGACTCCTTAAACTTGAAAAGACCGTCAAGCGCTTGTCCTTTCACGCTTGTGTCAACTCTGAAAGAGTTAGAGTCATCTTTTTATCGTTTCTCGACTCTTGAAACATGAAACGGTAGAATTTGTTTATTTTCCAATGTGGTAAAATCAATCGCCCACGATTACACACCCATTTAGATATTGCTTGTGACTGTTTGATCGTGTGTCTTAACTCGTTTTCAGCCCGTGTGTGTGTGTGCTCTCTTCTTCTAGTCTTTTGTCACGGTGGCGGAACCCTCGGTTTCGTCTACTAGTAGTCCTTACACGGACGATTCTTCAGAGGCTTCTGAGCCTTCTGTTGAACCACAGCAGCCTGTTGTCTCCGAGTTCCCTGACGGGGGACCGGTCCTCGCCGAACAACCCTTTGGAGAACCAGTTGAGTTCAACTGGCCCTTTTCGGACCCTGTGTCTGAATTGAGATTAGGAGCTGATTTCCTTTCTCTTACATCGGGTTCACCGTTTATTGCTGCTGTTTTTCCTCCTAGTCCTCGCCGTCTTCTACGTGATTTAATGGCAGGATCAACCATGAGTGATTCTGGTGAGGAAATTCCCGGGTCTGATGACTATCAGCGCATCCCTCGTAGATTGTTTGAGGGAGACGAGTCTGAGCTGGCTACCACATCGTCAGCTGGTCCTTCTTTGCCACAGGGATACAGATCTCTGGGTCAGATTATCTCAGCTGCCGCCTCTATGGGAATATCATCTCCTGCTTCGAGGCCAGCTGCCACTACACCCGGGGTGTCTCCTTCGACGCCCGTCACTTCTGTTCCCGTGCGACCCACTGTTTGTGTGGCTGCCTCTTCGGCTGTTGTCTCGGCATCTGCTGCTAGATCCGGGCCAACTCCTGAAGACATCTATCTAGCTACTGCTATACCGGAGAATATCTCTCCGGAGGAGTATCGGTTGTTTTTACAACAGCCGAACGCCGGGGCTGGACAAATTCCCCAAGATCCTTACCGATCTTTCTTTTCGCACTATGCACAGGACGGCACTCCCGTGTATGGTTTCCCGGGTCAGCTTGATGAGCATGGGGACATTTTGCGTCTTCCTGCTCCTGAGGCTTATCTGTATGCTCAAGGTTTACCGTACAAGCAGGCTCAGAACCTGCAGGCACAGCCTTTTCAAGGCCAACCTGCAGGCCAACCTGGCTATCAGGACAACCCGCAGGGACAACCCAATCAAGGCTACTCTGCGGGCTAGCAAGGGCCATTCTATAATCCGCAAGGACCATATTATAACCCTGCTGGTCAACCTGCTCAGCCTCAGCCGGGGTATCAACAGGGACCGGCCTATGGTCATGGGGGGCAAATCCAGCCTTCTTTACCGATGCAACCGCAGTATCCTATTGTCTCTAACGTTGCATATCAGCCAGGACCACTTTATGGTTCTGCTTCAGGTCAAACTGGTTTCCAGCAAGCACTTGGTTCTGTTCCGAGCCAACTGACATTCGGTGCAACTGGAAGAAGCTCACTTACAACAGTCGGCCACAACGCAGCAAACCACCGAGCCTTTGTTCGACCGCCCCTCATTCGGAGCCTTTGTTCATTCGGAAGCGCCCCCCCTCACTCGGAGTCAACTGTTCATTGAACTAGCCCCTTCATTCGTTCACTGCACTCCAACGGCTGTTCATTGCTTGACCAAATCAACAGCTGCGCCCTACGTACGAGGCTCCGCAGGGTTCCACTTATCAGCAGTCTACTCATCCTCAGAGTGGTTATTATCCTCATGGTAAATCTCAACCGAACTATAACCACTCTAGAGGCTCTCAGTATCAACCTCCTCCACCCGGTTCTAACTATGCTCAGCAGCCAAATCCAAATGCTG